>CAUYUJ010016529.1:112500-162500 GCA_963575745.1 Prorocentrum cordatum | reverse complement strand
GGAAGAGGACGACGATAAGGAGGAAAAAGGTGTTTGGGCTCTCGGCCACCCCTTGGGCGTCCTGAGGGGCCTCCTGGGCCCCCTTGGGGTAAGCGCGCTGGTGGCGCGGAAAGGTTCAAGTTCGGGGGGAGCCAGGGGCAGGGCGGCAGGTAGGGCCCAGAAATCGTGACGGACGAATAAAAGGGGGAAGGGGGTTCAGTTGATGTTAAACACGTTGGGACGCGTTCCTCGTTTTCAAGATCGGCGCGCTGTTGTTACATTCGGGGGTTCGTTTCTCCGTTTGGGGATTCGCTTCAAAGTATGTTTTGTGTGGGTGCATACGTGCCTATGCTATGATTGGTGCGCTGCTGAGTTATGCGCATGCGTGCTGAGTGAGTATGGAGCGTAGCCAGCGTATAAACCATATTGCGGCGATTTGCATGCTGACCTATGTTGCATATATGATCGCACCGCAAGCACAGTTTAAGTGATGTCGGTGGTCCGTTCCACCACATTTCAAATGGTTTTGGAAAGTTGCAGGTTAAGAGTGATCTCCGACTGTCATGCGTTGCATGAACAAGTGTGGAAGCCGTGCAGTTCGGAATACATCAACGATATTAACGTCAACACACATTGTTCCATAACCAATGGGCTTCCCAAAGCGAGAGTATGACAATCATTCGTTCGGGGAAACATGCGCGTGGCGCCTGCTTTTCTTAATTTGGATGAAACCACTTGGGCTTTGGAAAACATGTTGGTATGTTAATATGCTTGGTTGGTATTGGTTTGGGACGATCTGGTTTCCGAAAATGACACGCGTGGGTTGTCGACAATATGGTATAGACTGCTGTCAGAGTTCAATATGCAAATTCTGTCGCAGTTAAACAGTTGCTTCGTTTCGCCTCACATCTAGTCCTTGCGCTCAAATGTTGCGGGTGGCCGCTGAAAGAAGAGGCGACGCGAAAATGCCAGGACACCGCCAGACTTTCACGCAGCTCCCCAGACAACCCCATGACTTACAAAGGAGGTCCACAACGCGAGACGCAGCCGCTCTAGGACCCTCTCTTCGTTTGCAGTGAGGCCCCGCGCGCCATCCGAGACTTTTGGCGAAGCTCGTCGAGCGCCCCTCGCGCGCCCCCAGGCGGCCCGGGATGACCCCCAGGGAAACGACGCAGCGATGCGCGGTCGCATCTTGTTTCGACTTGTTTGGGATTGCCAAATCTGGTCCGATCAGTCGCCGCGGGGAAAAACATGGGCGGGGGGGGGCGCGCAGGGCCACGAATGAGTTCAACGACGCATGGGGCCCATAAGGCTCCAAGACGGACGCAGGAGGACACACGGACATCAGCATGGCGAGGCGCGGCCACCATGCGGCGTGGAGCAAGCTTGGGGGTCGCATCGGACCCCCAGAGGGCCTCGGCCAGGCTTTCCGGGCGCGCGCGGGGGCCCTCGGGGCGCTGCCAGGAACCCCGCGCGGCGACGTTGACGATGATCTGCGCGACAAAGGTCAGCGCCGCGAAAACGGCGGCGGACCTCGCCGCCAGAGCAGAAAGGCCAGCGGGAACCGGGAGGGCGAATGAGCACGGAATGGCTTGACGCGCCCCCCTTTCCACCACCACCTTGATCCCCCGTCAAGTCCGCGGCAATTCTGGCTCAAGCGAAATGGCCCCCCCGCCCCCGTGCTGGGGCGAGCGGGCCCGTTGTCTCCAGGCGGTTCCTCTCGCGCGATCGATGGGGCCAGGGTCCCGACGAGAGCTTGCGAATGCACGGGCGGGGCGCTGGGCCTGACTGCTGGAGACAGCCTACGAAACGCGATCGCGCGCCAATCTCCACGGGACCTGTTTCCTGAGAATCACGCAGCACCAGCGCGAGCGCAGGAGGTGACTTGACAACTATCACGACAGCGTTGATGCCCATCACGTTCGGCATAGATTCCGCGATCTCTTGATCTTCAAACTCAGCTAGCTAGCTTCCAAATCTAGAACCCCAATACAACTTAGCTCCCGAATTGCCCGGCGCCAACGTCTGACAGGCGGGCGCGCGGTTGCGTCGCAAGTTGCGCGGGGTTGTCTGGCCCAGCGAGCCCACCCACCCAGCTGGCTGGTCGAATCCTTGTATGTCTGGCGAAGCCAAGTTAACCGACGCAGTCCCCACTGCGCCAGCGCGCGGGGGGGGGGCTGGGCGTTCTTCCGAACGCGCATTCTCCGCGGCGACTCCGACGCCTTGACGCGCAATCAGCGCCAGGCCCAGATCGCGCGAGGGTCGCCCATGATGGAACACTTCGCCACGCGGCCCATGGAAGCACGCAGGATTGCGGCACCGCCGCGCGCCCAATTTGCATTCCCCACCAACGCACCGCAGCGCCATGCAGACGATTGCGAATGGCTTTGAGGCCCCCCCCCCCGTCGCTCACAGTCGCCCACGCGCGATGACAAAGCGGTTCGCGTGGGCGAAGGGGGGGCGCCCATTTTCGCGCGCGCGAACGTGTTCACCCGACTCATGCCACGCATTCTGCGCAGCTCCCTCCGCCCGGGACGCGCGCCCGACGCACGCGTCAAATTCTGGCGCCGACTATGGCGGGGAATGCGAGGCCAGAGACAGCTCGCCGCGCTTCCCAACTTCGAGAGACGGCGGAGCGCGACGAGCGCCCGTCAGACACGACGCGCCGCGACCCGCGCGCCAAACGTCACCGTCGCCACTGCACCAGGGGCCCCATGCAGCGACGTTAGCCCCTCAGGTTTCTCCTTCGCCGGACGCTCCGTCTTCTCAGGGGGCCGCGGGAACTCGCCCCCCCGAATATTCCCCGTCCAAAGCGACCCCGCCGGAGGTCGAGATCAACTGGGCCATGCGCAAGTGGGCCGCCAGGCCAGCGCAGAATCCCACCCCCCAAACCAGCGCAACATCAGATTCGCGGCCTTCTTCGCCGCCCAGCAACGTCTGCGTCGCAGCGCCCGCCAGCCTCGTCGACGCCTGGGTGCGGGAGGTGAAGTTTGTCGGAATTGGTGGCGCTCATAACTCCTCCTCCTCCTGCCCCTCCTTCCTCCGCCGCCCCCCCCGCCCCCCTCGCCCCCCCCCCGCCCGCCGCCCCCCCGGCCGCCCGGGGGCCGCTACGCCGCGCTGCCTCCGGGGCAGATGATGCCCACGCGCAGTCGCGCCCATATTCAACGCGCAGCCTCGTCGGCGCGCGTCGCGGCGACCGCGCCCCCCCCGACCGGTCCCGACTTTCATCGCCCCCGCTGGGTCGCGCCGTGTGCGCCTTTGTTCGGGGCCATTGTTTTGCCGGGTGTTTTTCGTGTTCTCGCTTGTTTTCCTTCTTACTTAATCGCTTCGCTCATTCCGCCGGCCCTGGAGCGCCATGTGGGGCCTGGGGCCGTCTTGGGGGCTTCTTGGGGGCGCCCTGTGGCTCCGTGGCGGCGCGTCGGGCACCCCGGGGGCCTCTTGGGGGGCTCTTGGGGGCCCCTCAGGGCGGGATGGGGGGTAGTCGTTGGCAGCCCCCCTCTCGGAGGCCACGATCCTCGCGAGGGGTGGCGAAAAATAGCCCCCTCCCTGGGGATCGTCCGGGGGTCAGCCGGGGATCGGCCGGGGCACTTTTCGCCCGGGGGCCCCCAGGGGCCGCCCCGCGCGCGCAAACTAGAAATATTGTTAAGTAGTTACCGGAGATCTCAGCACGCCTCTGGCCCGTTGGGCCAGCGAATTTTCGGCGGGGCCATCGACGCGCCGCTCGCAAGCAAGCCCCCTGCGGGCCGGCCCAAATCGCAGACGAAGCCAGTGGCTTACGCATCCCCAGAAGGCGCCCCGCGCGCCATCGCTGCGCGCGTCGACGCAGGACCCTCGCGAAACGCGCTGCACAGCAGACGGCCCATCCAAAATCGCATCGCGCTGAAACGGCGCATTGGCAACAACAAGAACGAAGACAGCAGCGCGCTCTCCATCTGACACGCGCACACCGTACCTTGCGCGGCTCACCGGGCGCCGCGACAGCGGTCTGCCGGCATGTTCGCGGCGCAGCCATGTTCGGCATCCAGGACAGACGCGCGCGCTTCAATTGAGATAATCCAGAAGCCGCATTAAAGTGATCATTGAGGCCCCCTGTGACAGAGGGGGTGTTTTTTCGGAGGCCCTCTGCGACAGAGGGGGCGCGTTCGGAGGCCCTCTGTGACAGAGGGGGTGCGTTCGGAGGCTCTCTGCGACAGAGTTGCTCGTCATCCCGTTCCCCGTCATCCTGCTTCTTGATTTCGGATATGTCATGCTACCACTGCGCTCATCATCTTTGCGTCTGTGATCCTCGTCGTGTTTTTCCATGCGTCCTTTTCACAATTTCCACCACATTATCCTCCGTTGCCGTTCTGGCCCGCCATCTACCTCGTCACTCTCCTTCGTCTGCATGTCCTTATTCTTTTCCGCTCTTTTTTCGCCTCCCCTCTGGTTCGATTTCCGCTCTTCGTCCACTTCGTTCATTCGTTTCCAACCCCCCTTCCTTTCAAGTTCTCCGCCGTCCAATCACGTCGCGTCGTCCGCCGCCGCTATGCTCAAACCACCCCGCGCCCGTGGGATCGCCCGCGAGCACCGGTGCAGCTGGGCCCGTCGCGGCCTAACGCGCGCCTGCGCCATCGTCTTGCAATGGGCGATGCAGGCGGATACACATGGGATGGCGCGGGGGGATGGTGGGATAGCCGCAGCAGCGGCTGGCGTGGCTGGGAGGACGGCCATGATTGGTCAGCGAGGGGTTGGAGAGACTGGCGACAAGACGGGCACACGCCAACGGAGGACGCCAAATGGCGCGATGGCCCTGCCGCCGCAGCAGCGGCGGCGGTCTCGCCTCAACGGCCGTCTCGCTTCGCCGCGCTTAGCGTTGTGAGCCCCCGCGCCCCTGGTCTCGGCATGCCCGAATTCGATAATTTCGTGAGGGCTGCCCTCCGAAACGTACCAGAACCTGGGAACACAGTTTCAGGAGAGGGGTCGGGATCCCGAGCCGCGCCTGCGGCGCAGGAGCCCCGCGCCACCGCAGCGGCGGCGGCGCGCGGGCCCCAGGATTTTGAGAAGTTTGATGTTAATTATTTTTTGAGTTATGAAGAGAGGCTCGGCACTTCGTTTAAGCAACACAATCAAGCGTTGAAATGGTGGCGCCATCTGAATGAAGACCCAACTGCCCCGTTCGAGTCAGAAGCCAAGTGGTTTGACAATGCGAAGCCCACCATGGTCGCTGTTTGCGACCACGGTGCGAGGACGAGCTTTGGTTTCAAAAGCGACGAGGAAGTCCCTTGGCGGTGGCAAGAGATGGTGGCGACGCTCAGGGAGGAAGATATCAGGGAGGTCGTGGAGGGGCCCCGCAGCAGCGGGGCTCTGATCGGCTGCCCCCTCGAAGTCCGGCCAAACAGCTACGACCGCATGCGTCAGAGTATTGTGCGCGCGCGACAGTTCGCGGGGCAGCGGGTGAAAGTGAAGCTGCCGATGTGGGATTTCGTGTTGCACCGCGACGACGGGACAGGCGTCCGTTTACACCCGCACTGGGGCGACAGGAAGGTCGAAGCTCTGCCCCTCGTCCCCCACGCGGACACGGCGAGGCCACCAACCGCGGGTTTGGGCGGGAGCGACGGGTCAGGAACTTTTCGCTGGCACAAGGACCTCGGTGTGGAGCGCAAGGTCAAGTTCGACGCCGCCAGAGAGAAGGGGAGGCCGACGCCCTCTCAGGGGCCCCGCAGCAGCGGGGCCGCGGCGTCCAGCACCAGGCCCTCGGCGTCCGCAGCAGCGGGTGGCAAACAGTAGTTTTGGGACCGAATAACTCCCCAGACGATTTGGTTGCGGAGTAGATGGCTCCGCAGCAGCAGCGGGGCTCGAATGAAGGGCGCGTTGCATTTCTGCAGGGGCGCGCGCGTCGGCCGCCGAGATCGGGGGCGCTCGTGCAGGCGCCGTGGCGCGATCTTCGTTAAGAAGTCTTCCCTCTCCTCCCTGTCCCCCCATCCCGCCGCCCTCAACGTCGGCTCCTCGCCGCCCGTTCCTCGTCGCTCCACGCCTGTTCGTTCTCCTCCAATTTCCTCTCCCGCTTCCTCGTTCTCTCCTTCCCATTTTTCCCTCCATCCCATTGCATCCCTGGCACCCCAGCGAAGTTCGCAGTTCGAAGTTTGAAGTTCGGAGTTCGAAGGTCGCAGTTTGAATTTCGAAGCTTCGCACTTCGAGGTTCGATCTTCGAACCTTCGTCATCTCGTCGTCGTAATCGTCGTCCTCGTTCGTCGTCGTCGTTCCTCGTCGGCGTCGATTGTCGTTGTCGTCGTCGCTCGTTGTCGTCGTCGCCGTCGTCGTCGTGGTCGGCGTCGTCGTCGTCGGTCGTTGTCGTCGCTAGTCGTCGTCGCTGGTCGCCGTCGTGGTCATCGTCCTCGTCGTCGTCGTCGTGGTCGTCGTCGCCCTCGTTGTCGCCGTCGTGGTCATCGTCGTCGTCGTTGTCGTGAAACGCCCCACGTAGGAGGAGCAGAGAAGGGAGTAAGGAGAAATGAGCACGGTGGAGGGAGGAGGGAGGATTGAACAGGAAGAGGAGGGTGCAGATGGAGGTAGAAGGGATGAGGTAGTTCAGAAGTGGGAGCAGCAGACTGGCGCAATGGGAAAAGCCATGTGAGTGCAGGGAGGGATGGAAATGCGATAAAGTGAAGCCGCAGCCGTTGCAGGTCTGCCTCCCGCCGCGCCCGCCCGCCTCCGCGACTGGAGCCGCGCAGGAGCCTCTGCCGAAGTCTCCGCAGCAGCGGGGACTGCCAGAGGAGGCTCCTTCGCGGTTTTTGCGCCGCTATGGCGAGCATCGCGGGCAAGTACGACGTCGATGACTTCGAGCTCATCACGACGGAGGGCAGTGTTTGGCACTGGGCGACCATGGTGGTGCGGTTTCTCCAGTGGCGCAATCGTTGCCGCCATGCACGCGCCGTTGGAGTGAAGGGCCAGATGCTCGTCGACCAGGCGCGGCAGATGATGGAGGAGGCGCGCCGTACCGAGGAGATGGGCAAGATGATGCTTGAGATGTCGAAGAAGAAGGTGAAGGACATCCCAGGCAATATTCGGTACTTTTGCCGCCAGCCGCACCAGGAGAGCTGAGCGGCGATCGGAGCTGGGCCGATAGAGGAGGATGAGGAGGAAGAGGAGGGGGGACGAGGAGAGGAGGAGGAGGGGGATGAGGAGTTGGAGGCAGCACGCGCACCCGCACTAAGAGCCGCCAGCCGCGCCCGTCTCCGAGCATGAAACCCGAGCCTGGCTGGAAGGGGGGAGGGCGGTAGCAGAAACAGCGCAGGACAGGGATGGGGGAGGTCACGCATCCGCCGCATTAGCGGCGGTGGTACGACAGTTCTCATGGCGGCGCGGCGGTCGCTGAGAAATGGAGCACGTGCGTGGGCCTGCGTGCGCTTAATTATGAGTGGCTCTCGTCCCCTCCCCTCCTCTTCCTCCATGAGATCTCTCTCCTGGTGCATATCCCCTGCCAGTGCTCGTCCTGCTCCTCTATCCGCCCCCCCTCGTCCGTTCCTGCCACCAGCCACATGGGGCGTTCTCAATCAACACCCCATTGAGTGTCCCCATGTGAAGGTTGCCCTTTGTCATGAGGGCGGACTCGCAAGAGCCGAGTGGCTGAAGAACTAGTAGTTTGGGGTCCGAACAGCTCCCCAGACGATTTGGTTGTGGAGTAGGTGGCTCCGCAGCAGCGGGGCTCGAATTAAGGGCGCGTTGCATTTCTGCAGGGGCGCGCGCGTCGGCCGCCGAGATCGGGGGCGCGCGCGCAGGCGCCGTGGCGCGATTTTCGTTTTGAAGTCTCCCCTCTCCTCCCTGTCCCCCCATCCCGCCGCCCTCAACGTCGGCTCCTCGCCGCCCGTTCCTCGTCGCTCCACGCCTGTTCGTTCTCCTCCAACTTCCTCTCCCGCTTCCTCGCTTTTCCTTCCCATTTTCCCTCCATCCCAGTCCATCCCTGGCACCCCAGCGACGTTCGCAGTTAGAAGCTGGAAGTTCGGAGTTCGAAGATCGAAGTTTGAATTTCGAAGCTTCGCACTTCGAGGTTCGATCTTCGATCCTTCGTCATCTCGTCGTCGTAATCGTCGTCCTCGTTCGTCGTCGTCGTTCCTCGTCGGCGTCGATTGTCGTCGTCGTCGTCGCTCGTTGTCGTCCTCGCCGTCGTCGTCGTGGTCGGCGTCGTCGTCGTCGATCGTCGTCGTCGCTAGTCGTCGTCGCTGGTAGCCGTCGTGGTCATCGTCCTCGTCGTCGTCGTCGTGGTCGTCGTTGCCCTCGTTGTCGCCGTCGTGGTCATCGTTCTCGTCGGCGTCGTCGTCGTGGTTGTCGTGAAACGCCCCGCGTAGGAGGAGCAGAGAAGGGAGCAAGGAGAAATGAGCGCGGTGGAGGGAGGAGGGAGGACTGAACAGGAAGGGGAGGGAGCAGGCAGAGGTAGAAGGGATGAGGTAGTTCAGAAGTGGGAGCAGCAGAGTGGCGCAAGGGGAAAAGTCATTTGAGCGCAGGGAGGGATGGCATTGCGATAAAGTGAATCCGCAGCCGTTGCGGGTCTGCCCCCCGCCGCGCCCGCCCGCCTCCGCGACGGGGGCGGCCCAGGGCATGGAGCAGCCTGGCGCGACTGGAGCCGCGCAGGAACCTCTGCCGAAGTCTCCGCAGCAGCGGGGGCTGCCAGAGGAGGCCCCCGACGCAGTTCCGCACGGAATGGCAGATCCAGCACCGGCCTCCGCAGCAGCGGGGGGGGAGGTTGCAACGAAACTGCGGTCATTGTTTTCGTCGATGTCTGGTGCCCAGGAAAGCGTTTCGCAGAGCCTGCTGGTTGCTCAGGAATTGATGCAGAATGGCCTGATCGAAGATGCGCGGAAGTTCACGGCCGCCGCCAACCGCCTTGCAGTCATAACGGCTAAGGAGGCGGCTTGCGCAGCAGCGGGGGCATCCGTGGAGCCAGGCGCCGCCACAGTGGTAATCGAGCCTGGACAGGGTGGCTCCGATGACCCGAGACCGAGATCTCCCTGCACGACTAATTGGCGACAACGGCAGGCTCTGATCGCAGCACGCAAACTGCGTGAAAGCTCCTCCGCAGCAGCGGGGGCCCGCGTGATCAAGACTCTCGCCTTGACCTCGAAGGCTCGGTCGCCAGCGCTTCCTGTCCAAGAGGGCTTCCCAGAGGAAGGCCGCCCGCACTTCCCATCGGAAGAGCGCGGCCCGAGCCATTCCAAGCCTCTTGTGCCCCTGCTGTACGACGACGAAGACCAGGTGCAGGAGGGGCAGACAGAGGCGCGCGTGAATCTGGCTTTTGCTTCCCTCGTCCTGCGCGCGGGCGCCTCCCTGTCGGATTGGGTCGCAGCTGTCAGGGACAGGCGCGAAGGGGTCGTCTTAGTCTCCTTCGAGCCTGGTGCACGCATCAATCGCGATCGGCGGAAGCAACATCTCGACGATCTCATCCGCCAAAGTGGCTTCCACGGGGAGGTCGCGCGCGAGTGCGTCGGGGCTCTCCTCTGGGTTCCCGAGCGCGTCGAGCAGTGCGAGGTGCTTCGCTGGCACTGCCACGGGAAGTTCCTGGTTCAGGCCTGGTCGGTGACCCTGGCAGCGGTGGCTCACAATCCGAAAGCAAAGGAAGGCAAACTCTCCATAGCAGTGGGGGGCGTGTTCTTCCGACACCAGACGAGCCTCGCGGGACACCCGTGGCCCGAAAACTTCCGCAACGGGCTGCGGAACCTGGTGTTGTGGAACCGAGTGCGTATTCTCGCTGGGATCTTTGACGCAGGCAGGGAGGATCTTTCGGAGCTGCTCAGAAGTTGCGGCGCGTCTGGTACAGGCGTACTCGGCTTGGCTTTGTGGTGTCCGACAAAAGGTTGTCACGCGACGCACCCGCGCTACATCGTGATTCTTGGCCCCGCTCAGGTTCGCGAGTGCCCTGCGGGCGGGCAGCCTGATCTGCCGCACTGGTTGAATCAGGTTTCCCAGCCTCCGCAGCAGCGGAGGCTCCTCACCAGCCTGCAGCACCGCCAGTTGGATTGGGTGGCGCGTCCGACCTGGGTCAGGCTCACGGACGCGGAGCGCAAGGGGCAGGATACATATGACTGGCCGCACTTGCACAGGGTGATCCACAAGGCCCAGGATGCGAACCGCCTCACGGAACATTGCCACACATTGTTCGTTTTTATAGAAGCCAAGAACAGGAAGTCTGGCAAAGGCGCCGCGGCCAGGAAGAAGGATCGGAAGCGGGAAGCCAAGTGGGAAAAACAGCGGGGAGAGTGGGCGGAGACAGAACCCGAAGCAACAGCCTCAGCAGCAGCGGAGGCGCACGGAGACCAGGAGGAGGCGGAGACATAATCTGAAGCAGCAGCCTCCGCAGCAGCGGGGGCGCACGGAGCCCGGGAGGAGCTTGAGGGCGACGGGCGCGACGCCGTCGACCTCTGCAGCCCCACGCCGCCCCAGGACGAACAGAGCAACCCTGACAGAGGTGAGAGGGAGGAGAAGAAGGAGAAGGAGAAGATGAATAACAACAAGAGGAAGAAGAAGAACAATAAGAAAGATATCAGGAGCAGAACCCCAAAGAGGACGAAGCCCTCGCAGCAACGGGGGGGCAGCCGTTCCACACGCAGAAAGCGGGAGCAGAGGAGCAAAGACCGAATGAGGAGAGTGCCCTCGCAGCAGCGGGGGCGCAGCCGCTCCGGACGCAGAGGGCAGGAGCAGAGGGGGCGCAGCCGCTCCAGACGCATTGGGCAGGTGGAGGGCGGCGACCGCAGGGCGGCGTGGGCAGGGCGGTTCCTGCCCACGCCGCCCGCGCACCCACCCCACACAGGTCAGGTGATGCTGAGGCCGAGGGCATGGCGCCCGCTCCTCCCAGGCCAGATATGCCGTCCGCCAGGCATGCCGCCAATGATGCCACCACCACCGCCATCTCCCCCGCGTGGAGGAGGACGCCGCGGGGCCCCCCCGCTGGAGGAGACACCGCACCCTACGCCACCGCGGCTCGCCCCGAGCCAGCCGCCGCACCCTCCGCCGAAGCGGCTCCTGCCAAGAGAGTCGCAGACGCCCCGCCCTCTGGCAGCGCCGCTCGTCCCGAGGCCGCCGCCGCAGCCTCCCCCGCCGCAGCTCCTCTCCAGGGAGTCGCCGCTTCCTGCGGACACGCTTGCGTTCAACAGTGACGCGTTCGAGGCATTGTCGCGGCGCCGCAGCCCTTCAAGCGACTCCAGCTGACGGCGCGCGGCTGCGGAGACCTCCGCAGCAGCGGGGGTGGTCTCCGCAGGGGTGGTCTCCGCAGCAGCGGGGGTCAGCATGAGAGATCTGAGGCGCGGGCTCGGCGCGCGCGCGCGCGCGAGGAGGCAGGCGCTCGCATTGAGCGGCTGAAGAAATCGCGGTCGTTGTCGTCGCGCTCGTCGTCGTCGCTTGCTTTTTGCTGGGGGGGAAAGGAGGACGAGCAAGAGGAGGAGGAGGAGGAGGGGCCCTGCAGGGACCAGGACCGACACCGGGACCGGGGCCGGGACCAGGGGGAGAGCGGGACCGGGACCGGGAGCGGGACAGGGACGGGGAGCCCTGGACGAGCAGCAGAACCGACCACGGGACCGGGACCGGGACCGGGGCCGGGACCGGGACCGGGACCGGGAACGGGGGTGCTGGTCCCGGTCCCGGTCCCGTGGTCGGTCCTGCTGCCCGTCCTGGGCTCCCCGCCCCTGTCCCGCTCCATGTGTCACCTCTTTGTCCCGCCCCCAATCTCTGCCGTGCCGTTTGGGTTCGAGATCGCCAGCCATGAAGGTTAGGAAGCCCGACACAAGGATCGGGCGATGCCGCGTCGGCGAGAAGAGGAATAGGAAACCCGACACAAGGACGGGGCGATGCCGCGTCGGCGAGAAGAGGGGTTTTCGGAAACCGGACCACAGACCTCATTCGAGCAAGCGCGCTGGGGCGGCGGCTCGACCCACGGCAGCGTCGGCGGAGGCGGCCGCGCGGCCGCTAGCTCGGCGCAAGGCGAGCTCCAAGAAACAAACCCTCGCAGTAGCGGGGGCTGCTGTAGCCCTCGCAGCAGCGGGGGCTGCTGTCTTGGAGCGTGGTGGGTTGTGGGATGAGAAGACTGCTCGGAGGACAGGCGTGGAAGATGACGATGGGTTCGATCAGGCACTTTGGTACCGCGACCATTGGGGCAACTGGTACAAACTAGGGTCCAAGATGCCGCCAGTCGGCAGCTCCTGGCAAGAAGGCGCCGACCCCCTTCGCATGTAATCACGGGGCGGATGAACACGACAGTGCCCCCACATGGTTGATTGCACGGTCCTCAGGATGACCACGACATCCCGAGCGCACAAGGGGAACGCCCCTCCGCAGCAGCGGAGGGATGTCGCGAGAATTTCGCCGAGGGGGGGTGACCTCGGCGGAGGGGCGCACTCGCGCGCGCGCGGGGGAGCGCGGTTTCGCGCGTCGCGTGCGGCATCGCATGCGGTGTGGGGGAAAACACGACATCTGTGCTGTCACCTGTGTCCTGCTCTCTCTTTTGCTTCGCTTCCCCTTGCACTCCCTCCTGCAACCTCCCGCCCGTCATTATGTCTTTGTAGTGATCATCGCTTCCATACACGCAACTCTCACAGCGCCCCTTTCTCTCACAGATGGGTTCGGGGTGGGCAACCTTTCTCTCACACAGGGGGGGGCCGATGTATCAATGCTTCTCCTGTTCAGGCGGATGTGCGCGTATCGAAAAACTGAGAAGGCCGCGTCGACCCGCCGTTCGTCGCTCTCTCTCTCTCTCTCTCTCTCTCTCTCATTGTCTCTCTCTCTCTCTCTCTCTGTCTCTCTCCCTCTATCTGCCTTTCCTCTCCTTCTCCTTTTGCTCAAGTGCGGGCAGGCCGCGGATCCGTGAGGCCCCTCCTTCTGTCCGCGCGCGCGACAGGCACTCGTGCTTTAAGCGGGGCCCCGCAGCAGCGGGGGCAACCGTCGCGGAGCATCTGTTTGGGAAGCTGCCCCCGCAGCAGCGGGGGCGCCTGGATAGATGTCCGAGGACATCAAGTCAGGTCCCCTGAATGATGCCGCCACGTTGCGCAGCCGCTATGCCTTGAAGGACTCCGAGGGCCAGCGGCTGAAGGCCAACATTTCCTTGGAGGATATCTGCGTCCACCCGCAGAACAGAGGTGGGACGTGCCCCTCCGCTGCCAGAGTGGTTAATCTCCCGTGTGGCATTCTGAAAGACAGGTTCCTCTTGAACGAGGCGCAGCACGAAGCAGTGGTTGTTCAGGAACTCCCTGCGGGGAAGAAGGCCGATTACGAGCGCCTCCATGGCAGGCCGTACACGGCGCACGCGGACCACAACTTGCAGAAAACGAAGTCCGTGGAGGCTCTACGCTCGGCGTACACAAGCTTGTCAACGTTCAACTACGGGGCGCTGAGCCACTGCACCCTAACCCTTGGTCTGCTGAACCTCAAGCACGGCGCAGTGTGGGTCATTCCCGAAGACCACAAAGGATGTGGTTTGGAGGAGTTCCAGACAGGTACAGGTGGCTCCTGGGATATCCCAAAAATGCGTCGCGCACCGAAGTTCACAGAACTCATGGACGTGCTCGATAACGGTTTGCTTTGCGAGGTGCTCTCGTGGGAAATTCACTTCGATGCCGTCTTCGCGCAAGGCCCCGCGATCATTTCCGCGGCCCTGAACGACCCACAGGGAAAAGGTGTGACCTCTCACGAAATCGAGGTCCTGACGTCCGTCGCTGATTTCGTCGCCACCGCAGCAGCGGCGGGCAAGAAAGCATCGTGCGGATCTGAGACAGGACACCCCGTGAATATCTCGTACGAAACTGTTCTCAAGGCTTGCGCGCAACGACATCCCGAGTACGCCAAGGCCAAATGGTTCGAGGACATGTTTACTTTCGTCATCAACGTGGGGGCCGCATCAGGGCAGCTCATACCGCAAATTCTAGATTATGACCGACGATGGGTGGATCACAAAATACGTTCCCTGGCACCAGCCACCTGGGGCGTTCTCAACCAACTCCCCATAGATTGCCCCCATGTGAAGGTAGCCCTTGTCATGAGGGCGTACTCGCAAGAGCCGAGGCGCGGACAATGCCCCGCGCCGGAAACGGCTTGGGGACACAGCGAGGGCAACAGTCGGATACAGGAGCTCAATTCTTTGTTGGGGTATGTCCGTCGCACATTGGCCCCCGCAGCAGCGGAGGCCCACGGGGAGGAGAAGAGCGCGACTTTGACCGCGGGGGCGGTTCTGACTGCGACGGACACCTTCTACCAGGTGCACGCAAGGGTGAAGGCTAACAAACCTCGTCTGGAGGCAGTTGCGGAGGCCGTGTGCGAGACAGTGCGTCCGCACTATGCTGAAGTACGCGAGGCCTGGCAGAAAATGGAAAAGAACGCACAGAAAGAGTTCCCGATCCCTCCTGCGCCGTGGACCGACAAGTTGCCCGCGGCCCCCGAGAAACCCGCTGGCCCTCGCAGCAGCGGAGGTGGCGAGGGCTCTCGCCCGCAGCCAGCATTGATAGAGTTCAACGAAGAAGACAAGCCTCTGAACAGGCAGATGTCTGAAGTGTCCAAGCCCGTGAACAGCCTGATGGTGGTCCCAGTGAAATCGTGGCACGCTTCGGCTCCGTCTGGCAATCTCGACACAGACAGGTGGCACCAAGCAAGCATCGCGGAAGTCATGACTGGCTTCCATCGTCACGCGGACACTTGCGCCCAACCCGTCCAGATGCAATATGACGTTCAAGCCAAGAGTGTCCATGTGGTGGCTACTGGGGACATCGCCGAGGGGAAACTGATGCTCTTCCCTTGCTGCCCCACCGCGAAGATTTTCCCGAAAGTCTCGAGCAATCCGCGGGCAGTGGAGGTGCTAGTCGGTGAGAAACGTCCGACTCCTGTCGAGAAAATGGAAACATATTGGGCACAACCTGATTTCAAATTACCAGAGCTGGAGCTCAAGCCCGCGCCGCAGGAAGCGGCCTCCGCAGCAGCGGGGGCTGCGCAGGGCGAGGCGCCCGTGGGTCCGCAGCTCGACGAGGCAGCCCCCGCAGCAGCGGCGCCTGCACAGGGCGAGGCCGAACAGGAAGAGAATCCGTACCAGTTTAAGTTCGGAGGTACCGAGCCCCTGCACTTCGTTTGGGGAGTTGAGAGGATGACACCAGAAGAACTTGCCCGAGCCCAGCTAGTGCAGGGACAGGAGCACTGGAAGTTCAACGTTGCACTTCAACCGCACGAGTTCCAGACAATGACAAAGTGCCACCCAGGCGCCCCCCTCCGCGTCTGCAGCGTGCTTGTCCCGTGCATGCACAACACGGTGCCGCTGGTGCGCGGAGATCGGCTGATGCTGCAGATCACAAAGGAGAAGAGGGCCACCGACACCCAAAAGGAGAAGCAGGCATGGCAAAAGGAGCAGAAAGAGCAGGAGAAGAAACGGAAGAAGGACGCCGAGGTGGGACGGAAAACCCCCAAGAGCGGCAAGATGACAATCCCTGGCCAGGGGGCCCACTTCGCGTGATCCCGCCGCAGCAGCGGAGGGTGCGCGAAACGGAGCGGCAGATGACAGCGGCCGATGATCCACCCGTCGCAGCCCGCAGCCGTCAGCTGGAGGGGAGGAGGAAAAGGGCGGGGAGAGGAGGTCGAAGAGGGAGGGGGGAGGGGGGCAGCAGAAACAGCACCAGACAGGGATGGGAGAGGTCACGCATCAGCCGCAGTAGTGTCGGTGGTACGTCAATTTTCATGGCGGCGCGGCGGCCGCTGAGAAATGGAGCAAGTGCGAGGGCCCTGCAAATGCGGAAAATGTGAGTGCCTCTCGTCCCCTCCCCTCCTCTTCCTCCATGAGATCTCTCTCCTGGTGCATATCCCCTGCCAGGTCTCGTCCTGCTCCTCTCCCTCTATGTTCGTCCTGCCCTCCCCTCGCGCCTCGCCTCCGTCTCCGTCCCCCCTCGTCCGTTCCCGCCTCCCTCCCGTGTCCTGTTTTCCTCTCTCCGTGCTCATCGTCCTGCTCATCGTCCTGCCGTCCTGTTCGCGGGGCGCTCTGTGGGACAGGGGGGCGGTCGAAGCACACAAGGCCGACCCCCTCTGTGACAGAGGGGGCTCCCGCGCTTTTCCGCGGGACCCCCTCTGTGACAGAGGGGGCTCCCGCGCTTTTCCGCGGGACCCCCTCTGTGACAGAGGGGGTCCCGCGCTTTTCCGCGGGACCCCCCTCTGTCACAGAGGGGGTCGGGTGGAAAAGCGCGGGACCCCCTCTGTCACAGAGGGGGTGGGGTCGTGCGTTTCCGCGCGCCCTCCTCTGTGAAACAGGGGTGGTCGTTCGATCAGGGCGCCCCCCCCCTGTGGGACAGAGGGTCGGTCAGAGCACACAAGGCCCCCCCTCAAGGGGCAGAGGGGCGGTCAAGGGACAGGGAAGGCAGCTGCGCTCGTTCGGAGAGAAGGAGGGGGATGGGTTGGATGAGATGGAAAGAAGCTCGTGGAGGGAGCACGATGCGGATGAGGAGTAGGAGGATCTGTTCGAGACGAGGAGTCCGCCTTCCATAGCCGTTTTCAGGCGGTTCACTTTTGAGGGGGGCCGACACCTAGGACGCGCGCGCCTTCGCAGCAGCGGGGGCTCGCGCACGGCGGCATGAAACGCAAGGCAGAGGACGCATGGCGGGAGGTCGCTGTCGGGAAAGCAGCGCGCCAAGATGGCGCGAGCATGGGGGTGCTCTGCGTGACGGGCGGGCTGCGCCGAAATCACGAGGGAGCAGCGGGATTTGCTCTGGAATGCGAGGAGCGCTGCGTTGTCTTGGGCGGCGAGATGAGCATAGAAGCCTTCGTGCCCGTCGGAAAGCACCGCCCGTGGATGCTCAAAGTGGTCGGTGGCCACAGTGCCGTGAAGGGCGCCTTGAGCGAAACAAACTTGTTAGAACAATTGTATGAGAAGCTTCGCGCTGGAGAAGGATACAACGTGGATGAAGCGGCGACCCCTGTGAAAGAGGCCCCCGCAGCAGCGGGGGTTGCAGCAGGGCCCCCCGCAGCAGCGGGAGAAAAAGGCCGGGATCCCATGGCGGATCTCCTCGGCACCGTCAAGGCCGCGCCGAAAGCGAAGAAAACCCCTGAGAAACAGAAAGGGTTTCCTCGAGGCACGCTCTGCAGAGTAACCATGTCGATGTCTCCTAAGCCAGATGAGGCCGACACGAAAGAGGTTTGTGTGTATGAGAACAGATATGGGCAACTACTCGTTCATAGTCAGGACCTGCCTTGGCTTCTGCATTACCTGTACGAGGAGAGCCAGGGCAAAAGCGTCCCCGAACCCAACGACGACGACGAGGACGACGCTTTGGACGAGAAGCGCCCGTGGACCACCAGGTGGTGCCCGTCTGGGATGTGGACACTGGAGGTCAAAGGAGGGCCAATGGCAGGCCGAACATGGGCCTCCAGGATTCAGGATCTGAACGAGGAGAAATGGTCCACAGGCGTGGCGTTGACGGAAGTGACGACGCCCTTGAAACAGTCCACCCGTGCGCAGCAAAAGCAGGTTCTTCTAGCGTTCTTGGAGGACGTGGTCCAGAAAGCCATCAAACAGGACACAAAGCAGCGATGCCCTCGTTATCCGCTCGCTGGCGCGCGCCGCAGCAGCGGCGCGCTGACCGCTACAACGGCTTTTTTTGTGCAAACAGACTCGGTGCATGCACCGCGCCAGCGGCGCGCTGACCGCTGAGGTGGATGCCTGCGGGTTCCTGTCGACTGGACAGGGGTTAGGGCACGCGCGGGGGATCGCGAGCCTGCGGCTCTCCAGCGCTCGCGCGCTAGAGGACAAAAAGGAACTCGCGGAATCTGGCGAGGACGGGGCGGAGGGGTTGGGACCAGTAGGATGGGGGGGGGGGGGAGGAGGAGGAGGAGGAGGAGGAGAAGGAGGAGCAACAGCAGCAGCAACATCACACTAGCAGCACCGACAGGAGGATCATTGCGAGGATGCGGCCGTTTGCTTGCCCTGGGGCGCTGGGCTCGAGACAAGAGGGCGGTCGCGTGCGTGCGCGCATGGCTTCCGCATCGTGGCCGCCGCAGCCGCTCCGCCCCCAGACCCAGGCGACGCTCGCCCTGCAAACGCGCCTCTGCGGGTCGGGCACGACCGCGAGGTCAACGAAAGTGGAGTTTTTATAGCAACAAGACAAAACTAAAGACCCCGACAGAGTGCTCATGAATCCACGGAAACTACAGACACCAATATTCGGATTCGGGTAATTACGTTATGCGCCGCAGCAGCGGCGCGGCTTGCCATTATGAATATGGCAAACGCACATGGAAGAATATTAATTTATGCTCGCAGTGGCGGTGGAAAAGCGACCACGAGAAGTGGTTAGGTTTTGGAGTCCGATGAGAAGTAGGAGGATTTGTTCGAGACGAGGAGTCCGCTTTCCATAGCCGTTTTCAGGCGGATCACCAGTGAGGGGAGTTGACACCTAGAACGCGGGCGCCTTCGCAGCAGCGAGGGCTTGCGCGCGGCGGCATGAAACGCAAGGCATCGGAAACATGGCGGGATGTCGTTATCGGGAAAGCAGCGCGCCAAGATGACGCGAGCATGGGGGTGCTCTGCGCGACGGGCGGACTGTGCCGAAGTCACGAGGGAACATCGGGATTTGCTCTGGAATTTGAGGAGCGCTATGTTCCCTTTGGCGGCGAGGAAAGCCTAGAAGCCTTCGTGCCCGTCGGAAAGCACCGCCTGTGCATGCTCAAGGTGGTCCGCGGTCTCAGCGCCGTGAAGGGCGCCTTGAACGAAACGACAATGTTAGAGCAAGTGCTTGGGAAGCTTCGCGTCGGAGAAGGAGGCAACGTGGATGAAGCGTCGACTCCTGTGAAAAACGCTTCCGCAGCAGCGGGGGCTGCAGCAGGATCTCCCGCAGCAGCGGGAGAAAAAGGTCGGGATCCCATGGCGGATCTCCTCGGAACCGCGAAGGGCGCATCGAAAGCGAAGCAGGTGGCGGCGCGTCGCCAACCAGAGAAAACCCCTGAGAAACAGAAAATATTGTCTCGAGGCACGCTCTGCCTCTCGCTCCGTGCGGTCGTCTTGGGCGGCGTCGGGCCTCCGCTGACTGATTACATGATGCATATATGTATATATTGTGTATGTATGGTGTGTCGACGTATATGTATGTACATACGTATATGTGTGTATATATATATATATATATGTATGTATATATAACACGGTCGCAGGGGCGTGGCCCGCGGCCCAGGGCGGGGCCCGAGACTCTGGGACAGGACATAGGGCCTCATCATCGTAGGATGCTCATCATTCTCATCATCGCCATGATGGGGGGGGAGGAGGGGACAGCTACCAGCTGCGCGCTGGCGCCACCGCCGCTCCCCCGCGCCCGCTGGCGCATCCGCAGTGCGGCTGCGGGAGGGGCTGCGCCTCAATTCCTGCAGAGGCGGCCTGCAGGAATGTTGCACTTTTGGCGTCTAGTACAAACGCCCGAGCGGCCCGCTTTTTTTTGGGGGGGGCTCTTGCTTCACGGTGGAAGAGGAGACTATCATCATCCCCCGTGCCGCGTTCGCCTTCCCTCGACGACGATGTCGACGACTTCCTACATTCTGGCCTTGTTTTCTGGGGAGTGTTCTCGGAGTCGTTCGGGGCGTTCGTTCGTGTGCGCATGCTTCTGAGTTTTCTGCGCGTCGTTCGGGCCGCTCGTCCTGGTGTGAGTCGTTCGGGCCCCTCCTCACCAGCCCATCTCACAGCAGCAACCCTCGCGAAGCATGCCGACGGTCGTGTTTTTTCAGGCGTGTGTCCGCTGGTCCCCGCATATCTCCCTTGTTCCTCGTTCCTCCCGCCCCCTTGTACATCCTCCTTGTGGGGGGATGCGGCCGTTTGCTTGCCCTGCAGCGCTGGGCTCGAGACCAGAGGGCGGCCGCGTGTGCGCGCGCATGGCTTCGGCATCATGGCAGCCGCAGCCGCTCCGCCTCCAGACCCAGGAGACGCTCGCCCTGCAAACGCGCCTCTGCGAGTCGGGCACGACCGCGAGGCCAACGAATTTGTGGAGTTTTGGTACCAAGAAGACAAAAAGAAAGACCCCGACTTCGTGCTCATGAACCCACGGAAACTAAAGGGGACAATATTCGGATTCGGGTACGTTATGCGCCGCAGCAGCGGCGCGGCTTGCCATTATGACTCTGGCAGACGCATGTGTAAGAAGATTCATTTCTGCTCGCAGTGGCCGTGTCCCAGCGACCATCGTCTGGCGGACGGTTCCGTGGACTACAATAAGTGGTCAGACTTGCAAGCGCCCTGGCATTTAGTGCAATGCGCGGGCGGGTGGCCCGCAGGAGCGGGAGCCCCCGCAGCAGCGGAGGCGCCGGCCGAGGCGTGCGAGGCCCCTGCTGAAGCGGCAGCGGAGCCGTCGGTGGGCCCTGCTGAAGGCCCCGCAGCAGCGGGGCCGTCAGCGGAGGCGTGCGTGGCCCCTGCTGAAGTGGCAGCGGAGCCGTATGTGGGCTCTTCTGACGGCCCCGCAGCAGCGGGTGCGTCAGCGGAAGCGTGCGCGCCTCCTCCTGAAGTGGCGGCGGCGCCGTGCGCGTGCCCTTCTGCAGAGCCCGCCACAGCGGAGGCGTCCGTAGGTCCTGCTGGCGCGCATGGCGCCGACGCAATCGCCGAGGCCGCTTCCGCAGTGGAGTCTGCCTTGAAGGACTCCGCGGCAACAGCAGCTCTCTCAGCAAAGGAGGTTGCCCCTGTCGCTTTCCCCCAACCCGCCCCGCTTGCTGTTCGCGACGTAGCGGAACCCGTGCTTCCAGGGGCGGAAGTTGCTGCAGTTACCGCCTGTGAACAGACAGCCGCGACAGCAGGCGCTGCGGTTGCCCCTGCAGGCGCCCCCGCAGCAGCGGGGGCGCCTGCAGGGGCACTTTCAGAACAAGGCCAGAGGTGCTTCGAGAAATTGATGAAGCTGTCGCGCAGTATTCGCGGAAGGCCGGGGGGAGGCCGAGAGTGGATAGGATATTCTGCTTTCGTAATCTTTGCGCTGTTGCGGAAGGTGCGCGTCTACGTGTGGGAAGGACGCAACAGAGTCGACCTTTGCAAAGCTGTCTTGCCGCCGTGGAAACTAGAGGAGTTAACCCGCGAGCCTGCGGTGGACGCGATCGCGTGTTGCGCCGTCCCCCGAGACTCGGGGCCACCGGACTGGGCCCCCGTGTCGGAGGAGTATCCTTTGTTTCGATGCAATCATTTTATCGCAGGCGTCTCCACCGACTTTGTGGATTTCACGGGAGATGCTTCGACGGTGGACGGTTTCTATTCGGCTCTCGGTGTGTTCGTCGTGTCCACAGTCGCAGACGGGGACTGCGGTTTGGATTGCATGTTGCAGATGACCCAGGAGGTTTCCACGCGAGAGTCTCGCAGGGAGCTCCGCCAGGACAGTTGCTCTCTCCGACCACCCTGATCCTTCGCTTCCATCTCTGCTGCCCCCACATGCTCTTCCCCTCCTTGTCTCCCCATTCTGCCTTCATGCCTCTCCCATCCCGCCCTTCTCTCCCCTCGCGCCCTCCCCACCGAGTCTCCTTGCCCCTCCTCCATGCCCGCCCGCCAGGACATCGCGGACTACATCGTGCAAGGGTGCGTCTGGCGCGGTTCCTCGACGCGATGGTCCTGACACAAGAAGTCACGCAGGATGACGTCCAGGAGCTTCGTCGCCTGCAGAGCGCCTTAGACGACGAAGAACTTGTCCCGCAGCCTGGCCACGCCGCCCCTCCGAGAGCACAGGGCGTTGCCGCCGCAGCAGCGGCGGCGCCACCTGAGGACTTGGCCGTGGTGGAAGTCGACGCCGAGGCTGTCTGTCAGGAGCTCGTGCAAGCCATCCAATGGTGGACAGGACTGACAGACGCTGCGTGCGCCCTGGACGTAGCTCGGGAGTTGATGCCCGCAGAGCGGGAGGAGCAGCTCTTGAGGTGCAGGAACCGCGGCTGCGAGCGCAAAGCCCCCGCCCAGAACAAGAAGCGCGTGGTGGTCCCGTCGCTCCTGTGCTCGAGGATGGAGATAGCGGGTGCTTTCGACGAGCACATGCGCTCTTTAGGCTGGACGCCTGGAGACCGCTTTCCGTATGGAGGGGCGCGTTCATTCATGGATGCGTGGGACTGGGGTTCCATGTCCCGTCTCCCTCTCAGGAAGCGCACGCACGTTGTGCGGCGCTGGCACAAGGCTTTTCTGTCGTCGAAATACGCCTCCGCAGTAGCGGAGGCTGTTCGGCAGCCGCGGGGACACGAGAAGCAGCACGGGCAGGGGCGCCTCCTGAAGTGGAAAGGGCGGAAAAGGATACCACAACAGGGACAGGGCCCAGCTCGAAAATGCCCTTGGTTGCGGCAAGCTCTGTTTGAATGGTGGAGTTCCATTCGGCACAGTGTGGATTGGAAGATGATCAAAAGTGGACTGCGAAGTACCCAAAGAGAGCCAGCGAAGATAGCAAGGTTCACGCAAAGCATGCTCCAGACCAAAGCGTTGGAGCTCATGAGCGAGTACGTCACGCAGCAGCTGCGGATCGGGCAGCGACCCGCCGCCGTGGAGTTGAGGTCGCGCTGGTGGGCCTCCTGGCGCAAGGAATACGGCCTCAGCATGCGGTACCCGAACAGGAAGTACAAGTGCCCGCTGCCCGTCTTGGAAGAGCGCCTCGAGCGAGGCTGGCTGAACGTGTTTAGGGCGCGCGCCGCGTGCGTGCTACTCAACGAGCAGGATCCCGAGATGGAGAACTTCGACCAGTCGCCTTTCCACCACAATGAAACAGGATCAGCTGGCGTGAGGACCCTCGCAGTAGCGGGGGTCGAAGTGCCACTGGTGGAGTGCCACGGCGCGGTGCGGGAGCGGTGGACGGCCAATTTCATGACAATGAGCGACAAGGATCGACTGCGGAGAGAAGGCCCCCCACCGATGGAGTGCATGTTCAAGGCGGAGGGGGGAGGAGAGAAGTTGAGGCCGCGCCTGCTCGAACACCTTCGGCGCCGAGGGTTCGGCAGATGGGTGTCGGCGACCACCAGCACCAAGGGGTCTTACCGGACACCGTGCGTGCTCGCGTACCTGGACCGCCACCTCCCTCATCTGCCAGAGCCTCCGCAGCAGCGGGAGTGGAGAATTATGATGGCGGATGATCATGGCCCTCACTTGTCCCCGCTTGTGAGTAAGCTATGTTGGTCTCGAGGGTACGTGTTCATCCCGCACGGGGGCGGCGTAACCCCAATCCTCCAAACTGTGGACACACATCTGAATCAACACGCCAAGCGCGAGTACATGAAGAGAGAAGGAGCCGCGCTGCTGAGAGCCATGAGGCTGGGCCAGTGCGTCCCACAGCTGGACAAGTTAGAATGCATTGACTTGATGGTGGAAGTGATGTCCCAAATGAGTCTTCACTTGGCTGCGGCAGACGGGTACTGGGAAATTGGTTTCAAGGCAAATCTGTGGGATGCGGACTTGGACGCGCGCATATGCAAGGAGGCAGGCCATTTCTGGAGAAAGTTGGGGATGCGTAAGAAGGTCGCCGCCGCAGTAGCGGAGGTCGAAGAAGAGGTACAGGCGGGGCGCTTGAGATGGATTTACAAAGACATCATGCGATTGGTCCTCCCGCACCCTCGACGCGGCCACTGCGACGACGTGTTCGCAAACCTTGGAGACGACGCGGCTCTGGACGAGGGCGACAAGATTTGGCATGGCATGGAGGGGGCGGAAGACGCAGCCGAGGGTCTCCGCAGCAGCGGGGGCACTGAGGGTGGCAATTCCGTCGACGCCCTCGAAGGAGATGAAGATGATGGGAGCGAGGACGACGACGGGTGGGGCGCCGCTGGCGAGTTTGACTACGAATGGGCCAATCAAAGTCTCACCGCAGCAGCGGCGGGGGAGAGCGCGCTGGAGGCACCGCCTGGCCTGTCGACGTCTCGTATGGAAACTGCGGAGCAGACGTCTGAATTGATGAGAACGTATTCGTCGATCGCTGAGGAGTTGCGCAGCTGGGGCGACATCGCGGGGGCCACGTTCATGGAGACGCAATTACGGAAAGAACGGAGGCGAGTGCGTGAAGTGTCGAAGGAAGATCTTGGGGTTCAGCGAGCCCTCGCAGCATACGAGGACGCCCGCGAGGCGACGCTCAGAAACGAGAAACGACAGCGGGATGTCGAGGCGCGGCGCAGAGAAGAGCTAACCCGCCTGGGGGACGACGTAAAGAAAGCGCGCAAGCTGCTGAGGACACAGCAAGCCAAACTCTTAGACGCAGAGGCAGCCATAGATATCAAACACAGGATGAAGCATGTCGGGTTATCCGAGCTGGGCGCGGGCCTTCGCAGCTGCGGAGGCGTGGCGGGTCGAACGTCGAGGTGCGACGCGCTGAATCGCCTTGCGATTTTGGGTTCTGGGCTTTCTGCAGCTCAGCGGTCAGATTTTGACTGGTTTCGGCGGGAATGGGACGCCGCTGGCATGGAGGACTTCGGTGGAAAGTGGCCGGAGACGTTTGCCACATGGTTGCAGAACGTCATAGACGAGTACTTGGGGGGCAACCCGAGAGCTTTCAGCATGTTTGTGCACAGTGAGACGCGACGCCGTCTGTCTGGCTCCCTGGCGCTTGCGCCCCCTGCAGCTGGGGGCCTCTGAGAGGCGCGGCCCGCCGCAGCAGCGGCGAGGCGCGGGGTGTGAGTTCGGGCAGCAGCCACTGCTCTTCCACCTGCCTGCGACTGAGGTGCCGCGTGCGCGCGCGGACGTAGCGCAGGCCTTGCGCAGAAGAAACAGGGAGGAGGGGGGGCGGGGGAGGAGGTGAGAGGAGGGGGAGAGCAGGCAGGGGGAGAAAACCACGCGGGTGTCGATCACTCCGCCCCTCCTCCTGCTCTCCCCCCTCCTTCTCCCTGATCTCTCCTGGTCATTATATCATTCCTCTCTCTATCCCTCTCTCTCTCTCTCTCGTTATCGTCGTCCGTCTCTCTCTCTCTCTCTCTCTCTCTCCCTCTCTCTCTCTCTCTCTCTCTCTCTCTCTCTCTCTCTCTCTCTCTCCCTCTCTCACTATCTCCCTGTCTCTCCCTCTCTCTCTCTCTCTCTCTCTCTCTCTCTCTCTCTCTCTCTCTCTCTCTCTCTCTCTCTCTCTCCCTCTCTCTCTGCCCGCCCTTTCCTTCCCTATCCGCCCCGTCTTCCTCCTCTTCGCCCCGCCCCCCTCCTTCCACCGCCGTTTCGGCCCCAGGAGTTCGGCTGTGACGGCCGCCCCCCCTGCAACGCGGGGGCAGGGAGCGATGGCCGCGGCCACCAGCAGCAGCAGCAGCCCATTGGGCCCCGCAGCAGCGGGGCCTCGGGGCCGACTGACGGCAGTGTTCACAGCGAAGTCTGGGAAGGTCTGGCGACCTGTAGGTGGTCAGGCAGAACCCTGGAAGGGTCCTTGGGCCCTTGTGCCAGAGGGCACCCCCGCAGCAACGGGGGCTGCGCCGCCTGGCGTCTCAAGCTCATCAGCGGCGGCGCGATCGGAAGTTTCTGCGATACGCACCCGCCCAGGCGACTCCGTGGTGGATCCGAGCGAAGACGAAGAGCCTCAGGAATTTAGGGGCTGCAGGCCGCCCAACGACGTCGAGCGGCGCGAATGCGTTCTTCGCGACACCGTCCCGCCAAAATTCTTCTGCGAAAGAAGAGCGGCTGACGTGAACAGGCCACGGAACGACAACGTGGGCAACCTTTCCGTCCTGTTCGGGAACTGGGGTTCCATGCCGAGCGAGACCAACCACGCGGACCAGCGGCTGAGACTTGAGTTGCAGCTGCGGCATTGCCCTGCTCTCGTGGCGTGCTTTGCGGAATGTGAGGAGCAGATGGAGTCAATCCTACAGCGGCCAGGGAGACCACCGCCGCTGCAGGCGGACGCCCCCGCAGCAGCGGGTGCGTCAGCAGCGGAGGGCCAAAGCAGCAGCAGCGGTGGGCCTTTTGTCGCCCCCGCAGCAGCGATGGCGACAGCAAGAGGAAGTCGTGCTGCGAGCGTTGGCGATTGCCAACAGCTCCAGAATCGACCAGAGTACGAATACTTGACCCTGCGCGGGCGTGAGGACAAGTCCTTGTGCATCGCTGCGCGCGCAAATCTGTGTTACGAAATGCGGCTGCTCCACTGGGAAAGGAGTGTCGACGGCCACTACAGAACAGCAAGAGGGCGCAAGATGGAAGCGTTCTCGAGGATCATGGTGGTTGAGCTCTACTTCGATCAAACCTACGCCCACTTCGGCTCGAAAGTGCGGGTGCGCGCGGTGCACCTCCACCGCGACACGGCGAAAAATTCCAGAGGCTTCAACGAGGCTCACAAGACGTGGTGGCCGAGGTTGGCGACCATCTTGCAGGACAACAGCGTTGACATCCTTTGTGGGGATTTCAACATGGCGCTCACACAGACGCTGCCGAGTCTTCGGGGTCTAGGCATGCGATTGGAGACGGCAGCAGCGTACTTCTGGCGCGGATTGGACGGCACTCCGTGCTTGGACAGCTGCGGCATCTTCGTTCTCAACAGGCCTGGCGAGTACACCCTGTGCTGGCCGCTGAGCGCCGTGCACGACAGAGACGAGACGGGGTTGCTCTTCGCACGCAAGTCGGTGATCGGTGAGATCGGGTACCGTAACAGAAGCAAGGCAGAGGCCCCCGCAGCAGCGGGGGCCTCCACCAGCCCATCATCGCAGCCGACGTACTGGCACCACAGCCAGAACGGAGGCCCTGGGATGCCTTACTCTTGCTACTACCCGAAAAAAGACGCCCGCGAGCACCTCCAGGATTTACTGACTCAGTCAGAGGAATGCCAACGCAAGATCCAAGAGAAGGAGCGTGAGAAACTGAGGCGCGCCGAGGCTGAGGCTAGAGGGGACCGCCGCTTCTCTAGTAATCGCGAGGTGACCCTCTTCCGCGCGTTGCAGAAGACGTTCCCGCCAGAGACCGTGGAGGTGGAGGGGCGCTGGCACGGCGGCGCCCACTACCCTCTCCTGTTCCAAATGCGCATGGCCAGCGTGCGTTCGCAGGGGAGGAAGCAGGAGAGAGCCAAAGAGAAGAAGGACAGGCGCGCCCAGAAACAGCTGGCAGCTGCGCTCAGGGCGCCGCTGCCGCCCGAGCAGCACGGACCCGAGCGCCAGGCACCAGAGCAGCACAGCGAGAGGGACGAGCAAGACGAGCGCGCCCAACAGGCGTGGCGCCCACCAAGATGGGCATGTCGCGGCCGTCGTCCGCGCTTTCGTCCGGTTGCGCGGCTGGCGATGGAAGGTCGCGGCGGGGGGTTGAAAGGGGGAGGGGGGGAGAGGGGCGGTGGAGCACGGGGAGGGCAGGAGGGAGGAGAGGGAATGAGGAATAGGCTGAGCAGGACGAGGGATGACATAAGGAAATGAGTGTCGGGAAGGGGCGGGAGTTGACAGGGAGGGGATATAGAAATAATTATTTATCACCCCCAAGGTGGCAGCCGACCCCGCAGTGCCCATCTCCAGGGCCTGCGCCGCTGGAGCAGCGAGGGCAGCGCGGCGCCGCCATCTACATCTCGGACGCGATCGCTGCCCTCGGCCACGAGCCGCCAGAGCCCCCGCAGCAGCGGAGGCCACAAACGCCACGGCAGCAACCAACAGACGAGGAGTGGCGCAGGGATGAGTGGTGGCGCACCAAGGAGGGCGAGGAGCGCGAGTGGCAACAGCCGAGCGGCGAGGCTTCCTCGCTGCAGGACCGCATGGTCGACTCCGCCTGGCGCGACATGCAAGTTGCATTCGGCAGCGACCAACGCCCCAGTGACTGGTGGAGCAGCCACAGTGGGTGGAGTAGCGGCCAGGGGCACTGGGAGGTCGCGACCACGACTTGGAGGTGGGTCGAACCCCCCCCGAAACCAATCCCTGGGAAAAACTTAGCTGAACCATCGCACAGGAGCCGCCCCTCCGCAGCAGCGGAGGGAGGCCTCATCGGCCGAACGTCGACCCTCCGCAGCAGCGGAGGCCTTGCCAATGCATCGTGAGCGGCGGCGACTCGCGCGCGCCGTCGTGCTCGGCGACCGCTGCCCGAGCGGAGAAGGAAAAAGAAACGGTGCTTTCATCGGTGCTGTCGTTGCCTCCTCTCCTTCATCGTTTTCTTCTCCCTCCCCCTCCAATCCCCCATCCCGCTATCACATTTTATCGTCTCCAATCGTATCGGGAGCTCCCGTGGCAGAAGAGCACCCAGAACGAGGTCCTCCGTGACAGAGGGGGGGCATCTCAGACCCCCTCTGTGACAGAGGGGGGGCATATTTGACCCCCTCTGTGACAGAGGGGGGGGCCAAAAAACAAATGATCACTTTAATGCGGCTTCTGGATTAAGAGCACGTCGACAGACGATTCGGTCATGCGTCGCAATCCCATTCCCGACCACGGGGCCCACAATGTCTGGATCAGCGCTAGCCAAGCACGCGCGAAGCGCATCGCCCACTGGGGCCTCTGCGCGGCCTGGGGCGCCCATCGGTTTGCAGTCCCTGATCTTTCGCTGGCGGGGGCGTCCCATTGGATGCGCCCAGATTGAAAGTGTCGTTAGCATTTTGCAGCGCCGAAGACCTTGGCCGCGCGTCGTCGCGGGCGCGTCGACGCCCGACATCGCGGAGCCTGGATCGCCCGACCCGACGTCTCGACCAGACGCACTTATCCCCCCCGAGGGGCAGCTATGCCAAGGGTCGCCCCAGGGCAGTCGCGGCGGCGAAGCCTCATGGCATCGGCTTGGATTGTCTTGAATACAGGTCGAGAGCACGCGCCACCCCAAGTCTTGCGCCAAGCAATTGCAGTTGGATGCGCGCCCTTCTGGCAGGAATCGCAATGGCGGAGCTGCGCATGCGCCCATTCGGCTGGGCATCGCTCACTGCATGCGCAGATAGCTCTTTAGACAGGCCACGCATATTGTTGTTCGTTTTCCCTCCGGTTGGCCGCCATTACAGGACAAGACCGCTTTCCGCGTGGCGATGTTCATCTGTTCGTCGCTTAGGGGCGATGCGATTTCTGCGAACGCGAACGCGCATGTTTCATTCAAGTTACTGAGGGGAGCTGCCTGCCGACAAGAATTGGCATCATCGGCTTCGCGCGCGTGAGCAGCCCGCTTGAAGGCCACAGTGGAGCTGTAGAACACCAGCATTGCATGTGTTCGCGCGCGCTGGAGGGGGGCCCGGCACGCTTCGCCGCGGCTTCCAGAATTGCCCACCCCGGGCCAGCGAAAAGCCCGAGGCGAGTGTCCGGGCTGCCAGACAGTTATTCAGATTTTGCACGATTGGCATTTTAAATTCGGTTTGCCTCTGCCCGCGCGCCATGGCTGCCGAGCTAACCAGACGCCGACCCCGCCGGGAGGTCACCGACTGCGCCCAGAAGGTCTGTCAGCATTTTTGGGCCCCAGAACCCCGGCAATGCGGCGCCGCCCTTTGCCGCCGACTATCTGCGCAATGCGACGCCCACCCCAGTGCGCCCGTTCGTTGGTCATGCGCGACTGCGAGAACATACGCAGGCGGGCCAGGGGCCAGAGCGTCAGTTCAAAGGCTTCCATTGCAAACCGGGCGAGGCAATCGCCGATGGTCTCGCGCGCGCCCATTTCCCGCGCCCCCAGTCGCTGTCGACGCGAATTATGTTCCTCGGTCCGCAGCGCGAATGAGAAACGCTGCCCTGGCGACAGATCCCACCGCCACTCCCGAAAGAATCCGAGGGCCATGCAAAAAGACAGCGCTGGAGGGCGGGGGGCAGCGGGCGGGGGGAAGAGAAAGAGCGCGGTCTCTGCCAGCGCCGCCCGCATCATCGTTTTTTTTCTTCGCCGGATATTCCAGCGCGCCGCGCAATGCCGCGATCGCCTGATCTGGGCGATGCGGCAAAAATCGCGCGCCACCGAGGCGCTGCCCCACTTGCCCGACGCACGCTCTGGAAGTTATCTGCACGCGCGGCGCGCGGCCGACTCGAATCCGAGCAATTCACCCGCGCGCGTTAAAGACCAGGCGGGCGAGCTCGCGCCAAAATTGCAAAAGCTCCGTGAGCCCACAGAAGGGCCGCAAGTCCCAGGGCAGCCCTGCCACCCCATGCATCGACGCATCCGAGCCCGCACTGGGCGTCAGTTGCCCCGCGTGCATCAGGGGCACACTTGGTTTGAATCTAGTAATGATCACATTCAGGATGACAGAGGCCACGAGGGTTTTCGCATGCGCAAGACATGGCCTGCCGCCTGGAGCGTGGACGCATGCGTCGCGTCTTGCGCAGCTGCTATCGGTGACCACCTTGCGACGCTCAACGGCACCACCCCCCTCTGTCTCACTCTCGATATCTTACTTCCATATATATATATATATATATATATATGCGTTCGCTCGCTGATCCCTTTGAACGCTGCCCACCGTGCCGCGCGAACCTCCTCCCCCTTCGCCGCCCCCCGCCCCCGCCCCGCCCCCGCTTCCACGCCGCGATCAGTCTTTCTCGTTCGGCGCACCCCTATCCCGCAGAGAAGACGCCCACGTCGGCATAGGAGTCCTAGGCCCCCCCGCCCACGCAGACTTCCACGCGGGGCCCCTGCCGCGGGGGGGCCGCTTCTGGGGATAGGCATCTGCGCGAGGGGGCGCCCCGTCACTAACATTTCCATCCGTCTGGAAATCGACCAAATCTGCAGCGCGCGCGCCCGCGCCCGCGAGGGCCAGGTCGCCCTCGACGGTCGTTTCAAAATTTGGAGGTTCGGGGCGCGCGTCGACTTGACAGGGCAGGTGTGCAATTTGCTCTGGCGAGGCGCGGTGCTGTCTGCAGCGCCAATGGAGTGCGCGCGCACGGCGAGTTGTGCGCAGCCCTTCGGCTGCTTTTTTCTGTTCCCCCGACGTCGGCTTGCACTGCGGCGGAATCGCCGCGACCTAGCCGGGCGCCCGCCCCCCCCCCCTTCTTTTTCGCGCGGAAATGGCACTTGCATCGGCATGCGGACCCATGACATTTGGGAGCTATTGGGAGCGCTGCCCAGACGCCGCCCCCCCCTTCTCTCCCCCCCGCACACGCGCCGCCGCCCAGCCCAAAGTCGGATTTCTGGGCGAAAGTCTCTACGCGGGGTCGAGGGGCCGGGGCGCGGCGGTGCGGCGGGACATGCTCCATCCAATGGAAATCGGCCGTCGCCGTCGACATCCCCCCGCGGCTGCCCCCTCTGCGCTGCCCCGCCGGGCGCCCTCGCGGCCCCCCAGGATAAGCACCGGGGCGGCAGCCCGATCGCCGCCGCAGCTCGACGGGGCCGCGGGAGAGACTCTTGCCCTATGGTTGGCCAGCCACAGTAGGCGCGGGCCCGCCGCGCCACCCCTGAGAGGCCCGATGGGGTTACTTACTCGAAGGGGCCCCGACGCGGCGGGCGCGGGAACTCGGAGTCCTTGGGCAGCGGGGCCTCCGCTGCTCGAGGCCGGCGGCCAAGTGGGGGCGGCGCCGGCGGCCGCGCCTCGGGGCGGCATCTCGAGGCGCCTCGCAACGGCGGCGCAGATGTGACGCGTGGGGCGGGTCTGTGCCGCCGTTCATGTTGCGAGGTCCGATGGCATGTGAATTCACGCAGGCACCTTGGGCACCTCCCTTCGGGTTGTGTCACCCGTGTGTTCTGTCCGGGCACAGGAAAAAATCTGCGCTGCCCCCGCGAGGCTGCGGCCCCACCTCGAGTCGAGTTTCAGGAACAGCCGAGGCAGCACCTGGAGCGCCGGGGGGCGCGGCGAGGGCGCGGGCGAGGTCGTCGCGGAGCGGGCAGCGGCCGGAGGCGGAGGCAGACGTCGAGATGAGCGGGAGGACGCAGAGTTGGAGAAGAAAGGACGGATAAGGAAGGAGAACGAGCGAAAGCCATCACCGCAAGCTCTGCGAGACCTCGATCGAACAGATCCATCAGCGATAGGGGCGGCGCAACATTCACATCGAAGACTCCGCTGCCACGGCTCAGCCTCGATGGGGGTCGCGCCCGCGCAGAGCATGAATCCGCCGTCGAAGCCTGGGCACACGGGCGGCGACTAGCGCGCGGCACTGAGCAGCGTCAGCGAGGCTCCGCGCACGAACTCCAAAGCCGCCCCCGTCCCCGCTCAATTCGATGCAACACCGAGCGAGCGAGTGGCCGTACACATCGCAGCTAGACCGCGAACTCATCCGCAGGTGGCCAGGCTGGCAGGCATCCGAGGGATGGGCCAGCGCCGGGAGGAGAGCGCCGGCGCTGCCTCATGGGAAGCACGACAGCAACTATAATAAGAAAGGCCGCGGGCTGTCTGGCTCAAGCGGTCAGAGCGGGAAGTGAAGGGCCCCAGGTCCAAAATCTTGGACGTCTGCACAACGAGCCTCGTTCGGACCGCAAGAGGTCCAGAATCACTGGCAGGTACCGCTCGAAAACACGCGGCCATTCCTCGTCGCCGATAACGGTCAGCAGTAGCCGTTGGTTTTGCAGTTCGGCGAGGTTCGCGCGCGCACCGCAAAGCGCGACCCACTTGGTTGAATTCATCACACAATCTGACACACCACTCAGGCGAGGCAGCAAATGAACACCCCGCCGAGGCGATACCAGAATCTAGAAGCGATGCCGACGCCCATTCCTTGATAGCCGGCGTGAGTTCAAAAAACAAATCACCCTTTCAATTCCCTTCCACAGCCTCATGCATTTCCTCTTCCTTCCCCTTGTCCTCCTCCTGTGAATATTCCGACCCGCGCGGGCAAACAAAAGCAACGCAAGATTTTTCATCGTCGCGGCGGATAGCGTAGGATGTCGAGGGGATTGCCGCCCAAATCGGTCGCGCCACCCACCTGCTACATGCAAGGCAAAGCATGCTTGCTCCGAAATGGTTGCGGTAGCGATGCCAAACAGCAGCCGATTGCAGATAAGACGTTCATTTTGGCGGGACGTGAACGAGCCCGCTGCCCCTTGACAGCGAAAGCCTTTTTTGTCGCATGCGCCTCGCATGAACAACATGGTTTATTGAATCGCTTTGCTCATTTCGCCGGCCCTGGAACGCTATTTGGGGCTTTGGGGGGCCGTCTTGGGGGCCTCTTGAGGGTTTTTCGGGAGCGTCTTGGGGCTCTTCGGCGGCGTCTTAGGCTCCCCTGGGTCCTCTTAGCGGGCTCTTGGGGGCCCCTTGGGGCGGGAGGAGGGGTAGTCGATTGCAGCCACCCCCTCGGAGGCCAGGATCCTCGTGAGGGGTGGCGAAAAATAGCCTATCCCCTGGGGATCGCCGGGGACCCGGCCGGGGATCGGCCGGGGTACTTTTCGCCCGGGGACCCCCAGGGGCCGCCCCGCGCGCGCGAACTAGAAATATTGTTAAGTAGTTACCGGAGACCTTAGCACGCCTCTGGCCCGTTGGGCCGGCGAATTTCGCACCCCCAATCGCACAGTGTAGAATGTGTCGTCGGTGGAGCGAGCACCCAGTATTCAACGACACCCAGTATTCAAGCTCCTAGCCTACTCATACATTCTGAAGAATCATCAGCCGCATATGCACCGCAGAGGCGTTCTAGAGTGCTTGTGATCAGCCTGGTGGGGAAAGGTATCGCAGAAAGCGCCGTCCAGTTTTAATTTAATACGGTTGCCTAGTCGCGCATGCTTAAGATATTGTTTCCGAGCATCACGTTTCGGGCCGTATCCAAGCCTACGTAGGCAACGCCAGTTACACATATCATCACATGTGGCCCGCGCTGGGGTCAAAACGCCAAATTTTGATCGACGGTAGCAACGCGCAGGTCCCGAAATTACGCCACTGACGCATTGGGAGCCCTTCAAGAATACGAAAACGTTCTGGATGGAACAGGCCATACGACACATTACATTCTGAAACCCTGTGCGCGAGAGACCGCAGGCGGGATGATAGGGAGTCCGCTCGCGCAGAAGTCTGAAAAGAGAGAAGATCCTTACTGATTGCCAAGGGGCAGCGGAAGGGGACGGGGACAGAGAGGGAAGGGAAGGGGAGTGGGGAGGGAACGGTGGGAGGATGCGGAGGAGGGCGAGAGGGGATGCGGGGTGGGGGGTGGGGGAAGAGTCAGCAGGGGAGACATGAGGGAAGTCGGGGGAGAGCGCAGGCCAGTTGAGGAGGCAAAAGGGGGGGGGAAACTGGAAATGGGGCGGACGCGGGACCCGCAGGCGCAGAACATCTCGTCAAGCATTTGCGCAGGGACGAACCACGGCTGCTGCTACAAGTGCGCGGGGGGAGGAGAACGCGGAGGAAAAGGAGGATGAGGCCCAGGAGGAGGAGGAGGACAAGGAGGAGGGGGAGGATATCGACGATTTCCGATCAAAGAGGGAGCAGGAGGAGTAAGGGGAGGAGGAGGAGGAGGAGGAAAAGGAAAAGAGGACGAGGAGGACGAGGAGGAGGAGGACGCGGAGGAAGACGAGGAGGAGGAGGAGGAGGAGGACGGTCGAAGATCGTCGATCGCTCTTATCGACGATTAAAGAGGAGGGTGGGTAGGAGGAGGCGAACGCTCCAGCCCAATGTGAAAAGTTTCGGAACAAAAATAGGCCAACAAGTGAGAGGGGCGCGGACCGGGCACGGGACTTGTTCGTGCATCTTGGGGGCCGCTGGTGCGTCGTGCGGCGGCGTGGCCCCATGTCATCTCCGCCGTCGCCTTTGTCGCCCATGTCGTCGGAGTGGGATACCGGGAGAGAAGGCGAGTAGGGTTTTGGTGCATTTTGTGCCTTTTGTCTGGCTTTTTGGTTAGGAGAAGACGGAGGACGACGACGACGACGACGACGACGACGACGACGAGGGGCAATCGACCACTGCGGCGCAGCCTTTCATCACGAGTCAGGCATATTGCGGGTTAGTGTTTTGTCATTGGTCCCATCGAAGGAGGAGGAGGAGGAGGAGGAGGAGGAGAAGGACGAGGACGAGGACGAGGACGAGGAGGACGAGGAGGAGCAACAGGAACGGCAGGGAGGGGGGAGGGGAAGTAAGGAAGGCGGCAAAGGCAGCGAGCAAACAACAGGGAATGCAACGGATGGAGGGCGGAGGCGCCCGAGGGGGGCAGACGAAGACACAGGAGCCATGATGATAAACCATTGTCTTGGTCGGACAGAACGATTGAAAAGCAGGCTTAGGATGAGAGGTCTGGTTTGAGCGTTGAGAAGGGCGGCTGGGGAGGCGGTGGGACGATAGACAGGAGGATGGTTGAGCAGGTGATTCGATGAGGCTGGTGTGGGAATTGGATTGGGGAGGATCGGGGGTGATGGTCCATCAGGTGGCCGGCGGGTCAGCCTTCCTTGAGCTCCATTGAGTCGTCCCTCCTCCTTGTCATGCTATTCCACCTTTTGCTCTCTCACCCCGAACTGCGGGCCGAAAGCCAAAAACAACATAGATTGCAATTCGACTGAACATTGACAAAACACGTGTTCGGGTGAGTTGTTGGCAGGTGTCTCGGATCAGGATAGTTATTCCGAATTCGTGTTGTGTTGTTGATTTTGGTGATTATGTTGCTTCCCAGTCTGCAGCCGCTGAGGCGGATGGAGAAGTGGCATGGAGTTGCAATGAGCTCGGGCTTTTCTTTTGCTGTCAAATTTGTAGATCCCGAATTGGGAGATTCGGCGGACGATCCAAACCGTACGGCCACGTCCCCGCTCGACCGCGCCGCCCATCCTCCCCACCCTCACCCAGTCGTTTCTTCACACGCTGGCCCCCATTATGCCTTGCCGAACCCGAGGACGCGGAGCGGGAGGACGAGGAGGAGGAGAAGGAGGAGGAGGGGCGAGGAGGAGGAGGAGGATTACATCGTCGGTTCCTCTACGCCATTGAGCGATTCTGCTGCTGGTAAGCTGCCATCCTTTCGCCTCGGGCGCACCGCGCAGAGCACCATGGACGAGTTCCGACAGGCCTTGCGGTCCGACGACTTCATCATGGAGTTGGCCAAAGACGCCAAGGATCTCGCGACCGGCTGCGCCGTGCACGTTTGCAGCCCGTGTTGCTTCAACTACCATTCCAAGGGCTTCTCGCATATTTGCCGCCACGACTCCTTCCACGTGGTGAATCTGTGCGGCCTGGAGCCCGGGAAATGCGCATCCGGCGGCGCAGCAAGGCTCTGCGCGGATGCATCGGCATCTTCCGCGAGACGAAGTACGGCATGGCTGAAAGGATCATCACCTTCCAGAAACACTGTGCCACGAACTACACGGGCCTGGTTGCCATCCGCTCGAAGTTGGACATGCAAGACCTGAGACGCGCACTGCCGCCCAGTCTCTGGTTGGACCCGTCCGGATGAAAACCTCAAGCGGACACTTCCGAGCCTGCGCCAGACTACGCCCACGGCGCCTACCCGCAGCAATTCCGTGATTTCAGCATCGACAAACAGGAGGACGGGCTGGATGCGACACCTGGGGACCACAGAGCATCGTCGTCATGTCGTCGTGGCGCTCAGCGACTGGCACGAACAATTTTATATCTATATATATATATATATGAAAAAATGTGGGGTGCTGCCGCCAGAAGAGAGTGGCTGCCCATCGGGCCCAGATTCAGCTTTGGCAATTATACTACAGGAGGTCCATCGAGAAAATATTAGGACAATCTTCAGCAGGAAACTCAACGCCCCCCCGAAAATCAAAAAACACTCCAAGCCAAAACCTGCGGAAATCTCAAGCCCGAAAAACTTCTCAAAAACTCGAAGCCAAATCCTGCGAAACAATCAAAAACTTAACTTGGTGTATTCAATAGTATGCAAAACATCTCGAAGCCAAAACCTGCGAAAATCTCAAACTCTGTGAAAACTACAAAAATAACTTAAAACCACAACCTGCGATAATCTCAATTTTCAAGGCAGCGTGTGCATTTAGAGTTTTTGTTGAGTGTTGTCCAGATTTTTTTTGAGTTCGCCAGGTGGTCAGAAATTTGCTTACAGTTGTTTAGAGTGTTCCAAGAGTTGTTCGAGTTGTTTTAGAGTGGTTTTATTTGTTTGGAGCTTTCAGGCGCTCAGAGTTTTTGAGTGCTTCTAATTATTTCTAGAGAGTTTTAGGCCTGTGGATGCTTCTTGACAAAAATGATGTATTAGAGTTGTTTCAGAGATTTTGAGTTTGGTTTAGAGTTCCGTTTTTTTGTTTGGGTTGTTTGAGATGTATGTCCCCAGGCTTCGGCTGATAGTTTGTTTTATGTGTTGTTTTTGGTTTCGAGGTATTCGTATTTTTGAGATGCTTGAAGTCTTTTTAGAGTCTGAGATTGTCGCAGCTGTCGGTTTCGAAAGTGTCTGAAGTTTGTTTAGGTTTTGAGATCTTCGCAGGTTTTGGTTCCGAGAATGCTTGAAGTGTGTTGAAGTTTTGTTCGAAATTGTTTTTGAGTTTGAGGATCTTCGCCCGATCTGGCCGTGGGCCGCCTGTAGTCGCCATTGCCGAACCCACGCCCAGATCAATCTCAGACACAGACATAACTAGGGGCGCCGCGACCGCGGCGCAGGACGCCGAGGGAAGCGACGTCGGATGCGAGGGCGAAGACCAGGGCGACAAGTTCTACGAAGCTGGGAGAATGCGCACCGTGGCGATGTTCTTGGACGCGCACAGTACAGGGTACCAGATCAATTCGCACATGACGAAGGTAAATCCGACGATGGACAGCGCGCTCGAGAAGATGCTCGCCGGCGCGCGTCGCCAGACCGACGACTGGCGCGAGACCGACGCGGCGCCGCCCGAAGAGAGCGAGAACGCCGCGGTCGCACGCAGATAGCGGGAGCGGAAGCGCACCGCCCAGCTCCTCGCGCGCGTGAAGTCGCGCCTCCGCCGAACCCCCTTGGAGAGCGGAGCCGAGACGATGTCCCCCATGTTTTTTCCAGCCCGCGGCGTTCGTCACGCACCGCTGCGGCAATTCGTTCACGCGCAAAGCCACGTGGCTAGCAGGCTCGGCCTGGCGAGCTCATTGCGGACAGATCGACGCGCGGGATAGAGGGCGAGCATTGCCAGCCCGCCAAACCTATTCGGCCGGGACCGAGGTCACCCCGCGACCAGGCTGGAAGTGAACAGTGGGAAACCGACCCCGGCCCCCACAAGTATGGATTTTACATGTCATCGTTTTGCATTTACGGCGAATGAGCGAAAGTGCAGGCTCCCTGTCGGCGAGACCATTGCCAGCTGCCTCAGGGGGGCCCCGCGCGCGCGGCGACGCCCTGGGCCCGCTCGACGCGGCCGCGCCACGGTCGCGGCTCGCAGTTTGAGGCGACAGCGGCGCTGTCCCTCGCGCGGCAGCGCCGCAGTCCCAGCCGAGGGCCCCCGCGCCCGCCTCCGTCGCCCCCCATGACCCCGCCGGCGGAAAAGTTGAAATCGGCGGCGTTGCTCTGAAGGCAACTGGTCCAATATAAAATTATTTGGGCGGTTATGTAAACTCGACTTTCTGCTTATATGAACTTGTCGGTGTTCTCCCGCGCGAGACTTCCTGCTCCAGAAAAGTGTAGATTGATTTTATATGGAGTTTATATAGGCTTTGCTCGCCCAGTGCCTAAACTTTGTTTTTGGGGTGGATCAAAACTTTTCGACGCGCGCCCGTGCGGGGCGGGCCCCGGGCGCCGCGCGGGGTTCTTGCTGGCGCCGCCAAGGGCCGACGCGCCCATTGGTTTTTGCCCTGGCCCTAGCGCGAATGTCCGCCATGATTTCGGGCATGGGCCGCGCGCCAGCACAAGGAAACGCCAAGTGCAATCGCCAATGAGCACGGCAGCAGCGCGCCGTTCGCATAGAATGTCGCGGCGTTGTCGTTGGCTGACCGCCGAGCAGCTCCCGCTCTGAGTTCGCGCGTCGCTCGACGGCCCAATTGGTCTAGAATTCCCCATGCGGGGGGCGGGGGAGGAGGGGTTCACCATCTCGAGCACAAAAAGTAGAACGGCAGCTGGAACTTACAGGTTGTGCAAGTTTCGCCTTGCTTTCTCGGGCACTTTTACCTCGTTCACTTGCTCGCTCGCCATCTGACTCAATCACGGACGAACGCACCACATGCACAACGCGGAAATCCTCATATGGGCATCTCAATCATTGGCACTTCCGTTTGTGAGCGTCTGGGTGGGAGTATGTGAGGTTGAGGCAATTGGGCGGTTTTTGTCGGCTCCCCCGCGAAATGCCCAAACGATATGCATGTTGCGTCGCGACATTGGAGGATCTGAAAGGGTAGGGGTGGAGGGTGTCCAAACCAGCGTTTAGTCTGAGAGGTCGCACGACTTTGGGCGCGAACTAGCAAGCGTAGCGCCCCCTGGCGGCTTCCCGTTGGAGCGCACAGACTCGATGCACCCTTCAGAGCGGTGGTCATTAGGCTCTGAACGGAGAGGAGACCGGGGTGCCAAAACCAACGAACCGCTCGAGGCGTCCCAACAGTCTTTGTGCGAACGGGCAAGTGCAACACCCTTTGGCGGATCCTCCTTGGGTTGGCGCGAATGAGAATCGTCACACATATTGGCGGTCCCTCCTTGTGGCCATGGGGCTACGAAGCGAGAGAAGCTGGAGCCGCCAGGGGAGTCAGTGAGTCTGAGGATGAGTGAAGTGAGAAGGATGAGAGGGAGAAGTTGGTGGGAGTCAGTACACGACGAGGCGGAGGCGTCCCAGGAATAACAATACTTGCATCCTAAGGTATGGGGAAAGGTTCGAGAGGACAGAATGGGGGTGACTCGGACGAACCAGATAGTGGTGCAAGCAGCCGCACGTCCTGCAAGAGGTTACAGCATAGACAGCCTGACGCCCTCAGTCCTTGGCATCGCTCGGACGTGTGCATTGTTCCTTCGGCGAGGACCATCGAGGAGCATCCTTGATCATTTGGCGAAAGCCACGCGCGAAACCGAACAAAGCACAGGGAATGGACGTCCGAGCGATGGCCAGTCTCGGCATGCGCCGGGGATCTCCAACCTACAAGCGCCGCAGACAGAAACGCACAACAAATGTTGTACCATGATGTGTGCCCGGGTCGACGTCTGCGAACCCCCCTCCCCGGCGTAGACGGCACACGAGGCCGCTCTTTTCTGAGTACCAGTCCATCCAGCTCTCCTCATCCTCCTCCTCATCCTCCTCATCCTCCTCCTGGTCTTGGTCCTCCTCCTCATCCTCCTCCTCCTCCTGGTTTTGGTCCTCCTCATAATCCTCCTCATCCTCCTCCTCATCCTCCTCCTCATCCTCCTCCTCATCCTCCTCCTCTCCTCATCCTCCTCCTCTACTTGTGAGCCCTCCTCCTCGTCCTCCTCCTGGTCTTGGCCTTGATGTCCAGCTCGTCGTCTTCGAAGCCCGGTGTGAGCCTGGCCAGCACCGCTGGTGATCTCGGCATCCGCCTCGCAGCAGTGGTCCAGCGGTGTCGCAGTCTTCGCACCCGACGGCGTCTGCCACCAGCTCGGTTTTGTCGAATGCTCCCTCCAGGGAAGCTCTGTTGTCCAGGGCAACGAAGAATGACACAAACATAACAACTCGGAGGTCCGTGCGGCTTCCTCGGATCGGCGCTGGGGCCCCCTGGCGGCGCCTCCGGCGCCGCCCCTGCCGCGCTCAGCGCGCCAGGGAGGGGGGCCCAGCGCGGATCCGAGAAATCCGCGCGGACCTCCGAGTTTTTATGCTTCTGTCATTGTTCGTTCCCCTACTTTCGTTCCCCAACCAGACCATGCAGGCTGCCATTTTGGCCACCACCGTTCTCGTGACGCCTGAGTCGGTGACTTGCCAGCCCGTCGATCTCCTCGAGGGCATTAGCGGCGATGTTGCCCTCTGCGTGTCTGTTTGCAGGCAGACGCAAAGCCGTCATGGCCTTGTCCCTCCTCGCCTGCTGCTGCGCTCGGTGCTGACACCTTGCACGCTGCTGATGTCCCGCCGTCTCCTTCACGCTGGTTGCCTTGACCTTGTTCGCGCGACGCCCCTGGAGCGTCCACGCAAAGGCCAGGTCCAACGATGCTGATAACGACGTCGTGCTCCGTGAACGTGCCCACGAAGCTCGCCAGCTTGTCGCGCAGCTCCAGCGCGGGGAAGATTACTGGCATCTTCAGCTTCAGCGTACAGTGGGGGCGCGCATCAAGAAACCACATATTTTCGTGAGGGTATCCTGGGTTTCTTCGCTCCGCGCGCTGCGCGGTGACTTCCCGGAGCCGTTGAAGGAGCTGCTGCGTGCAGGGTGCTCTGGGCCTCTCCTCGGATGCACCCCGCGCGTGAGTTTTCGGGCCTGGATCTCCTGCGATGGTTTTTCTTGCGGCCGCGCCCGCACTGCATACTTGCTGTCTTGCACGCTGTTGAAGCAGAACAGTGAACAGTTGCCGAACTGGCTCGGCAGAGTCCTGGTCTGGCCACGGTGGTCACCGCCGATGCTCGGGCGCGCTGTGCGCCCTTGCCTCTGCGCGCACCCAGCTCCGGCCCTTGAGAGGAGAGGGCTCGAGGAGAGAAAGGGCAGGAGGGACAACTGCAAGCAGAAACTTGATCAAAGGGTGTCAGTTCAAGCATCGAGAGAGAGAGAGAACGAGAGAAAGAGATAGAGAGAGAAGGAGAGATGGAGGAAAACCAAACAAGCCATCATATACTAAGAACAAAGAGAGAGAGAGAGAGGGAGAGAGCCAGCAATGATATATACTTTTATCTATAGAGAGAGAGAGAGAGAGAAACGACAATGGGAGAGAGAGAGAGAGAGAGAGAAAAAAAAAAAAAAAAAAAAAAAAAAAGAGAAAGAGATAAGACTGAGCGAGAGAGAGAGAGAGAGCTCTCCCCGGGGCGGCGCCCCACCTCAGGTACCGGGACTTCTACTGCGACATGACCCGGGAGGCGCGCGCGCGCGCCGCCCAGGGCGCGCGGGCTGCCCGAGGGCCGCCCGCGGGGGGCGCGGCGAGGGCCGCGGCTCCGCGCGCCGGCGGCCCCTCGGGCCGGCGGGGCTGGCTTCGGTTGGGGCACGGATGGGGTCAAGTCGGGCACGTCCCTGTCCAGGAGGAAGTCGGGTATAAAACGACGCGAGGATCGGGACAAAATCGGATCGGGATAACTCGAAATCTCTGAGAATCGGCGGGTTTGGAGGATGTATTGGGCGCCGCGGCCGCTCCAGAGCGTTCCGGAACGCTCTGAGAGCGCTCCGGAACGCTCTGGAGCGATTTATCCCGATCCCAGCCTTGTTTTAGGGTATGGCCAGGACCCCAGGTAAGGGGGCCCGGTTAGTGGCAGGGCCCCGGAGCTTCTGAATTGGCCAGAGGCACTAAACCAGGTTTGCCATAGCTGGTGTGTTTCGGGTGGCGGCAGCTCCAGTTAGTGGAACGGGGCGGGGGGGGCGTCCCCCAGTACACATCACTAAACCAGGTCCCACTAAGCCCAGTTCTGCCAACGCCCGACAAGGATGGGGTCAAGTCGGGCACGTCCCTCTACAGGTGGAAGATTCCAAAATAGTCACAACATAGTCTGGCGACGATTCTGGGACCAGTTGTTGGCCTCTCTTGAAGCTGTGTTGCCTATTTTGCAACCGTCGCCCACAATCCGCCTGTAGGAGGACACGCCCGACCCAACGATAGGGGGGGGGATTAGGCATAAGGGGGGGGGATACATCGACCCCCCATCGCCCACTGATCGCCAGCAGGGGTCTGATAGCCCCACCTCGCCCAGGAACGTGCGGATTCACGATCGGGGGCCCATCGCCGATCTGTCCGCGATGTAGCGCCGGTTCCGGGTCGCTGTTTCCCCCCCATGCCGGTCCCCCCTCATCGTTGCCCCTCACCCTTTTCTGGGGCGGGGTGCGGCCCTCGGCCCGGGGCGACCGAACTGGGCACGGTAAGAGTGGGCACCAAGACCGGCAGCAGCTCTTGTTCGTTTTGAGCCGGGCTCGCTGTCGGTGTCGCCGCGGGCGTCACCCGTTTGAGACGGGGGGGCCACCTTCGGGGGAGCGTAAGACCCGGGTTTGCCAGGACTCGGGTTCGCCATCGTTTTTTGACGACCGCGACTCGGATTTTGACGAGGAGGAGTTTTGTGGGATGTCTGCAGCGGGAGGCCTCGTCAAAATGCAGGCTCGGCCTCGTCATTTTTTTGACGACCTCGTCGGGGATTTCCGAGTCCCCCGTACCCGGGTCTTACGTCTCCCCGACACCTGCCCAAGTTGGGAGGGCCCGAGAAGACCCCCGCGTGAGTTCGAGACTACCAAGATTCAGCTTGTGTGTGGCTCCAGGGGAAGAGCGGGGAATAAGGAGGAGAAGAAGAGGAAACGGAGGAAACGGAGGAGTGCGAGGGGGGAGAAGTTGGAGCAGGACAGCTCGAATAGGATGTTTGGTGGAGGGTGGCAGTCAAGACAACGTAATGAAAGAGTATCCCATCATTTGTCCCTTGCATTGCATGGCCTGCTCGAGGGCATCCATGGACGTACTTCGGCGCGCACATTCTTTTGCGGTTCCATACCAACAGCGGCCGTCGTCGGTGTTGGACAACATTTGATGCTGGGCATCGTAACCATTTTTTCCGCACCCATTTCGGGCGTGCAAATCTGCCAGTATTTGTACAATGGTTTGCGAGCCATACCCCTGCAGGTCAAATCGACGCTGGGGTACCGGGCACCCCTGCTGGGGTATCGCTTGGCTGCAGACATCCTCGAGAGGGCTGAGCGCCTGCCGACGCTTCAGAGGTCCAGCCTGCGGGGGCAGGGCTCGCATGTGGCCGCCCGGTCTTGCCGCCCAGGGTTGCATCCGTCGAGGAAGAGAGTGCGGCACAAACACAGCCTTTCGGAGGCCCGCGCGGGTGTCTCGGATCGGCGCTGGGCCCCCCCTCCTGCCACTCCTGCGGCTCCTCCTCCTCCTCCTCCCTCCCTCCCTCCCTCCGCCTCCTCCTCTCCCAGCCGACAGCTCGGCCCGATCCTGGGCTGCCGAGCCCGCGCCATCGGCGCTCGCGCGCCGCCCGCGGCCCCCGCGGCCGTCCCTCCCCTCTCCCGCGCCTCGTCCCGCTCCCTCTTGGCCGTGATGGATCTGGAGCCCCAGCGGTGCCGTGCCCGCCGGCCAACTCGGACGGCCAGCGCCGCGCATGCTGCGGAGCGTGCCGACGCCGAGCGCAAGGAGAAGGCGCCGGCGGCGCCGGGGGTGCTGCAGGGCGTGCAGCGCGGCCACCTTGGAGCTGCTACGGGGAGGAGGAGGAAGAGGAGCTGCTACGGGGTTGGCGGCTTCCACGACCGCGACCTCGCGTGCCCCAAGCGCGGTTGCTGCCAAATGCCACTCCTTGGCACAACTCCACCGACTTACGAGCAGCGCAAGAAGCAGCGATTGCTGAACAAGTTGTGGTTGCGTGTTGATTGTCGCGCCCCTCGTCGTGTTCAGTGCGGGAAGGTTGTTCCTCGTCTTCCATTCGTGGTGCGTTACCATGTGCTCGTGTTCGCAGTGGAGATCTGGGGACAGGGCGGAGGTTGGGGGTAAGACCACAGTGGAACGGAGAGCCCCCCACCTGGAAACCGGTTTCGGTTTCGTGTTCGAGCCGCGCGCGGGCGAGGCGAAGTTGCGCGGGCGCGCGAGAGGAACGACCCCGCAGTCGCTAGGGCGATTCGGATGCAGTGGGCCGCCCCTCCTCCCCCAGCAGGCGCGCGTTGGCCCGGGGTGTCCCGCCGTGGTGTCCTGCGGTGTCCCGGCGGTGTCCAGTTGGTGCCCCGTCGGTGTTTTGTCGGCGGTGGGCGGGCGGCGGCCAGGGGTGGCCCGCCTTGGTATCGATAGTGATGCCGATTGTGAAATCGATAATGACATCGCTAGAATGGGATGGCTACTGGGATCCAAGGCGAGTTCGACCGCGAGGTTGATTGTGACATTGGTTGCGAGATCGATAGTGATATCGATCGTGCGATCGATTGAAATTTCGATCGGTATATCGATGTTGTGATCGATCGTGGAACCGACAGCGAGTGAGATTCACCAAGTGTGGTCGATCAAGTGGGGTCGGCAGTGGAATCAATCGGGCGAAGTCGAAAACGGAGACAAGAACGGCATTACATCGCAGCGCAACATCGTCATCGTAGTCGCTAAGTCGAGGGCGCGTCACCAGCATCGTCATCATCACACATCGCATTTGCCAATTGCTGGTTTTTTCCCCACCACCACGCACCTCCTCTATCATCCGAAAGGTGGTCGCATGAGTCTTGCGTTTGTATGCAATTCGTTTTGCGGCTGGTCTCATTTCATCTCATCTCATCACATTTCCTTTTCCTACTCCTCGTCGTCGTCCTCCCCCTCTTCCTCCTCCTCCTCCTCCTCCTCCTCCTCCTTTTGTCCTCCTCGCCCTCCGCCCTCCTCTTTTTTCCCCCCCTCCCCCCTCCCCCCTCATTGTTCCCCCCTCCCTCCTCCTGCCTCTTCGGGCCGCCGGGAGCCATTGGCGGCGGGCGCGAGCGGCGATCCGCGTCGAGGGCCTCGCGGGCGGGGCCAGAGCGAGCCTCCTTTTTACCCCAGGGCCTTCGCGAGGTCGCGAAGGCGACCCGCGCAACGCGGCGCGCGAATCCTCGTGAACCACTATGGGGCCCACTTGAAGAGGGGCGGTGCAATAGATTCGGGGCAATGGGGCAATTGTATTGCACATGCGTTGCGCCAGATTATAAAATCGCATCGCATTGCAACTAGTGCGTTGCACACGAAAGTCCAACAATACACTTGTGCACCAAAATGTAGTGTGCACACCCCAAATATTTTGTAACCCCACAAATCTATTGCACCAGCTCCATTGCATCATTTCTTCTTCGCTGGATTTCCAGGGAGAGTGCCAGGGGTGGAACAGGTGGAGAGAGGATCATAGACGCGCCAACCAGTCAGCACAAACCAGTCACTCAGTCCTGGGTTTCCCAATGTTTTCCCTTCAGCTGACCAATTGGTTGCTGACTGGCCTGTGCGCATTCGTGGGCGGCGAGTCCGCAATCTTATGCGATTTCAGAAATGCTGGCCATGGGAGAAAGTCCCTGGGTTTCCGGACCCGTTTCCCTCAGGATATGTTTCTTTCATGCCAGTTGTTGTGGGATCGCCCGCCCGGCCGCGAACCAAATTGCGCACCGCCGGGGCGCGATGCGTGAAGGTCGCAGACCTAGTTCGATCCTCCTCCTCTGCATGCACCATTGCGAGGTGGGGACTTGTCAATATCCACCGCCTGCGGAACCGATGCCCTGGAACCTTAGGGGGCGGTGGATACGGATACACTTCGACCCCAAGGGGGGGGGGATATATCCATATCCGTTGCCTGCCGAGGCCCCCAGAGACAGATCCTCCGCGTGGTGGTCTCCGGGGGCAGCACCAGGGGGAAACGGGTTCGGGGGGGGAGCATCGACCCCCCAATCGCTCACTTGGTGCCGAGGGGGGCCCGACAGCCCACCCTTCCAGGCACGCGCGGCCTCGGGCCTGTTGCCCATCTGCCGGCCACGCATCGCCGACTCCAGGCCGCTGTTCCCCCCCCCCGAGCTGGCGCCCTGGTGGCGTTCGGGGGCCGCGCCTCGGGCCTCGGGCGGCCGCCCGGGACGCTCCGGCAGCGCCCCCATCGGAAGCCGCTCGCGGCGAGGCGCAGCCGCTGGAGGGCATCCCGAGGCTGGGACGCCGCCGAGAACTAGTTGCTCCTCCTCCTCATCCTCCTCCTCCTCCTCCTCCTCCTCCTCCTCCTCCTCCTCCTCCTCCTCCTCCTCCGCCTCCTCCTCCTCCTCCTCCTCCTCCTCCTCCTCCTCCTCCTCCTCCTCCTCCTCCTCCTCCTCCTCCTCCTCCTCCTCACGAGAGCGCCTGCAATCCTCGGGCCTCCGGCGGCCGTTTGGGGCGATCCGGGAGCCCCTCCGGAACGCTCGCGGCGAGGCGCAGCCGTTGGAGGGCATCCCAAGGCTGGGAGGCCGCCGAGAGCCAACGAGAGACTTCCTCGCCCCTCCCACACGTCGGCGGCGACATCACGGACTGCCGCCTGCTAACATCGGTGCCCCGCATGCGGCGGCGAGGTCAGGGGAGAAGTCGAAGGGAGACGGCCTTCTCAGAAGGCCTTCTGACAGGACTTCTGCGCCTTCGGGGACGGCTCAGGGAAAACGTCTCCGAAGGTCGGAGGCCTTCCAAGCCTTCTGGGAAGGCCCGCCGCTTCTGACTTCCCTCCTGGCTCGCCGCCGCCGCCACGCCTGGGAGCCATCGCATCCCCCACCGCCGCCACCCGCTGCTGCTGCTGCCGTCGCCCCCGCAGGTCTCCTTCCTCTCCAGGAACCTGCAGAAGGCGGTGACGGAGGCCGGCGAGTGCGCCAGGCGCCGGCCCCTCGTCCCCCGGTCCTTCCCTTCTTCCTGCGGCGGTCCAGGGCAACAGCGATACAGTCCAAGCGCCCAGTAAAGACGCGTGTCTTCCTCTACAGGGTACCCTTGACTCCTTGCCTTTGCGGCCCGTCCTTCGCCGTTTTCGCTGGCCGCCCCCCGCCCCCAAAATCCAGCTTCGGCCTCCAAGGGTCTCGCGTCCTTAACCGCCCGTCCTCCATACACGTTCTGACGGTAGATCGCAGAAGAGGCATCTGCGTGTAAACGGCAGCACTCGACGCTCCGCGTGGACCTCTTGGGTCTGCGCTGCCGCCCCCCGTGGCGGGCGCCCTGGCGGCGCCTCCCCTGGCGCGCTCCGCTCCGCGCGCCAGCGAGGGGGGGGGATCGTCCAGCGCCGATCCAAGAAATCTCCGCGCGGACCCTCGAGAGTTGTGTGTGTGCTCTGCCACTCTGTCCTCCTGTGTCTAAAGCTGACGTCGCCTTCGGCACAGCCCGATTCCAGGGCTCTGCCCTCTCTTGGCCTCGTCGTGAGGCCCCTCCTTCTGCCTTCCCCCTCTGTCAATGAAAGCTGTGCGCGGCCCGCTCAGCTTCGACCGGAAGAGGCTCGCTCTCGACCCGCGGATCAAAAACAGTCTAGGGCTGACAGAGGCAACAGCGATGGGGGATGGAGCAGCCCAGCAAAGCACCCTGATGACAGCCAGGGTGGAGAGGCGGGGGGGCGAGGGCAGCCGGGACGGGAGCGATGGCACGGCCACGTGCACCTCAGCGTATGTCTTGTCAGGGATCGTGGCCGTCTTGACCAAAAAAATAGCCCGCATCAAGGCGAAAGCACGATGCCTGAATAATTCGTGAAGAAGTCTTGAGTCGGGCATGTCCCTCTACAGGGGGGATATTAACAAGTGTTAAAAAAGACGCTTGTTCTACTATTTTGGGCTATTTGGATGTATTTGTTTTGCCCGACCTAAGGAAAGTCTCAGGTGAAACGGCTGCCGGACCAAAGGCCCAGGGTTTCCCGTCCCCCTTTTCCGGGATTCTTCTGTAGTCCCTGCTTCTGCCTGTCGGTCCGCTTCTGCCCGCCGGTCGGGTCCATTCGGAATTGCCCTCCTGTTTTTCTTCAGTGATAGAGCAATCGAGAAAGTTGGAGGCAAGGCTCGGCATTGGCACGAGCGCAATTGGCACATGTCTGATGTGCAGAACCCACAGGACGCAGGTGCGTCGGCGGCAGAACAGTCAGGAGACTCCACCGCCGACTCCCTCCAGCCCAAGAAGCTGCTGTAAATAATCCTTGCCCTTTGGCTCAGGCCTCTGCCTGAAGCTTCTGCTCAAGCCGCGTGGCTCGAAACCTTGCAGCAGGCAGACCTCGGTGGGCCTCGTCTGTCGGCCCTGATCCACCGGGGCCCCTGAGGCCCAGCACGGGTGCAGACCCCTGGAGCCGCATGGACGAGAGCCTGATCCCAAGCAAGGACGGTGCCACAGCAGGTGCAGAGAAGTTAAAGTACGTGGTTGGTGATGAGAAGAAGCTGTGGGACAAGCTGAAGTTCGTGACACTCGTCCTCCTCTTCCTACGGGTCTGTTTGAATGTATATATGATGCTGGTGCGCAGGAAAGAGACGAGCCAGACAGAGGAAATGTTCGGCTGGGCCAGGCTCAGCGTGTACGTCGTGTACGTAAATAATTTTGAATCGTGTGTTTTCGCCATATACTTACTTCGTTTATGCGCGTATGTTGGTGTCACTTGCTGTTGTCCACGCATTTGGGGACCCGCAGCTCAAGACTGTGCTGGGTGGTCAGCACTTGTGTGCCTGAGGTTCTTGACTGTTGATCACTTCTTCCGATACAGGCGGTGGGTTAAGTCGTATGTTCGAAACAGGCATTTGACCACGTGTTGCACACTGATGTATCCGGTCCTCTTTGCGGTATTCGGGAGCATCGGTGTGGTCGCTCTCGCAGTCAAGGTGGTCCGTGTGTCCAGCGGTTTGCAGCAAGATGACGGTTTCGTGCTCTGCCATTGGCTGAAGTTGGCCGCTTTCGCAAACCAAATGATCTCTCTGACCGATATATCCTCCATAAGGATGGCACAGCAACAGATCGCAATCTTCGATAAGAACACACACGCGAGTGGAGGAAACGCCGAGATCGACCCAGGCGAGAGGAATCAGATAATCTTATTTTTCAACGCGTGTGCGCAAAAGATTTGGAAATCCACTGCCTATGGCTATATACAGAAGACGGTGATACTCGCAACATTCGACCACAATGACCTTCATCTGGTAAGCCTGAAACATAGGAGAAGTTACGAGAAGCAGAATCCACAGAAGGAGAAGCCGTCAGATACAGAAGAAGGATCCGCCACGGACCTGCACCTGAGGGGCGAGGCAGTCCTACTCTGTGTCATAGCTGGAGCGTTCATTGTTGGCGGGACAGCGTCCGTTGTGAAGCAGGCACTTGACTCGTGTTGAGGAATGCAGCGAATTTGAAACAGGCAAGCCCTGAACACGGCCCAGGACTGGAGAGTCAATGGTGCATGGTGTTGGCGGCGGCAGGACAAGCGTGTCGCCCACCTTGCTTCGGGTGTGTGGTGCGCCGCCTCACACTCACGCACTCACTTCTCTCCGACACGCTAGTAGATGGTCACAGCCAGCGATGAAGTTCGAGCGGGGGCATTGCCCGGGCATGCCGCCACACACGCGCACAACCTCTTGCACGAAAGACCGGCCGACCAGGAGAGAGCGCCGCAGGCGATTCGCCATTCTTCGCTCGAGGCATCGACGTGGGTGGCAGCACGACAGAGCACAGAGAACGCGCTGCTTGTCTTCCCGCGGCGCACAAGGATCCGAGCAAAATAGGCGCACGTGCCGTTCCTCGCAAGCTGCGACCTCTGGATAGCTTGATGCGCACGGTAATTTCAGGATTTGTCGTTCTTCGACGCGCTTCTTTCATTGCGATTGTGTTGGGTTGGCAGCAAGACTTGAAGATTACCCCAGTGCGACCCTACCTAGAAATTGGAGCCCCTAGGAAAGCAGCATTAGTTGCTATGCCATGCTATGCAATGCTATGCT
>CAUYUJ010016529.1:72500-107500 GCA_963575745.1 Prorocentrum cordatum | reverse complement strand
AGCAGTTCACTCAGTTCGCGAAGAAGCAGAAGGTATCGGCCTAGACATTTCTGCAGTTTGGCTTGGTTGTTGCTTCACACTACGGTCAACATGACGGAAGCTCACACGATTGAAACTTTCAACTGCTCGTCACAGCCTCAGCTCATGGATTATCTTGAATGGTCTAAAGCCCAGGTGATGACGGTGCAGGAACATCACATTCTCCCAGATAAATTACCTGATGCCCAGGCCAAGGCTTTGCAGCGAGGCTGGCATGGGATCTGGTCCGCCGCCAAGGTCACGGATGCTGGTGGCCGTTCGGCGGGGGTCGCAGTTCTTGCTCGCAAGCATGTGGTCGTCACAGCAGCCCCCAAGACCGAGGACGGCGTTATCGTCCCGTCGAGGCTCATGGCTACGAAGTTGTCTTGGGGGCCAACTGGAGGACCCATCATCTACTCTATCTACCTTTACGTCGGTGAAGGTATGTCTGTCCACAACGTTGCTCTGCTCAAGCAGTTAGCAGAACATGTGATGCTCATGAGGTCGATGGGCCATGCCAATTGGATGTGTGGCGGCGACTTCAACAACAGCCCCGAGGACGTCGGCGCCGACTGGCTCCACAGTATTGGAGGCTTAGTCGCAGCGTCTCGGGCCACCACGTGCAGGCAGACGCTTCCAGGTACCGTGATCGACTATTTTCTTGTAGGCGCGGCGATGCTGCCGCACATTCGCAGGCCCGAAGTTGTTGAGGCAGCAGATGCCAAGCCTCATTTGCCCGTGACGATGCCCGTTGCCATTCAGGAGTGCCCTGTCATGCTCAGGAGAATCCAGGAGGCGAAGGAGATGCCCACAACTGTCAAGGCAGGATGTTCAAGGTTCCCTTGCAACTGGAGTGTCGTCCGCGAGCAGATAGGCCACATCGAGTCAGATACTGATCTGGGCTCGGCGTGGCTTCAGGTGGTCAACACGATCGAGCTGGAGATAGCAGGTCGGCACGACATTGTTGGAGACCGCGTCCTGCGATATCTGACACCTCCGAGCGTCGACATGGAGCCCGCCGCGTTCAAGGGGACTCCTGAAGATCGTCGAGAGTCAGGGCACGGCTGTGTATATGCCTGGCGAGTTGCTGCAAGATGGGCGCGACACATCCGTCGAATGTCCGAGTATATGGACACGGTCATTCATCTTATTTGCAATACTGGTATCTCTGCTTCTGTCGAGAAGGAGCAGTTCGCTACTCTCCATGAACAGCAACTCCGCGAGGGAATGCGCGGGCAGAATCGCAAGAAGCTCAAGCAAAGCCACGTCGAGAAGCTAGGCGTCCTCTGCTACGACCTGGACAACTTCTCTCGGCGGGTTCACAGTTCGTACGACGTACATCGCATGATGGATGACTCGGCTCGCGATTTTCTGCAGGCAGGGTGGACAGCATGGTTTCAAGACCTTGAATTAGATCGCAAGCTGGAGCAGATCACTGCTCAGGCGCAGCTGGTGCAGGATTTGCACTCGGGGCGCCGCAAAGAAGAGTGGCAGCAGTGGACCGAGGAGGCGTTCAAAAATGGTGGGCGTGATGCGCACCGTTTCACCCGACTTCGTGCCCTGCAGCAAGTTTTGCAAGCCTCGGACCACTCGACGCCAGCCCAGCTGGCCGACCACGAGCTAGAGAAGTGGCAGCAGATTTGGAGTCTCCATGGTTCTGGCGAGCTTCCGCGGCCTGCTGACGCAGACGAGTGGGAGCACCTGCCAGAGCTCACGGGGGCCCAGATTCGGGCCACCATCATGTCATTTGCCCGTCGCACAGGTCGTGGGCAGATGCGCATCCTTCCTCGGCACTTTGGTTTTGTATGCGACGAAGGGCTACAAGCTATGGCCGAGATGTTCATGGCCTGCGAGAAGCGGCTGGTCTGGCCGCAGGCCCTTTTGTTCACAGAGTTGTGTATGCTTCCGAAGCCGAGCGGAGGCACGCGACTCATTGCTCTCCTCAACACAATGTTGAGGATATGGGGCCGTGCTCGTCGAAATCTAAGCACGGCCTGGGAAAAAGCTCACAGACACCCCGCCTTTTGGGGAACCGGAGCTGGACGGTCTTCATCGGATTGTGCATTCCACTTGAACTTGCAGGCTGAATCAGCACACGCACGCAAGTTGCACGTCATAACAGTATTCCTGGACATGTTCAAGTGCTATGAGACCATATTATGGAGCATGATACTTCGTGAAGCTAGAGAACTAGGTTTCCCTCTCAGATTGATCTGGATGGTGCTACAAACGTATCGTGCCCCACGGACCATTCGTGCATATGGTAATATTAGCTCGCTGTATGTGGCCCGTCAGGGCATTCTGGCTGGCTGTACACATGCTACCACTATCCTTATGGTCGTCCTGCATCGTGTGGTCTCTAAACAGTACAATAGATATCCCGATATCACGGCACGCGTGCTTATGGACGACTTCACCATGCAGTGGCAGGGGCCTGACCCCAGAGGAGCAGACATACTTCACACGTGCGTGCGCAACTTTGGTGGTGACGTGAGGGAGTTAGGCCTCATCCTCCAGAACTCGAAGTCGGGGTTCGTCGCTACCACGGTTCGTGCTCGCCATTGCTTTTCGTCGGGGGTCAAGTGCATGAGACTCAAGCCCAAGCACCACATGCGCAACTTAGGTCACGAGCTGCACGGGGTCAAAGCACGACGGGTTCAGGAGCAAGCTCGCATGGCTAAGCTTAAGGAGAGGGTTGGCCAGATACGTACGTTGGAGCGTGCTGTGCATGAGCGACTAGGAGTGTTGTGGCGCACGGGGCTATTACCCGCAGTGGGGCACGGCACGGGTGTGAGCGGTACGTCGGACACTGTGCTCAAGCAGTTGCGCACATTTGCGGGCGGTATGATCGGAGCTGCCCGCAACGCATCACTTACGCTCTACCTTGCTACTCAAAGAGATGACAGATTCGACCCTGTATTTGATTGTACTATTCTTGTGGTTAAAAAGATACCATAGCTTTTTTGGGACAACAGAGTGTCTTTAGCTGAGCTGCATCACACATGGCAGTATGTTTCCGACAAGTTCCAAGATGCCAAGCCGACTTGGGCCATGGCACGAGGGCCGATGTCGACAGTATGGCTGACACTGATTCGTATCGGATGGCAGTTCAGCGGACCTGCTCTTTTTTACGGACGATCTGGGACAACAATATTCGTTGCTGGTTGTTGCTCCCAGAGATCTTGAGAAGCGTCTTGTCGAATCTATTCATCGGCTCCAGGTTGGACGGATCCTTCACCATCTACCAGAGCGGATCGGCGACGAGAAGATTTGGCGACGGGCCATGAGATTGGCTCTTTTTTCTGTCAGAGCTGGACCTATGAGAGGAGCACTCAGGAAGCTTTGGGCTGGAGGTCTCTTGTGTCCTGATCGGTCGGTGGACCTTGGGATCGGGGTTTTTCGAGAATGCCCATACTGTGGAGCCCCCAAAGGTACCCTCTCGCATCAGTGGAACGTCTGCCCCGCTACCTTACAGCCCTCGGACGCCTGCCCTGAAGTCATTCCCGAGGACGAAGTTGAGTTCCGTGAATCCAGGTTGAAACTTGTGGAGGATAACATGAATGACCCAGACACTTTTGACCTGACATATGGATTGCCGACTGAGCCCCTGCAACCCCGTCTTCCAGATGATGTTCCAGAGATATTTTCATGGGGTGATGCCAATGGTCATTGGTCGGCTATTACTTATTGCGATGCTTCTGGCATGCACATCAGTCATCCTACCCTGGGCCGAGTCGGATGGGCCATTGTTCAGATATGCCCGTCGACGGGAATCCCAGTTCGTGCTCAATATGGGGGCCTTCCTGGTCGTGACCAAACGGTGCCGCGTGGCGAACGCTACGCAGGATACCGAGCCTTGATGATGATGGAACGGCCAGGTTTAATTGTCAGTGATCACCTGTCGTTCGTGCGAGAAGCCAACAAATGGAACCCAGAGCTCGAGGCTAGTAGTTCGCTGCGCGCCGAGGTGTGGCGTAAGATTTTTCATATGTGTCGACATGATCAGCAGCGGTCTGAATTCGTCTGGGTGCCCTCCCACAAGGATATCGAGAAGTTCATCGAGGCAGGCGGATCACTTGCACATGCCCATGGGAATGCATGGGCCGATTTCTTTGCATATGCTGGAGCCATGGGCGTGAAGGTTGCTGACACTTTGGCCGAACATCATAAGCAGATGATCGTCCAGTCCAAGAAGATAGCCCAGTTCACGGCGCACATGGCGTCCCGCTCGGTCAAGATGTTCAAGGATGTGGGGGAGCCTCTAACTAAGAAAATCAGGTCCGATCTTGCCCCCAAGCTCTCCCTAACTGAACATGAGTTTGTGCAGGACGGTGCCCAAGTGAAGTGTACTAAGTGCTTCAGAATCGCCACCACCCCTGTGAGCTACAGGACACTTTTCAACTCGCAATGTTTTGGGGCCCCAAAAATCGGACGAGGACATAAACTCATCCGCTGGGGCCCAGCTGGGATCTGCGAACTCTGTGGGCGCTACAGTTTGCAGGTTGACAAGTATATTAAGAAGCTTCGCGAGGATTGTCTTGGGCCGCCAGTCAACAAAGCCACCCGTGCCAGCGTTCGCTCCCAGGTTAAAGCCCTGTCAGCAGGACGTGTGCCGAGGACTCGGCGGCCCATCCCTCTCGGGCCTGCTGCCGCTGGTTCAGGCAGCCAGGAGGCCGCCCCCTCCAGCCCCGCTGCGCTCTCTCGTGTTGCTGCCGCCCTCCGACAGGAGGAGACGGCGACTGTGGGGATGGACGGGTCTGTGGACGGGGGCGGGACGGACTCGGGATCATCCGACTAGTCGAATCTTTCTGCTGCTGGTCCTGTCCAGCCTGACCTGGGGCCTTCCCCCACCCGCGGGTTTTTGGTCCCAGGCTGCCGCCTGCCGCCCCCTGTCGTCTGGATAGGGCCTTGGGGTGGCCTAGGCTTCACTGTTCGTCTGCCTGTTTGGCTGACCCTGGATCGACCTAAGGGTTGATCGCTTTGTGGGGCCTCGGGGTTCCTGAGGCCCCTCCCTCTTCAATTCGGCCCTCTTCCGTTCCTTTGGGTTCGGTTGGGGCTCCCGACTTGGACACGCAAGCTTGTCCCCAGAAGGCTCCAGCAGCCCAGCAGCCTCCAGGGAATCCAGAATCCTGCAGATAGCTTGCTGGGAGTCTCCAAGTGCATCGATGAGGTTATCCAGAGGAGTCGGGGGGATCCAGGAGTTTCCATGGAGGTTCTGGGGTCGCAGGGGCGCACAGTTGTCATCGGTTCGCGTGTGTTGCGAAGCGCGAGGTTGGGTGACTTAGCATCTTCAGAGGCTCTGCAGGCCTCAGGGTGCCCAATGGGCCTGGAGGCATGTCCAGAGCATTCCAGGTGCCTCCGAGCTGGGGGTCTGGGATGGGCCTGGGAGGAGCGAAGTGCGATGAATGTGGGGGCCTGCGGGAGCTGCCTTCAGTCCTCTGCAGTTCTCGCATGTGTTCTGACAGGCCCAGGATCGGGACGAATCGCTCCCGAGCGTCCCGGAACGCTCTCAGGGCGTTCGGGAGCGCTCCGGCGCGGGCGCGGCGCCCGGCACGTCTTCCGTGAACCGCCAGATCTCCGAGATCCCCGGTGATGTCCCTGGCCGGTGTTGTCCCCATGGCGGTTTCGTCGTTTTAGTCAAGTGTGGTGCACCCTCTCTGTGCCTTCTCCAGTGGGCCTGACGGGTCGCGGGGGTGGCGAGGCCACCGCGCGTTGCGTTTCCCCATCCTTCAGCATCGCTCGGACGTGGGCGTTTTTCCTGGGCGGTGACAGTCGAGGAGCAGTCTGGATCATGCTGCGAAACAAATAAGCGCACTAAACCGAAACGTGCACGGGGCATGGACGTCCGAGCGATGGCAAGATCCCTCTGCGACCACTTGCGAACCCTACCCCTACGGTTCTGGGGCATCGGGCACTCCTGCCGGGGTGTCCACCCGGTGGCAGACATCCTTCAAGAACCCCAACCGTTGTCCTCAGAAATTTGACCTGCAGGGCTAGGGTTCACATGTCGTGCAGCCCCTCCGAGGATAGATCGACGATCAGTGTTTTGGGGCGGTTTGTTGTTTCAGGGCATCTGGAGGCCTCCCGAGGCTTCCAGAGGCCTCAGCAAGTTTTCGGGGACAGGCTCCTGGGGACCTCGTCCCGTATCCTCCCTCGCAGTGAAGATTCATTTTGCATCGAGGGGTGCACGTGCTGACCGCGTCGAATACGGGTTTGGGAGGCGTCATGGGAGCTTTTTGGAAGTTTCTCGGAGGTTTCTTGAAGATTTTTGGGAGGCCTCTTGTGCGCGTCTCGGGGGGCTTCTTCGGGCGGTCTCGGGCCGCCTGGCGCATTCCGCGGCCGTCTTGGGGGCCTCTCGGGCCCGCTTGGGCCCTCAAGGGCCCGTCTTGGGGTCTCTTGGGCCGTCTTGGGGCAGTCAAGGTGTTTCCTGGGCCACCTTGGGGTCTTCTTGGGCGCCTCCTGGGGACTTTAGGCCATGGTGGGGCAATACTGGGAGCGTCTGGGGCCATGTTGGGGCGTCAGAAGTCAAAAACGGCGAGAACGCGACAATCTCACAAAAGCCTAAGCAACATTGATTATGCTGTTTGCCTGTGGAGGCCTCTTTGCGGGGGATCCTTGAGAGGCTCTCGTGGACCGCCTTGAGGGCCTCTTGTGCCGTCTTGGGCCTCTTGGCCCGCCTTGGAACCATTTTGGGCCGTCGTGAGACCCTTCAGTGCCGTCCCGATGCCCACTTCGACCCTCAAGATGGCCAAGACATTAAGATCATTGACATTCCGTCCGTCGTCGGAGAGTCCAAGGTGAGCAGCACTTTGAGACTCGCCTTCGCCGCACCTCGCGTCGCCACAACTTTGCTGCCTCCGCCAGGCGGTGGCATGCTGGTGCGCGCTTCTCCTCGCCTTCTCCCGCGGCTGACCCCTCTCGTGCGCGAAGCGTCCTGGACATGGCAGCTCCCAGACTGTGGAGGCCCAGTCAGGGTCGTGGCAGGTGGTTTGGAGGCCCCGAGCAAAGATTGCTGAATCTCGGGGCTTGCACCCACAATGTGTGCAAGCAAGTTCACGTGCCCGCCGATGGATGCACAAACAAAGGCTTTCGATTCATTCCCAACCATCCTGTGTTGGGTCCTCGTTTTGAAGAGAGCGCCCCGCGTTCTCCTCCTCTCCTCCTCCCCCTTCACCCTCCTCCCATGCGTGCCTCTGCCCTCCGCATGTCCATGTCGGCATTCTGCCCTCCGCATGCCCATATCGGCACACCCCTCACACGGTTCGTGGCGGCCCCATGGGGAGCTCCACCCAAGGCCTCAGTAGCCGTGCACATGCGCCCCCACGCCCACCGCATGCAAATTTCGGCACACCCCTCACGCGCTTCGTGGCCCCATAGGGAGCTCCACCGAAGGCCCCAGAGGCCGCGTTCACATGCGTCCCCTCGCCCACCGCATGCCCAGTTCCGCAGACCCATCACGCGCTTCGTGGCCCCATAGGGAGCTCCACCGAAGGCCCCCGTGACCGCGTTCACATGCGGCTCCCCGCCCATCGCATGCCCGCCCCATAGGGAGCTCCACCGAAGGCCGCAGTGGCCGCGTTCACATGCGTCTCCCCGCCCACCGCATGCCCATTTCGGCACACCCTTCACACGGTTCGTGGCGGCCCTATAGGGAGCTCCACCCAAGGCCCCAGTGGCCGCGCGCACATGCGCCCCCCCCGCCCCCCGCATGCCAATTTCGGCACCCCTCACGCGCTTCGTGGCCCCATAGGGAGCTCCACCGAAGGCCCCAGAGGCCGCGTTCACATGCGTCCCCCCGCCCACCGCATGCCCATTTCCCCAAACCCTTCACGCGCTTCGTGGCCCCATAGGGAGCTCCACCGAAGGCCCCCGTGGCTGCGTTGGCATGCGGCCTCCAGCCCACCGCATGCCCATTTCGGCACACCCCTCACGCGCTGCGTGGCCGCATAGGGAGTTCCACCGAAGGCCCCAGAGGCCGCATTCACATGCGGCCCCTCGCCCACCGCATGCCCAGTTCCGCAGACCCATCACGCGCTTCGTGGCCCCTTAGGGAGCTCCACCGAAGGCCCCCGTGGCCGCGTTCACATGCGGCCTCCAGCCCACCGCATGCCCATTTCGGCACACCCCTCACGCGCTGCGTGGCCGCATAGGGAGCTCCACCGAAGGCCCCAGAGGCCGCGTTCACATGCGGCCCTCCGCCTACCACATGCCCATTTCGGCACACCTCTCACGCGTTTCGTGGCCCCATAGGGAGCTCCACCGAAGGCCCCAGTGGCCGCGTTCACATGCGTCCTCCCGCCCACCGCATGCCTATTTCGGCACGCCCCTCACGCGCTTCGTGGCTCCATAGGGAGCTCCACCGAAGGCCCCAGTGGCCGCGTTCACATGCGTCCCCCCGCCCACCGCATGCCCATTTCGGCACACCCCTCACGCGTTTCGTGGCCCCATAGGGAGCTCCACCGAAGGCCCCAGAGGCCGCGTTCACATGCGGCTCCCCGCCCACCGTATGCATGCCCATTTCCGCACACCCCTCACGCGTTTCGCGGCCCCATAAGGAGCTCCACCGAAGGCCCCAGTGGGCGCGTTCACATGCGTCCCCCCGCCCACCGCATGCTCATTTCGCCAGACTTCTCACACGCTTCGTGGCCCCATAGGGAGCTCCACCGAAGGCCCCCGTGGCTGCGTTGGCATGTGGCCCTCTCTCCGCTCACCGCATGCCCATTTCCGCACACCCCTCACGCGTTTCGTGGCCCCATAGGGAGCTCCACCGAAGGCCCCAGTGGCTGCGTTCGCATGCGGCCCTCCGCCCACCGCATGCTCATTTCGGCACACCCCTCACGCTGTTCGTGGCACCATAGGGAGCTCCACCGAAGGCCCCAGTGGCTGAGTCGCCCATTTCAGCACACCCCTCACACGATTCGTGGCCCCATAGGGAGCTCCACCGAAGGCCCCAGTGCAACCGCCTGCGCGCGCCTGGTCCATCCGTTTCGGCAGACCCCTCACACTCATCGTGGCCCCATCGGGAGCTCCACCGAAAACGGTACCCACAACGCGGTATTCGCAGCTGCATATGGTTGGGTCCATCGCCAGGCTAAGTGTTTTGTTGGCTATTGTGCATTTATATGGGGAAGGCCTTACGGCCGGTGTTGCCGACCCTGAATGGGGACGACAACAACAACGACGACGACGACGACGACGACGACGCTGACGGGGGCCTCTTGCCACGGAGCAGCAGCTAAGTATGAGGAGGTGGTGGTCTCCCTGTCCACAGGTGGGGGCCCCGAGTTCCCCCTGTCCACAGCCCTTGCCCACAGGGGGACCCCCCGTGGGGGAGGTCACGACCCCGTTGGAGCCCCACCCGGGAACCCCTAGGCGACCCCCCGGCATCCCTCCCTGTGTGAGGGGTGCGCCGAAATGGGCATGTGGCGGGTGGGGGGCTGCATGTGAACGCGGCCACTGGGGCCTATGAGGCCACGAAGCGCGTGAGTGGTCTGCCGAAATGGGCATGCGGTGGGCGTGGGGATACATGTGAACGCGGCCACTGGGGTCTTGGGTGTAGCTCCCTATGGGGCCACGAACCGTGTGAGGGGTGTGCCGATATGGGCAAATGGACATGCGGAGGGCAGAGGCACGCATGGGAGGAGGGAGGAGGGGGAGGAGGAGAGGAATAGGAGGAGAACGCGGGGCGCTGTCTCTTCAAAACGAGGATCCAACGCAGGATGGTTGGGAATCAGTGATTTGGGGCTTCTTCGGGCCTTCCTGGAGGCCCTCTTGGAGGCCTCTTGGGCAGTCTTGGAGCCATCTTAGAGCCGTCTTGGGCAGTCTTGGTGGGCGTCTGGTCCGTTTGACGCCGTCGGAAGCCGTCTTGGGGGCCTCTCTGGGCCGACTTGGGGCCCTCTTGGAATGCTCCGGAGCCGTCTTGGAGGCTTTCTTGGGCGTCTTAGAGGTCTTGGGCCGTCTTTGGGCTCTCTTGGGGCCGTCTTGGGTGCCTTTTGGGCAGTTATGGTGCCATATTGGAAGTCTCTTGGGCGATCTTGGGGCGATCTTTAGGGGCTCTTGGGCCGTCTCGGGCCGTCGGAGGGCCGAAAAGAAGCAAATGCCAAAATCTTTCAAAAACTTGAGGAAATGACTGATTTGGGCCTCTTCGAGGGGGCCTTCCTGGAGGACCTCTTGGAGGCCTCTTGGGCCGTCTTGGAGTCATCTTGGGCCGTCTTGGTGGGCTCCTGGCACTCTGACGCCGTCATAAGCTGTCTTGGGGGCCTCTCTGGGCCGACTTGGGTTCTCTTAGAGTTCTCCAGGGCCGTCTTGGAGGCTTCACTGGGCGTCTTAGAGGCCTCTTGGGCCGTCTTGGGGCCCTCTTGGGGCCGTCTTGGGGGCCTCTTGGGCAGTCCTGAGGCCATCTTGGAGGCATCTTGGGCGCTCTGGGGGCGATCTTGGGGGCCTCTTGGGCCGTCGGAAGGCCGAAAAGTAGCACATACGAAAATCCGTCAAAGACCTACGGAAAATCAATGACTGTTCCCTCTATGGCCCTCCTGGAGGACCTCTCGGGGGCCTCTTGGGCCGTCTCGGCGGCCTCTTGGGCACCTCTTGGGCAGTCCTGGGCCGTCTTGGAGGCTTCTTGGGCGGACTTGGAGGCAGCTTTGACTCTCTTGAGTCGTCTTGGAGGCCACATTCGACCATATTGGCCGAACTTGGTGACTATCTTGGCCGTCTTGGAGGCTATCTTGAGCCGTCTTGGAGAGTTGTTTGCGGACGTTGTGCTCGTTTGCATTCGTTTGCGCTCGATTGTGTGGCCTTCCGGGTGGCCGGCGAGCTGGGCTGGAGAACCATGGGAGAGTTTTTTTGGGGAAAAAGAACCAAAACCGAAAGGATCCAGCACGCCAGGCACCCCTGTGATGATTCAACAGGGGGCGGCGGATCTAATTCCATTCGGCCATCCCGCCACCGTGCCTGGCTTGTGGATCAGAGTCCTCAGGGATGCTTCTTGGGGTCTCTTCAAATCGCTCTCGGGGGCAGATTTGGGAAGCTGTTACTGGGCCTCTTGGGAGCCTCTCAGTGCCCTCTTGGGGCCTCTTGGGGGCCTCTTGAGGCCTCTTAGGGGGCTTCTTGGGGCCTCCTGGAGGCGTCTTAGGGCCGAAGGCTCGAAGTCTCTGTTCGGGTTTCTACCTGTGGGCCTCCTCCTGGGGCCGTCCCGGGGCTGTCCTGGGGGCTTCTTGGGCCGCCGTGGAGCCCTCTTGGGCGGTCTTGAAGGCCTCTGGGCCGTCCAGAGGCACTCCTCGACTGTCTTGGGCGCTTGGCGGGGGGCTTCGCGAGGTTCTCCTGGTCGTTCGGGGCGTTACAACCGTCCCGGAGGCCCACGCGGAACACCTCCTTAGGAGCGCCCAAGAGCGCCTCAGTGCGCCCGAGAAGTCGGTGGCCCGGTCCCTCGAGGACTACAATCTTGGCCGCAGCAGCAGCACAGCTGTGAGCCTTGGGGAGCCCCTCTTCGTGCCAGAGGCACGATGGCGGATATACAGGTCTCTACCGCCGACCCGATATTGACGCGTCGCGGCGTTGCGTGAATGTGTGTTCTGTGGGTTCGCTCGTCCCCGGGTCCGTGATAGATGGCGGCCGCTTGGCTTCAGCCGGCCGCGCGCTCTCTCGCCGGTCCTCTCTGTCTGTCTCTCTCTCTCTCTCTCGCTATCCGCACCCGCGACGGGGGCCGCCTGAGGCGATGAGTGCTTGGTTGTCGAGGAAACAGTGGTCCTCCTGGCCTGGGGGGGTAATAAGAGGGGGCGAACCCGCAGATGGGTCGCAGTAGGTTGGGCGCAGAGGCCAGGGACTGAGGGCATCGGGGTCTTCAGAACAGGCAGCACAGGGCGCCCATGACTTTGGGGAGGGGGTCGGGGCGCGAGAGCTCGCGGCACGGCGGGGCGCCATGCAAAGCAGGCAGCCAGGACGTGGTCTGGGTGGGGGCAGGGGTACCGGGCGTGCTGGGGTCCTGGGGGGGCTAAAATGGGGGGAGATGGGGGCGTCTTAGGATCGGAGGAGGGCCAGGCGAGACAGCAGTGGTTCTCCCTCCTAAACCGAAGTCATTTTAAAAATCGGCCTGTCGGCCTCTCCGTCTCCTGCCTCTTGTTCTTTGGGTCTCTCGTTCGTACGGCGTCGTTGGTTGCCTGTCCACCACCTCGAGTTTACCGCGCTGTTCGGGTCATCCCGAACGCCTTGCTACACGGAGATCGATAAAGACACGGAGGTGCCTGGGTAGAAGGAGATCTCAGGAAATCGGTCCCCACACCCCTCCCGCAGCTCAGCCGGACCCGCGTTTCGACCCTGATCCAGCCGCGGCGGGGAGAGGTTTCCAGGAGGCCCAGGAGCGACAGGAAACGTCAGGGAGGGCCGCCGTCGTTTCGGCTGGCCCTCTTCCGATCAGACCAGGCACCAGTGGCGTTGTCCAGAGAGGGGCAGCGGTGTCTCCAGGCCTCCTAGATGGGGTTCGAGTAGATGGGGGTCGACGGATCGCGCCGCATCACCCATGCATCGGCGACGCGGCTCGATCTAGAACACGATGTTCTCCACGCCGACGGCGCCGATACATCGCCGACGTCGCCCATGCATCGGCGATGCATCGACGAGGCGGCGTGATCCTCCGACCCCATCTACTCTGACCTCATCTGGAAGGCCTCCCAGTATCGTGAAGATCGATGCACTGGCTCCGCCCCTCTCCTCCAGCGCCCTGGTTTGGTACGCCACCGCCTCCCGTGGACCCCCCCAGCCCTCGAAGGCCCCCCTGACGGTACGGTAGAAACGGGGACGGAAAGGATGGGGACGAAGGCCAGCAGCAGGTTTTGCCAATGTTGAGCCAGATGCGCTGTCGGTGTTGCCGCGGACGCTTTGAGGCAGCGCCGGGCGAGCAATGTTGAGCTGGTCACAGCCAGCCGACATGGCAAGGTGACTAACGCGAGCCGTCGCAGTCACGCTGGCCGCGTCAGAGAGGTAACCACGCAACCGCATTCCGTTGTCAACAGCGGGGCAGTTCCCCCGTGTCCAAACATTTGTATAGTTTTTCCCAACCATCTTGTGGTGTTGGGTCCTCGTTTTGAAGAGACAGCGCCCCGCGTCTCACCTCCTCCTCCCGCTGCCTCCTCCCTCCTCCTCCCTCCCTGCGTTTCACCCACCAAGTACAGCGTTTCGTGGCCCCATAGGGAGCTCCACCGAAGGCGCCAGTGGCAGGGTTCGCATGGCGGCCTCGGGCCATTTCGGCACACCCCTCACGAGGATCGTGGCCCGATAGGAGCTCCACCGAAGGCCCCAGTGGCAGGGTTCGCATGGCGGCCTCGGGCCATTTCGGCACACCCCTTACGATGATCGTGGCTCCATAGGGAGCTCCACCGAAGGCCCCAGTGGCAGGGTTCGCATGGCGGCCTCGGGCCATTTCGGCACACCCCTCACGAGGATCGTGGCCCCGAAGGGAGCTCCACCGAAGGCGCCAGTGGCAGGGTTCGCATGGCGGCCTCGGGCCATTTCGGCACACCCCTCACGAGGATCGTGGCCCCGAAGGGAGCTCCACCGAAGGCGCCAGTAGCAGGGTTCGCATGGCGGCCTCGGGCCATTTCGGCACACCCCTCACGAGGATCGTGGCCCGATAGGAGCTCCACCGAAGGCCCCAGTGGCAGGGTTCGCATGGCGACCTCGGGCCATTTCGGCACACCCCTCACGAGGATCGTGGCCCCGTAGGGAGCTAGCTCCACCGAAGGCCCCAGTGGCAGGGTTCGCATGGCGGCCTCGGGCCATTTCGGCACACCCCTCACGAGGATCGTGGCCCCGTAGGGAGGAGCTAGCTCCACCGAAGGCGCCAGTGGCAGGGTTCGCATGGCGGCCTCGGGCCATTTCGGCACACCCCTCACGAGGATCGTGGCCCCGAAGGGAGCTCCACCGAAGGCGCCAGTAGCAGGGTTCGCATTGCGGCCTCGGGCCATTTCGGCACACCCCTCACGAGGATCGTGGCCCCATAGGGAGCTCCACCGAAGGCGCCAGTGGCAGGGTTCGCATGGCGGCCTCGGGCCATTTTGGCACACCCCTCACGAGGATCGTGGCCCCATAGGAGCTCCACTGAAGGCGCCAGTGGGAGTCTCCCTCATGGCTCGCAGAACTTTTTTCTGCTTCTGCTCTTCGGTCAGGGGGCGCCGTCCTCGTCGTCGTCGGCGCCCGCGAAGACGGCCACAAACGTGTCCCTGAGCATGTCGGGCTCCGGCGGGAAGCCGTGGCCACATAGGGAGCGCGGGCGAAGATGGTATTCACAATAGCTGTATTCACAATTGCGTATGGTTGGGTCCTTCGCCAGGCTAATTTTTATCGTCGCGGCGGTATTCTGGTGCACGGCTTGTGCGCAGCTCTCTGCGCCAGTCCACTTATCGACGGCGACGAGGCTTGGGACGATCCGTGGAGAGAACGGTAACATGGACATGGGAGGGGGGCGAGGCTCCAGGACCCTGGGCGAAGCGGCCGCCTTGCTCTGTCCGACCACACCACTCCGTGGCCTTATGTCGGGCTTGTCCCCCTACAGTGGGATTTTCGACGAAAAATGAAAAGTACCCCAGAAATAATCAAAAAAACAAAAAAAACTCCAAAAATAGTCCAGGGACTGTTGCTTTGACTATTTGTTTATCTTTTCGGTCTATTTTTGGTATTTTTATTTTTGGCCGAAAATCTCCCCTGTAGGGGGCCAGGCCCGACTTAACCGTAGCTGTTTTGGGCCGACGAGGGGCGCTTGGCGCGCCTGCGGCCCCGGGTGGCGATGAAGTGCCTGACGCCGTCCGGGAGTCCCCCGTCGGCGCGCTCGGTCGCCAGCAGCCGCGGCGCGCGGGAGGAGCCCCCGCCGTCGTGCGAGGGCGGCGGCGGGACGGAGAAGCAGCTGTATCGAAGGCGCCTCCAGCGAATCACCGCCGCGCCCTGCCTTCTTGAATCGCCCACGTGGCCGAGCGTTGTGGCCAGAGCGCTGCCAAGGGCTCGGGCCATGTGTTCCCCAAGCAGCTGTTGAAACCCTTCGGGGAACTCTTGGGGGAGAATGGCAGGGAAGATCAGGAGGAGGAGGCGGTGGAGGAGGAGGAGAAGGGGCCTCTCCCTGGGAGCCTCTTGGAGGCAGCTTGGTAGCCTCTTAGGGGGCCTTTGGGGGTTTCTCGGGGGCCTCTTTGCCCGTCTTAGGGCGTTCCTGGCCCGTCTGACGCTGTCAGAAGCCGTCTTTGGCGCCTCTATGGGCCGATTTTGAGCCCTCTTGGGGTGCTCCAGGGCCCTCCTGGAGGCCATCTTGGGCGTCTTGGAGGCCCCTTGGGGCCCTCTTGGGCCGCCTTGGGGCCCTCTTGGGGCCGTCCGGGGGGCCTCTTGGGCCGTTATTGGAGGCCTCTTGGGCGATCTTTGGGGGCTCTTGAGCCGTCTCGGGCCGTCGGAAGGCCGAAAAGAAACAGATGTCAAAATCCTTTCAAACACCTTGGGCCGCGCGCCGTCATCTTGTGGCCATCTTGGGCCGTCGTGGAGGCTTCTGGGGCAAACTTGGAGGGATCTTGGACGCTCATGGGCCGTCTTGGAGGCCATCTTGGGCGAACTTGAAGGCCAGCTGGGCCGTCTTGGAGGCCATCTTGGGCCCTCTTGGGGCCCCCTTGGGGCCGTCTCGGGGGCCTCCTGGGCCGGTACGGAGCCATGTTGGAGGCCGTAAGGGCCATCTGGGTGCGATGTCGGGGACCTCTGAGGCCGTCTTGGACGGTCGGAGGGCCGAAAAAAAGCAAATGCCAGATTCCTTCAAGCACCTAACGAAAGTGAATAAGTCTGGGCCTTTTCGGGCCATCCTGGAGGACCTCTTGGAGGCCTCTTGGCTCTTGGCCCGTCTTGGAGGACTCTTGTGGGCCTCTTGGGCCGCCTGCTGTCATCTTGAGATCATCTTGGGCCGTCGTGGAGGCTTCCTGTGCAAGCTTGGAGGCATCTTGGATGCTCTTGGGCCGTCGTGAAGGCTATCGGATCATCTTGGCCGTCTTGGAGGCAATTTTTGGGCCCTCGTGGGGCCGTCTCGGTGACCTCCTGGCCCGATATAGAGCCAGGTGCCTCTGAGGCCGTCTTGGACCGTCCGAAGGACGAAAAGAAGCTTATGCCAGAATCCTTCAAACACCCAAGGAAAATCAATGAGTTTGGCCTCTTCGGGCCTTCCTGGAGGACCTCTTGGAGGCCTCTTGACCCGTCTTGGAGGCCTCTTGGGGGCCTCTTGAGCCGTCTGCCGTCATCTTGAGACCATCTTGGGCCGTCTTGGAGGCTGTTTGGTGAACTTGAAGGCCACCTTGGCCGTCTTGGAGGCCATCTTGGAGCCATCTGGAGCAGGAAAACCGCCAGAACCATGTCGAGCATCGGATTCCGCACGCCAGGCACCGGTTTGGAGGCGCTCGTGACTCCGACATGCGGGAAGCGCCGGGGAACCGCGGGACTGGGATTTGGGGCCCGAGACCCTTACTTGTCCAATGCTGGGGACAGGACTACAGATGACCTGAGGACACTCCAACTCTCAGGAGGAAAAGAAACACACAGACACAATTAATCCTCGATTTCCCAGAAAATGTAGGAACATATGGGAATTGGGGGGGAAGACAAAAACCCAAAAAATATAGGAAAATATGGGGAATCCTTTTATTTGTGTGTATTTATTTGTGTGTCCCAGGGCCCCTTCAAACTCGTGCCTCGCGGCACGGTGGCGGACAGGAGCGAGGACGACGCGTTCCCGACCCACTACGTCAGCAGCCCGCCGCCACCGCCCGAGCTCTGGGACTCCGACGACGCCCGGTTCCTGGAGCGCGTCCGGTGCCACGCGATCCTCCGGGTCACGGGCATAGACCCCCAGCTGAGCACCTACAAGGTGCGGATGAAGTGCCATTGGGCGTTCCGCACCCTGAACTCGCAGGAGGGGGCGGAGCTCCGCTGGAGGGGCATCCCTGGGATTCGGATGCCGGGGCTGCTCGTCGGCGTCGAGGAGAGCCGCATATGGAAGGACCTCACAAGAAAGTCCGACGGCAAAATGCGAACGACAGCCACCAGCGTCTTTTGGCGGGGCACATCCACTTTTGCAATCAGCGGCTTCAAGACATTTCAGATGAAGGACTTTCCTTACGACAGGCAGGTCATCAACCTGGAACGCCTGGAGTTCGTGTGGCGGCCCAGCAACTGGCCTGAAAAGGACTCGCAAGATGATTATTACAAAAGGATGCAGGTCGTGAAATTCACTGTCAAGACCAGCTCCATGCTGCCAGAGTGGGAGGCTTACGACGCCTTGATCGACGTGCGCGAAAGTGCCCTGGCACTTGCCAACAACTCGTCCGCGGCGCTGCCCGATGCGATCACGGCAGGGGTGTCGCTCGAGCAGCGGTCTGGGAACGCGTCACCGACGTTCGCCACCAGCTTCACGCTGAAGCTGCGCATCGAGAGGAAGCACTGGTTCTACGTCAGGCAGGTGTTCTTCGTCACATACCTGATCACGCTGGTCTCCTGCACCCCGCTGTGCATGCCTCCGGAGGAGAGGCACATGGGGGACCGCCTGTCCCTGTACGGCGGCGGGCTGCTGACGCTCGTTGCCTTCAAGTACGGCATCTCGGAGCATCTCCCGTCCGTGCCCTACGCTACGTTCACAGACGATTTTCTTTTGCACCAGATCCTGACCATCACCGTATGTTGTTTCGAGACTCTTCTCGCTTACCGCCTCCCAGCGGAGAACACAAGCTTCTGGGTAACTTGGGACGAGATCGAGAATTACATCTTTCTCGTCCTGTGTATCTTGTGGACGATATATCCAGCCGCCTGCGGCAAATACGACACCGTGCCAGCCAAGCACTCTGCGTGGCGACTGTCGAGCACCGCCCAAAAGCTGGTCACAAGTGACACATTTTGTCTCAACTTTCTGAGGAGCTCTCATGGGGCATAGTTGGGCCATCATGGGGCTGTCTTGGGCTTCTGCGGGGCAGTGTTTCCTGTCCCGTGGGACCCTCTTGGGTCGTCTTGGGGCCCTCTTGGACCGTGTCTGGGTCCTCTCGGGACGTCTTGGGGCTCTTTCGGCAGTCAGGGGGCTATCTTGGGGCCGTCTTTGGATAGTCTTGGACCGTCTAGGGTCTAGAGGCCGTCTTGCATCCCTCTGGCGGCCATCTTGGACCAGCGTGGTTGGAGCTCTCTTGGGGCCGTCTAGAGGCCCTCCTTGGGCTTTCAGTGGGCACTGTGGGGACTTAGCAAACAGCAAGTGGGCCGATATCCGACTGAAGAGCGTGGACAGCGAAATAACGTAGGAATCCAAATGGAAAAACAGTGGCTTCGGTTTGCTTGGGCGACTCGTGGAGAGCGTCTCAGTGTTTGGGGGGTTTCGGCCTCCTGGGATACATGATCCCAGGCTCCAAGCCCGCGCCCCCCCCCCAATGGATGGGCTGGTTCTCAGGGTCTCTCGGGACCCCCCCCCATATGGGATGGGGGGTGGACGACGACGACGACGACGACGACGACGACAACGACGACGACGACGACACCGTCCGCTCCGGCTCCCTGAAGCACTGCGCCACCACGGAGACCATCAGCGCCGCTTGGGGCGCTACGTGACCAGGGAGGGCCAGACGAGCAATCACAGAAACAACAAAATATCAATAATTGGCGTCAGTTTCCCCTGCGCACACCAGTACAACAAAGGCAGTTGTCCGTCGTGCCGAGGGCGCAATCGTTCCGCCCCAGCTTGCCCACGCCAGGTTGAGCGCGCATGTCTTTTTTTTTCGGAAGAGACCAGCCCAAACTGATTACGGCTGGTATGCACCATTACAGATTGGTACCTCCCTTCCGTCAAGTGTAGCAGGTTTACATCATGCCTAGGACGGCGATGCATGTGCCGATGCCGATACTGATGTCGTCGTCGTCCTCCTCCTCGTCCTCCTCCTCCTCCTGCTCCTCCTCCTCCTCCTCTTCCTCTTCCTCCTCCTCCTCCTCCCTAATGGGGGGGAGGGCCGGACGTCATACCCACCACCGCGCGCCCACCAGCGAAGACGCCACCATGCCACGCCCACAGGGGGGAGGGGGAGGGGGCGCCCATCGTGCGGGGGGGGGGGCGATGACATCAGCATTTGGGGTGGGGGGGGGGCGGACCCTGGATCATATATGATCAGGGGCTCGTGGGTGCGTCTTGTCTTGGGGCAGTGTTGGGCCACCCTGGCGGCCTCGGTGGCCGTTCGTCTTGGATTGGAGGCGTTGGAGAGCCTTGGAGAGCGCCAGGGAGGCGCCGAGGCGCCCAGGAGCGCGCGAGGGGGGGGGGCGTGCACGCGGCTGAGCGTGATTCGGCGACTGCAAAGGGTATGGTTACGCCAGGTTGTGGTTTGCGATCGGCACCGATGGGGCCGGGGGGGCACGACGCTGTCCTCGTCGGGCCTCCTCGGGTCGCGGGAGAACTCTATATCGAGGTCCCCGCGCGCCCCCCAGGGTGCCCCCCGGGATGTTCCCCAGGGTGCCGGTGGCAAACGACACCTTCTGCAAACCACACCATCTGGAGTCGCCGAGTGATAAGAGGTGGGGGACCCTCAGGAGACCCACAGAACCCTGCCAGGCAGCACTTGGCACCCTGCCACGCCGCCACGTGCCCGGGGGGGCACGGTTGCGGACCTCGTCCACGCCGCCTTCGTGAAGCCCGCCCAACGGCGGCGCTGGACCGAGGTCGTGAAGGAGATCCCCGACGAGGATCGGGAGCGGTCAAGAGGGGTAATGTTTGGTGGGAGGTGGATATCATGACTGGGGTCATCATGATACCTCCCCAGATTTCGCGGCGCATCTCATTTCGATACGTCCCTTGGTCCCTCCCCCTTGCGCCGCGCACATGCCTCGGGCTATCATCTGCGACCCCCCCTTGTGTCTAGGCCTCCCAGATCGGTTCTGAGCAGATGGGGTCGGAGGATCGCGCCGCATCGCCGATGCATCGCCGATGTATCGTCGATGCATCGGCGACGTGCGCGATGCATCGGCGACGTCGGCGTGGAGAGAGTCGGGCTCCACATCGAGCCGCATCGCCGATGCGGCGGCGATGCGGCGCGATCCTCCGACCCCCTCCGCTCGGACCCCACCTGGGAGGCCCCCGTCTTTGGACGCCCCCGAGAGGAGTTCGAGCTGGACGACCCCGACGCGGAGGACCTCGGCCCGAGGCGGCGGGCGTGACACCGCCCGCGCGGGTGCCGGGGCGCGCCGCCGCGCCCCGTGGCGGGGCGGCCGGCGAGGGCTCCTAGCGCCCGAGGACCGCCGACCGCCCCCCGCGCACGGCACCCGCGGCCGAGGGTCCCGCGCGGAGCTGCCGCCCCCCCCCCCGAGTCTTCTCGGCGGCGCGCGGGCGAGGGTACAGATTGAGTCGGGCTCGTCCCTCCACAGGGGGGACATTCCCAAAAAATAGTCCGGGGGACGATGCTTTGAGCATTCTTGTTTGTATGTTTGGTATTTTTCGGATTAAAAAAGACGCCAAAATCCCCCTGTAGGGGGACATGCCCGACCTAAGGGCACAGTCAACTCCCACAGGAAGGATGGGCAACCTTGCCAAGGGTAACTCTTGCATCCTTGCCTCCTCGGTTCGTCCTTGGCCACTCTCGTTGGCCGCGCCCCGCTCGAAGAGCTTCGAAAGCCCCTGCATCCTTCTCGCGCATCCCTGCTATACGGGTTGACTAGTCGCCCCCTGAGGTCCTTCAGCTCAGCGATCTGGCCCCTGAGCGTCTCCATGGTGACTAGGACTCTGATGGATTCCGGTATGCCGGGACACCGAAATTCTTCCGGCCGGTAGTCCTCGCCTCCCCAGTCGCAATGAAGACGCTCAGGGGCCAGATCGCTGAACTGAAGGACCTCATGGTGCGTAGAGGGGGGCGGCATGGCGGGGGGAAGCGAGGCGGAGGAGGGCTTCGCAGGAGGCGACGGGGCGCTCCTGAAAGTTGTCTGCATCTCCGTGGGAGGCGCAGAGCATGTGTCAGGGAGCCCGGGGACTTCCGAGCCTTCTGAGGAGGCCCGCCCCCTCTCGCGTCCCCCCCCTGGGCTGGCCGCCGAGAAAAGCAGGTCCTCAGGTCTTTCGCCGCTCACGGGGCCTCCCAGGGCGGGCCTCCCGGGGCTGCCAGAAGGCGACTCGGGATGACGGCCCCATCTTGGGAGGAGGCCCTGGGGTGCCGGGCCCGTTTTCCACAGGACCCGTTGCTCCAGGCCTCCTAGGTGGGGTCCGAGTCGATGGGGTCGGAGGATCGCGCCTCATCGCCGCCGCATCGGCGATGCGGCTCGATGTGGAGCCCGACTTTCTCCACGCCGGCGTCGACGATGCATAGGCGATGCATTGGCGGTGCGGCGCGATCCTTCGACCCCATCTGCTCGGACCCCATCTAGGATGCCTCCAGCTGCCTTCATGCTGGAAGCAGAGCGAGGGCAGGGGGACCCAACACGTGGCCTTCTTGGGCCCTCCGCGGGCCTTGGGGGTGTCGGAAGACGGCTCGGGACGAAGGCTTGGTCTCAAAGAGAAGGCCCCGGGGTCCAGGGCCCGTCTCCCTCGGAAGGCCTTGGGGTCCGGGACACGCCTCCAACAGGACCCGCCGCTTTCCTGCTGAGAGCAGAGCGGCGGGGGCACAGCACGTCGCGGTGACCACACCGCACGGTTATATTCTGGTTTCTCGGGTGGCCGAGAGATCACCAACAGCACCATACAGTCGGATCGAATGTCATCTAGGATCACCTTCCCCCAGTGGAGGCAGCCCTCTGCGCTTGTTGGTGCCAGTGCCCAAGCCTCTCAGGTCAGCGAGCAAAAGCCCAGCTTGAGGCCGACACCTCCCGTGTCCTGGGGCAGGCGAGAGCTACCTTCCTCGAGCTCCTAACTCCACCCATATCGGGAATGGACAGACCCCCCTTTAGTAAAACGTGGGTTAGTGAAAACGACCTGAGGCCCAAACCTGGCGGGCGCCGGCCTGGAAAATAACGGCCGCGGCGCCCTCTCGAGGACCGAAAACGGACAATTCACTAATCAACGTGTCACTGTTGGGGGTTCTGTCCACCCCCGACCATAGCCTCCCACCCCACCTCACCGCCCTCCCAAGACTGGAGGGGGGCCCCGAAGTGCGGCGGGGACCACCTCGTGGGGCGAGGCGGCGGGGACTCGGGGTGACCGCGCGGCTCTGGGACTCGGGCCGTCCTCCCAGGACGCCTCTCGGGCGAGTGGGGGCCCCTGGGGGCCCAAAACCATGCTGTGACAGACCGTGCGGTGAGGTCGCTGGGGGCTCCGAGGTCATTGCACGGTCTGTCGCCACACGGCTCTTGAACCCCCAGCAAGACTGCGAGCAAGCATGCGAGCGAGGACGAGCGAGCGACGAGGATGCCAACGACGAGAACGACGAGGTGAGCGAGCGACGAGTCGCCCGCCCCTCCCCAGCGCGCCACCCGCAGTCACACGTGGAACCGCCGGCCCGCTCAGCCTTCGCGCCCCTCTCCGCGGCGCCCCCTCTTGCACGGTGCACGCGCTACGCCCCAAAGTGGAGACCGGAGCTCTTCGCCACGGACGCTTCATCACGCCCTCGACGCCCCCGAAGATTCCACGCCCCCTTTGCACCTCCCTCAGCGGAGGAAAAGATACCGATACCGCTACCCTTCCCTCGTCGCCACAGTTAGATTTGACTCGAGATTTTGGTCAGCGCACCCCTGGAGACGTCCAGGGAGTAGCGGTATCGGTACCTTTTTGTCCCCCCATTCCTTGCCCTCCCGACCCCCCGTTCCCTTCCCTGCCCTTTCGCCTGGGCCCCCCTCCTCCTCCTGATGCCCCCTGAGGGAGGAGGAGGAGGAGGAGGAGGAGGAGGAGGAGGAGGAGGAGAAGAGGAGGAGGAGGAGGAGGACGACGACGAGGAGGAGCAGGAGGAGCAGGAGGAGGAGGAGGAGGAGGAGGAGGAGGAGGAGGAGGAAGGGGGGGAGGAGGGGGAGGAGGAGGGAGGAGGAGGGAGGAGGAGGAGGAGGAGGAGGAGGAGGAGGAGGAGGAGGAGGAGGAGGAGGGCCTGAGTAAACGTAAGATGCACCAGCGATGCTGCAATACAACCTTCCGTCCCAAGCCCCCCTTCATATGCCCCTACATGCTTCTCTCTCGCTGCAAGAAGCGCTCCCTTGGAAGACCAGTATCCTTGGGCCTTCCACTCTGGTGATCGCCCCGTTTTGAAAATGAATTGCAGTTCGTCTTCCCAGCGCAGAATCAGGAATGCGAAGATGTATGATCATACAGCTCAACGAGGTGTCCACCGAGGTTCCCGTTTAGAAACAGGACCGCCCCCCACCCTTGCAAGTGTGGCACAATTTCAGATCTTTAGACATGAACTTCGAGGGAAGTCTCAAGCCAGAGCTCCCTTTTGAACAGGAAATGCCCTCAATCCGTGCAGCTGTAACGTATGTTAAGGTGCTGGATCTTGAAATATCAGGGGGTCTCAAGCTGGAGCCCCAGTGTGAAGTGGAACCGTCCTCCGACATTTAGATCGCTTCCAATGCTTAGGACGAATGTGCGCGGCCCCACTGCGAGGCCATTTCGAAAAGTAAGTGATATCTATATTTGTAATGTTGCAAGTTGTTTGCACGACAGTGCGCGGGGCTAATGCGCCTCATGTTTAAAAGCAACCGCCCTCCATTATCTTAAGTGTCGGACGACTAGTACGAAGATGCGATGCGCTATGGCGAGAGCTCAAGTTCGAAAACCATCATCCTTCCGTTTCCACAGTTCAAACCTCAAGCTTCAACAACATAAATAGTGAAGATGTCCAGGCGAAACGCCCAGCCCGCCCTGACAACACGTCTGGGGGTGCGACAGGGGAAAAATAATTGAGGACGAGGTAGAGTTCAGGTTGGAGGAGGAGGACGAGGACTCAAAGGTCTAGCGAACTGGCTCTCGTGGTGGTGAGCTGGCTTCTTCGTTGCTTGGGGCGCTGGAGGCGCCCGCATCTCCGCGGGTAACAACCTAAGAAAGAGGAGGAGGAGGAGGAGGAGGAGGAGGCGGCGAGGCGAGGCGAGCGCGCGGTTCCGCCAGGAGCGGGGCCCTTTAGGGCCTGCGCGGGGGGGCCGGAGCCCTCAGTGCTTGTAGTCCTTGTTTGCCGAGGTCGGGGTGCTGAGTTATGAGCTGGTGGACGCTGGAGGTCAAGTGGTGCAGGTGGAAGTGGAGAGTCGGAAGCCGGATGCTGGAGTCGGAGTGCTGGGTGATCGGCAGGTGGAGGTGGAGGTGGAAAGTCGGATGCTGGAGGGTGGAAGCCAGAGGAGGAGGAGGAGAAGGAGGAGAGGTAGGAGGAGGAGGCCCGTCCAGGCTGTTTGCGGCCTGTCGGTTTCGGTTTCGTTGTCGGTTCGGTTCGTTGGGCGGTGTTGTGGTTGTCTTGTCGCCGTTGCTCGCCTTGTTAAGCTGTATTGGGGCATCGTGGGGCCACCTTAGACCCTGGAGATGTTGAGTGACATCTTGAAATATTAGGCCGCATTGGGCGTTCTCAGGGTCAATGTGAGGGCCATATCTCCACAGCCCCTCAGTATCCCCATCCTTGCCCTGTGCCGCTTTCTCCACTCCTCTGCCATCTCCTTTCCTCTTCCTCCCCCCCCTCCCAATCAATCACTTAAACCAATAATCGCCCCAGCCAGCAGTCCTCCTCGTATTCTACCTCATGCTCATCCGCCTCCTCTTCCATTCCTGGTCCTCATGAATAACCCATTCCTGTCGCACCCCCAGACGTGTCGGTAGGGATGGTCGGGCGTTTCGCTTGAGACAGCTTCACCATTTGTAATGTTGAAACTTGAAATTTGCAACAATCTCGCGGATGGAGGATACGGAGGGCGGGCGGGCGGTTTTCAAAATTTGGTTCTCGCTTCAGCGCCGCGCGCTGTGATTTTGAGAGAAAGTTCACAACAGCTTCAAGGATGATGGGCGGTTGTTTGTTAAGAGTGAGGCTCTCGCATTAGCGCCGTGCACATTCATGTTGAAGCTTGCAAGAGTTTCAAGAGTTCGCATGACCGCACACTCGTTTTGAAGCGCTGCGCTGGGCCGCGCCCGGCGCGGGCGCCCCCGCGGGCTGTCCCCCTCTCCCTTCCCCCCCGCCTTTTCCCGCGCCCCCCCTCGTCGTGTCGTCCCGTTGTCTGTTGTTTTGCGTTTTCTTGCCACAGGGCTCCTTCATCGACGGTAAAACAAAATTCCGCATGGCCGAAGTCCCAGGGAATGCGCTCTGGCAAGATCTGTAATTGCCAGGGCGCAATAGTCACGCTGATTCGTGGTGCTGAAGTCCCAGGAAGAGGTGCTCTGGCACGATTTCAGATTGTCCGACGGTGGTGTTCCAATGGGTCATTTCCGTAATGAAAACGAACTCTTAGAGGTCCCGATGAAGAAGGAACCTGGAAGGAGGGTGTATTGCAACATCGTTGATGCGCCTTTGGTTTACACTGGTCCTCCTCATCCTCCTTCTCTTCCTCTTCCTCTTCCGTTCCGCCGCCGCCTCCGCCTCCTCTTCGTCATCCCACGCCTCCCCTCCTACCCATCGCCGTCCCCCTCCTTCGCCCTATTTTCCCCCTCTCCCTCCGTACGCTTCTCGACGACCGCCTCCTCGTAATATGGGAGGATATCCACCGCGTCCGCATCCTCCTCGTTCTGGACCTTATGTCCTTGCGGCACTCCCTCGTCTTGATGGACCATCCGCATCCCCATCCTGATCATCCTCGTCGTCCTCCGTCATCCTCATCCGCACCCTCGTCTTCACGCGCGCGTTTCCGTAAGCATCCAGGGGTCTCTTGAGGGCCATCAAGCAGCAACAGCACAAACAATGGCGCGCACCCTCCTCTTCCTCCTCCTCCTCCTTCTTCTCCTCCTCCTCCTCCTCCTCCTCCTCCTCCTGCTCCTCCTGCTCCTCCTCCCCCGATGCGCAGGCCGCCAGTCATGGTCGGCGCCTGAGCGGTCCAGCGGGCATGGTGGCGTGCGCACGCCCCGGCGGTTGTTGGGCGGGGCGCGCTCGTCGCCCGCCGCGACCTGCCCCCCACGTGCCGAGAAGGCGCCCGCGCGCGCGAGGCCGTCGGAGGCCTGGCCAGGCCCTGCCGTGTCAAGGTCGGGGAAGGGGGAGGGGAAGGCTCACCTCCTCCTCCTCCTCCTCCTCCTCCTCCTCTTCCTCCTCCTCCTCCTCCTCCTTCCTCCTCCTCCTCCTCCTCCTCCTCCTCCTCCTCCCCTCCTCCTCCTCCTCCTCCTCCTCCTCCCCCTCCTCCTCCTCCTCCTCCTCCCTCCTCCTCCTCCTCCTCCTCCTCCCCTCATCCTTCTCCTCCTCTCCTCCTCCTCCTCCTCCTCCACTCCTCCTCCTCCTTCTCCTCCTCCTCCTCCCCCTCCTCCTCCTCCTCCTGCTCCTCCTCCTCCTCCTCTTCCTCCTCCTGCCTCCTCCTACTCCTCCTCCTCCTCCTCCTCCTCCTCCTCCTCCTCCTCCTCCTCCTCCTCCTCCTCCTCCTCCTCCTCATTCTAAGGGTACGGTTGGCGTTGGAGAGATGGCGTGCCGTGTGGCGTCGCCAGCCCGCTCGTCAAGCACTGTTACGCACTCCGGGGATAGCGTGCACCGAGGAGGTCCTGGCAGGGGGCCAGCGTGCGCAGAGGGGGCCCTCGCGGGGGAATGCTCTCAGGGATAGCGTGCTCTTCTGAGATCGATGTTGAACGCTATCTTTCCAGCGCCAACCTTATCTGAGGTTCGGTCGGCTCGGCTGCGACGGAGTCGGTTGCGTTGAGTCGGTCCAGTTCGGTCGGTTGTCATGGTCGTTGATGCGCCGCTGTACCTTTCTGGGCTGCTTGCGGCATATCGGTTTCGGTCGCGTTCGGTTTCGCTGTCAGTTCGGCTGGTTTTCGCTGTATTGTCGCCGCGGACGGCCTTGCAAGAGCGCTCATGGCCCCCAGCCTGTTCCCAGCGCTTCGCGCCGAATTTCACCCCCCGCTGGCCCCCTCCAGCCTCTGCAGATCCTCGAGGCCGCCTGAGCCTCCCTGGAAGAGCTGGGGCAACCTGAGCGCCGGAAGAAACCGGGGCCGCCTGCGCCGACATTCGCGCGTAAGCTTCCCGCGTAAGGTCGCGCGTCAGTGAGCTCGTTTCCAATCTAGCGTGCCGCGCCGGCGGCCCACGCAAGCAACCGCACAAGGTCGCCATGTCGTCTCGCGTATGGCCCGCGTGTCATCTTCGCAGCACTCTCTGGTCCCAGGGCCCCTCCCGGCAGCACTCGAGCAGGACCCGCCGTCCCCCCCTGGCCTCCCCCCCCACCCGTGAGGGCTCTCTCAGGAGGGAAAAACACACACAGACACAGTTCATCGTCGACTCCCAGGAAAATATAGGAAAATATGGGAGGTGGGGGGTGGGGAGACAAAACCCAAGAAAATGTTGGAAAATATTGGGAATCTTGTTACTTGTGTGTATTTGTGCGTGTGTCCCAGGGCCGCTTTAATCGGAGGCCTCCCAGAGGCCCGCCTCCCAGAGGCCCCATCGGTCGGAGGCCTCGGGCGTGGGGCCCGCGCGCTTGCGCGCGCCGTCGTCGCGAAGAGCTCTGAGCTCTCTCTGCGTGTGCGTGTCACTCGAGCCGGCCCGCCGAAGGCTGCTCGCCACGGGGGGAAGCGGGTCCTGAGGGAATCGGGGGCAACGATAGGGGGGGGATAGGCATAAGGAGGGATGCATCGACCCCCAATCGCTCACTGATCGCCGACAGGGCCCCGATAGCCCCTGCCTGCCCAGGAAGGTGCGGATTCGCTGTCGGAGGCCTATCGCCGATCTATCGGCGATGTATCGCCGATTCTAGGTCGATGCATCCCCCACTATGCCAGTGTCCCCCCCCCCTATCGCTGCCCCTCAGGGAAGCGGGTCCTGATTTTGTTTTGTGGCCGTGTTCGGGCTCTCGGGGCCCTCCACGGGCGCCGGGAGCGTCTAAAAGCGACTCGGGAGGAAGGTCTCGTCCTGGGGGAAGGCACCAGGGTCCAGGACCCGTTTCCCTCAGGATCCATTTCCCCATGCTAGATCACTCGAGTCGACCCGCCGAAGGCTATCCGCATCAACGAAGCGCATCGCTGGAGAATGGCCCTGACTTGTTCGGATCGCCACGCGATCTCTCAAGATCTGTTGCCCACTGTCATGCACTCGGACCCCCAGGAAGTCGTCAAGCAGCTGCGCATCGTCGAGAGCCTTGAGAGGCAAATCGCCCCGAACGGGCAATTGAGGACCGAAGTACGTATGGCCCGAAAGCCAACTGGAGGCACCGTCAGATCCTGGCGTCGTGAAGTGCAGAAAAACGACGCACGTGTTCGCACCGTCTCGAGCTCAGGGACACTTACGGATCGATATTGCTCGAGAGATCCCACATAAATATGCGTGTTCCCCTCACAACTTCAGATCTCGATGTATGCGTAGCTTCACTGTTGTTGCAGCTTCGCAGAGCAAGTACCCAGCTGCCAAACGAGAACGCATCAGGCGGGACAGTGTTTCGGTCTGGGTCAGGTGGTCGCCTCCCCTTCCTCCCGCCTCTCTTCCTGGAGGAACTCTGGAGGCAGAGCGAGTGACAGGGGCACGCCAGCAGCAGCGAGGTGCGGTGGCGGATGGCGGACAACCGACAGGTAGACGCAATGAGGCGCAGGTGTAGGTCTCTGCAAGAGGGGGGTCGGCCTCGCGGAGCGAACTCGCCAGGGCCCAGACAGCACAGAGCGAGGAGGAATAGCCTCCACTCGTCTTACTCGTCTCCCCCCTCCTTCTCAGCACCTCCTCGGTCCCCCTGTTCATCCACCTCCCCCTCATGCCCTCCATCCGTCTCCCTCCCGCTACTCGGGTCGTTGAAAGTAGGTAGTTCTGGATTCCCAGATCCCAAGCTACTTCAAGCGTCGTCCTACTTCAAGAATCGGTATGCTTCTGCTGTGTTGTATCATTATCTGGGCGGCCCTAACCCAATCTACTGCATCCGCCTTACTTCTTCATGGTTTAACCTACTTCTTCCGACCGAATTGCACATCCTAGGGAATGTCTTGCGCATGCCAAACTTGTCGGAACACCGAAACCAGCTTCGTATTCGTTGTGGTCGATGTAGCGTCCCAGGACGGCCAAATCGAACCAGAACCAAAGTGCTCATGTCGAGGTCGGTGGGTTCTCCCCCGAGTGGCCCCCCGAAAGCGCAACTTCGTTGTGGTTGTGGTTATTCCGTTTGCCCAGAAAGGCTGGAAGCCGCCTCCTGACTGCAGCGCGGACTTGGTTTTTGCCGATTTGTACATATGACGGGGATCGGGCTACTGGGGGTTGACAACAAACGACGGGGGCCAGAACTTTGACCACAAGTGCGTGGATTGGGGCCTCGGGGGACGGACCAGTGGGCCCCAAGACGACCCAAGTGGCGCCTGGGAGGCCAAACTTCTTCAGCTCATGAACCCAAGAAAGGCCCACGAGCCCCCAGATGACCCTAAGACGGCCCAAGGGAGGTCAAAATCCTTCGAGTGAAGGCCCTCACATGGATCTGAAGTCACCCCGGGGCCTCCCAAGTGGCGCCCCCGAGAGCCCAACATAGTCAAACAAATCCGCTGCTCCCAACCATCATGTGGCGTTGGGTCCTCGTTTTGACGAGAACGCGCCCCGCGTCCCTCCTCACCTCACCTCCTCCCCCTCCTCCCTGCTCCCATCCTTGCCTCTGCCCTCCGCACGTCCATTTCGGCACACCCCTCACGCGCCTCGTGGCCCCATACGGAGCCCCACTTCAGGCCCCAGTGGCAGCGCCCGCATGGCACCACCGCACCCGTTTCCGCCCACCCTTCACGTGTGTCGTGGCCCCATAGGGAGCTCCATCTAAGGCCCCAGAGGTTGCGCCCGCATGGCACCACCGCACCCATATTCGGCACACCACTTACGCGCTTCGTGGCCCCATAGGGAGCTCCACCGAAGGCCCCAGAGGCAGCGCCCGCATGGAACCACCGCGCCCGTTTCGGCGCACCCCTCACACGCTTCGCTGCCCCATAGGGAGCTCCACCGAAGGCCCCAGAGGCAGCGCTGGCTCCACCGCACCCATTTCGGCACACACCTCACATGTTTCTTGCCCCAAAGGGAGCTCCACCTAAGGCCCCAGTGGCTGCGCCCGCATGGCACCACCGCATTCGTTTAGGCACCCCCCTCACACGCTTCTGGCCCCATAGGAAGCTTCCACCTCGGGCCCCAGAGGCTGCGCCCGCATGGCACCACCGCATTCCTTTCGGCACACCCCTCACACGTCTCGGGCCCCATAGGGAGCTCCACCGAAGGCCCCAGAGGCAGCGCCCGTATGGCACCACCGCGCCCATGTTCGGCACACCTTTCACACCTTCACACGTTTTGGGCCCACTGGGGAGCTCCACCGAAGGCCCCGGAGACAGCGCCCGCATGGCACTGCCGCGCCCTTTTCGGCAACCCCCTCACACGTTTCGGGCCCCATAGGGCGATCCACCGAAGGCTCCAGTGGCAGTGCCCGCATGGCACCGCCGCGCCTTTTTCGGCACACCCCTCGCACGTGTCGGGCCCATAAGGAGCTGCACCTAAGGCCTCAGTGGCAGCGCCCGCATGGCACCACCGCACGGTTCGGCACACCCTTCACACATTTCGTGGCCACATAGGGGGCTCCACCGAAGAGGATACGCACCGACGCGGTATTCACAACTGCATATGGTTGGATCCTTCGCCAGGATCATGTTCAATGCTTTTCCCAACCATATTGTGGAGTTGGATCCTTGGTTTGAAGGGACAGCGCTCCGCGTCTCCTCTCCTCTCCTTCCTCCTCTCCCTCCTCCTTCCTCCCCTCCTCGCCTCTGCCGTCCGCATGCACATGTATCGGCATACCCTTACACATTTCGTGGCCCCTTAGGTCCACATGCCAGCGTTCGCAGGCGCCCACCGCACCCATGTGCCACACCCTTCGTGGCCCCACAGGGAGCTCCACCGACGGCCTCAGCAGCTGCGTTCGCATGCACCCATTGTGGCACACCCTCACGAATTTCGCGGCCCCAAAAGAGCTCCACCGACGGTCCCAGTGGTTGCGTTCGCATGCGCCCACCGCACCCGTGTCCATCACACCCCTCACGCGCTTCGCTGCCGCATAGGAGCTCCACCGACGGTCCCAGCGATTGCGCTCGCATGCGCCCGCCGCATCCACTTTTGGCACACTCTTCACACGTTTCGTGGCCCCACAGGGAGCTCCACCAACGGCCCCAGTGGTTGCGCTCGCATGCGCCCGCCGCACCCACTTTTGGCACACCCCTCACACGTTTCCTGGCCCCATGGGGAGTTCCACAAACGGTCCCAGTGGTTGCGTGCGCATGCGCCCACCGCACCCATGCTGGCATACCACATCACACGTTTCGTGGCCCCACAGGGAGCTCCACCGACGGCCCCAGTGGCTGCGTTCACATGCGCCCACCGCACCGATTTCGGCACACCCCTCACACGTTTCGTGGCCCCATAGGGAGCCTCACCGAAGGCCCCTCACACGTTGCGTGGCCCCATAGGGAGCCCCAGCGAAAGTCAACATGCCAGCGTTCGCATGCGCCCAGCGGACCCAAGTCCGGCACACCCCTCACACGTTTCGCGGTCCCATAGGGAGCTCCACCGACGGTCCCAGTGGTTGCGTTCGCACGCGCCCACCGCTCCCATGTTGGCCCTTCCCTCACACGTTTCGTGGCCCCATGGGGAGCTCCACCGACGGCCCCACTTGCTGCGTTCGCATGCGCCCACCACACCCATTGTGATTCACGTTTCGTGGCCCTGTAGGGAGCTCCTCCGAAGGCGGTGCATACAACGTCGATGTTCACGACTGCAGATGGTTGGCCCCATCACAACCCCAAGAGAGGCCCAGCTCGGGCCCAGGAGGTCCCCAGGACTGCCCAAATCCGCCTCAAAAGAGCCAGAGTCAGCCCCAAAGAGAGCCCCAAGCGCTCCCCGGGCGGCCCTCAGATCGCCCTTGGCGCCAATGTGTCCCCTGTAGCGCACCAGAGGCCTTCAAGAGAGGCCACCGAAAGGCTTCCGAAAGGCCCCCGAGAGGCTCCTGATAGAGGCCCGAGTGGCCCTCGAGAGCCCCCAAGCGGCCCCCAGCAAACACCACAAGATATTTCTTGCACGCCTCAAACCGAAACCACCTGCATTCCTATCCTGAAGTTTCTCCAGTAACATGTGGCGTCGCTTCCACACCACGCCATCCTCTTCCTTCCCTCCCTCCCTCCGCTCCCGCAATCCTGGAGAGGCCTCTGAGAACAGGTGGCGTTGCTTCTGGTGCGGTACCTCCTCCTCCTCCTCCTCCTCCTCCTCCTCCTCCTCCTCCTCCTCCCGAGGAGAAGATGCAGGATCTTGTGATGCCTCGCCCCTGCCCTGCGCCCCCCCCCCCCCCCACGGATCGCCGAGGCGCCCCCACGCAAACTCTGAGGCTCAGGTGCCCCTGTGCTACGCAAATTCCGAGGCCGAGGTGACCACGTAAGTTTCGGTATGTGGGCATCCATGTAGATTCCAAGGCCGAGGTGCCAGTGTACTGTCTATTCCGAGGCCGAGGTGCCCATGTAAATCCTGAGGCCGAGGTGGCCAGCCGAGGTGCCCATACATCAATATGATATATATATATAAAAGAAAAGATTCCAAGGCCGAGGTGCTCATGCACGTCCTGAGGCCGACGTGCCCCATGAAGCCAGCAAGACAGCCCCGAGGCAGCTCGAAAAAGGAGGAGGACGCGACCGGACCCCCGATGGTCCATGCGAGCGGGGATTGGCCGGAGCTTGCGCGCGCGAAGCGCCGCGCGATGGGCCCCGTGACACCCGCCGCCCCCGATCCATGCGATGCGCAGGGGGCGGAGGGCCCGGACCCCGGGCGCCGCGAGAGAAGCACCACGGGCGGTCTGGGCGGCCGCCCGCGGGGGGGTTCGGAGAGCCCCGTGGGCGCCTGCCGCAGAGAAGCCACGACGCCGGAGATCCGGGGACGCGGACGCGGACAAAACTCAACGGCACCGTAACGGGTACTTACTAACGGGTATTTTGAATGTTTGCCGAAAGTTGCCACTTTAGGGCCTTTTTCTTGCATTGCAGCTTTGCCCACATCGGGAAGGGCTGGGTTCGCTGGGTCACTGGCAAAAGTACCCGTTAGTGGAGTCCCCGTCTGAGGGGCGCGGACAAAACTGCTAGCGCGAGGAGCTGGACCCCCTCGCGCCGTCCGCAGAGCGCGACGCGGCCCCCCTCGGGGCCCTCGCCGACCCCCCGGGGCGTCGAGAAGCGGCTCGCTGCAGTGGTCGCGGTGACTTGCCACAGTTGCAGGGTGGTTGCGACCCATGTGCAAGGCACTGACGAGGGGGCTGCAAGTCCGCCTGCCTAGCCGCTTGAAGTTGGGTCCGCGACTTGCTCAGACTTCGAGCAGCTGGTCAGACTCGCAACCCCCTTGCAGGCGCCATGCAAATGAGCTGCAACCACCTTGCAGCTTTTGCATCTGCTGCACGAACCGACCACAACAGCGGGGAAGCAGAGCCGGTCGGCCCCGGGGGATCCACGCGGTGACCAAATCAGGACTTCGGCGGTGTGGGGAGGGGGGTGGAGCAGGCCTCTGGCCAGAGCAGCCGAGAGCGCCCAGTAGCCCTCGGAACCCCGAAGGCTCCCCGGCTCAGGGGGCGCCCCGCGGCCTCCCGCGCCCCCCCCGGCGCTGGGGAAGCAGGCCGCCCGGGAGAGGGCAGAGATGGAGCTGAAGTTCTTCCTCCTGCAGTTGCTCGGCGTCGGTGCTGGGCTGGTCGCTGGCCTCATGGGGGCCGTCTTGGTGGCGGTGCTCGTGATGCCCGACAAGGCGAAGGGCTTCGTCGCATCCCCGCGGTGGCTTGGCCACCCCAGGGGGCCCCCGGGGCCCCCCAAAGGCCGGTGCCCCGAAGCAGTCGAGGCGGAGGCGCTCGGGCTCCCATGCAGGGCCCTGCCCCGGCAGGCAGGCGGTGGCTGTTTTGGCATCGCTTGGCCTCCACAGGGGCCGCTCTTGGGCCCCCTTCTCGGGCAGGGGGGTCCGGCGCGTCAGGGACCCCGTATAGAAAGCAGCCTAGAACAGAAGATCCGGAGGATCGTGGACATGGGTACGGAAGGATGGGTACGAAGCCCGAGAGCAGTTCCTGTTCATTCTGGACGGTTCGTTGTGGGCGTCACTGCGGGCGTTGTCCATTCGAACAGAAGGCCTCTTGCCGAACAGCCGCCGCTGTCGGTTTTGAACAGCAGTTGTTGTTGGGCACACATGTTTTCCGTACCCACTTCGGGCGTCCAAAAACAAATTATTTGGGCGAAGAACCCGACCATATGCAGTTGTGAGTACCGCCGTTGTGAAAAACGCTTTCGGTGGAGCTCACTATGGGGCCACGAAACGTGTACAGTGAGCGCCGAAATGAGGCGGGGCCGCCATGCAGGTGCTGCCGCTGGGGCAGCCCGCAGGGGGGCGCGGAGGTCAGATGAAACGGGTTAGATGCTGATGTAACCCCTTGCGGCCAACAGGCGCGGGAGCAGCATGCGAACGCAGCCACTGGAGCCTTCGGTGGAGCTCCTATGGGGCCACGAAACGTGTGAGGGGTGGGCCAAAAGTGAGGGGGGAGGCGGCATGCGAACGCAGCCACTCCTTCGGTGGAGCTCCCTATGGGGCCGCGAAACTTGTGAGGGGTGTGCCAAAGTGAGTGGGGTGGCGGCATGCGAACGCAGCCACTGGAGCCTTCGGTCGAGCTCCATATGGGGCCACGGAGCGTGTGAGGGGGGCATGCCTAAGTGAGGGGGGTGGCGGCATGCGAACGCAGCCATTGGGGCCTCTGGCGGAGCTCCCCATGGGGCCACGGAACGTGTGAGGGGTGTGCCAACGGGAGGGGGGTGGCGGCATGCGAACGCAGCCAAATTGGGCTTTCGATGGAGCTTCCTACGGGGCCACGAAAAGTGTGAGCGGTGTGCCAAAAGTGAGGGGGGTGACGGGAGGAGGGGGAGGAGGAGGGGAGGAGAAGGAGGAGGGGGACGCGGGGAC
>CAUYUJ010016529.1:0-67500 GCA_963575745.1 Prorocentrum cordatum | reverse complement strand
GGGCCCTCGCTTCCCTGGGCGCCGGGAGTCCAGTGGCCGATCTGGCGAGGACCCTGCGGAACCGCCACTTTGGAGTAATTCGTTTGGCCCTCCCCTGGAAACGGCGCCAGGAAGCGCAGGCCCCGCTTCCTTGGCGCCAGGTGTTTGGGGAGGGGATTCTTCTGGCGAAGAGGATAACAATGCATATACACCGATCCTGGTCAGGCCCATCCTGAGCCCAGGATCGGTGCACATCACACCGACCCTGGCCTCAGGCTGGGCCTGGCCAGGATCGGTGTACGTGCATGCTTCTCTGTCTGCCCAACTTCGGCGAGGACCTACAGTACCGTTTTTAATGCATGCTCCGCGTGCGGATCATGTGTTCAAAATGCAGGGATATAGTACTACAAACAACGATGAATTCATGCATAACTGTATTTATAAACTAGCATGTATTAAAAATCCTACAGTTTGAAAAATCCTATGTATTAAACATTGCCATGTACCACTGGAAATCGGGTGTTTTTTGTATGGTTCGCTCGGCCCAGCGGGCGCGGGGTGCGCCGGGAGTGGTCCGATTCTCGCAGGGGCAGCTCTGGGGGGCAGCGGCTCAAGGGGAGCGCATCGGCCCCACGTCGCCCACTCATCGCTGATAGGGGCCCGATGGCCCAGCCCATCCCGAAGCTCGGGAGGGGAAAATGTTTTTGATCCGCGGGTCGAGAGCGAGCCTCTTCCGGTCGAAGCTAAGCGGGCCGCGCACAGCTTTGATTGACAGAGGGGGGAAGGCAGAAGGGGGGGCCTCACGTCGAGGCCACGAGAGGGCAAGGCCTTGGAATCAGGCGGCGCCGAAGGCGATGTGCATGCAAAGGAAGGCCTTGTACAGGAACCCGGTGGCGAAGAACCGGAAGAAGCAAAATGTTGTGGTGGTGGTGCCGTCAGCGGCGCGTTATGTACACCAGCCTCAAGTCGGGAGGGGAAAACACACAGACACAATGAACCGTCGATTCCCAGGAAAAATATTGAACAAAATTGGAAGTCGGGGGGAAGACAAAAAAACTTGAAAATATTAGAAAACGTGGGGAATATTGTTATTTGTGTGGATTTATTTGTGTGTCCCAGGGCCCCTTCAGAAACGTGCGGATTGGCAATCACGGGCTTGTCGCCGATCTTCTAGCGATACATCGCCTCTTCCAGGTCGAGGTGTCCCCTCCTGAGCCTGTCTCCTTCTGCCGTTCCCCGTCGTGTCCGGGGACAGATTTGGCGAGGACCTCCCCCGGGAGCTTTGTGGTTCGGGATTCGCTCGGCTCCTCCCGGAAGCGATGGTCGGGAGACACGGTTGTGGACCCAGCGTCCCCGCGCGACGAGTCCAGGGGGGCCGAGTGGGTGAAATTTTCCCACGCGAAGGCGGGTGTGTAGGGATTCATCCGGTAGAGATTGAGCGATACAGAGACAAGGAGGGAGAAAGAGAGAGAGAGAGAGAGAGAGAATTCTGGAGTCGGGGACCCGCAAATGGAGTGGAGAGAATTCTGGAGTCGGAGAGGTAGGGAGGGAGAGAGGGAGTCTAGAACAGCGGCACCAGAAAACGGGAGCCCAGGGATCCGTGCGCCCGCCACAATCGGCGGCAGACAGGGACATACGATTTTTGGACCCCGACCGCCGGCGGGAATCGGCGGCGCACACATGTCAAGTGATCCAGCGTCCACCAGCAACAACCGTTCATGGCAAGCCCTGATTGGGGAAAGTATTGATGCAACAGTGGGAGGCAGAAAGTTGTTGTCCTTCTTCGTCGTGACCGGCACGCTGGGTGGGGTAAAGAGGGCCTAAGAAGGGTTTGGATGGGGTCTGCCCACACGCACACACAAGGGAGGGAAATGCGTAGCAACTATGCTGGTTCGTGGTTGACCCATGCATTTACCACTTCATTCAACACTTTCAGATATGGGGGCGAACAGCGAATAAGCGGGGGGACAACACGGTATTGAAGAAGGTTGTTTGTTGTTTTGAGTATTGTGCACCCTCCATAGGCGAAGGGTTCAAGCCACACGCCCCTCGTCCAGCCTACCAACGCAATCTTACCGAAGACGCCTACGGCGAATCACCGCCGCCCCTTGCCTTTTGAAGGAATTGATGTGGCCGAACGTTACGGCCAGAGCTCGGCCAAGCTATCGGACTACAACCTTTCGGAGAACACGTGGAGAGAAAGAACAGAGAGGAAAAAGGAGGAGGAGGAGGAGGAGGAGGCCTCTTGGGAGCCTCTTGGGGCACTCTTGTGGCCTCATGGGAGCTTCCTGGGGGCCTCTCGGAGGCCTCTTGGAGGCTTCCTTGGGCCTCTCAGAGGCCTTTGGAGGCTTGGTAGGCTCTTTGGCCGTCTGGAGGCGTTCCTGGCCCGCCTGACGCCGTCGGAAGCCGTCTTGCGGGCCTCTCTGGGCCGACTTGGGGCCCTCTTGGGGCGCTTCAGGGCCGTCTTGGAGACCATCTTGGGGAACGTGGTGGACTTCTGGTCTTGGGACCCCCTTGGGGCCGCCTTGGGGGCCTCTGGGGCCGTCAGGGGGCCATCTCGGGGTGTCCGCGAGACGCGGTTAAGAGGGGCCCGTGAGGGTCCCCATGGGAACCCCGAGAGGGCCACAGGAGGTCCTCAAGAGGGCCCCGAGAGGGTCCCAAGACGGCCCAAGGCCCCCAAGACGGCCCAAGAGGGCCTAAGGACCGCCCAAGAGGGCCCCAAGACGACCCAAAGGAGCCCCAAAAGGACCCCCAGGAATGCCCGGAAATGCAAGATCCATTGATTGTCGCACGGTTTTTGCTGGATGTCTGTATGTCGCACCCACACCTCCACACCAGCAGGCCTCCAAGTCACCAAGCCAGCGACCTCGTGCCCTCACAGTGCCAAGCAGGTGACGGAAATAGCGAGGTACGAGTGATGACGTTGAGTTGGGGCGAAGCCCTCTAAGGAGGGGTCCAGGGGAGGGGGGAGGAGCGGGGACATAGGTCTAAAGGTCCTCACCCCCCCAAAAGAGGCCCCCGAGACTGCCCTAGAGGCGTCCAGGACGGCCCAAGAAACCCCCAAGACGACCCAGGAGAGCTCCAAGGCGGCTCCAAGACGGCCCAACAGCGCTCCAGGAGACCCCACGACCGTTCCAAGATGGCCTAAGGTGGCCTAAGATGGCCTAAAGGCTATCCACAAGGGCCCCAAGACGCAAGAAGAGGCCTGCCAGAGGCGTCCCAAGAGAGCCCACGGAGCAACATTCATTGATTTTTCTGTGAGCTTTGGATCCTTTTTCGGGTTCGGACCAAGAAATGCCCAAAACGGCCCAAGAGGCTCCAATTAAACTCCAGGAGTCCCCCCAAAGGGCCCGAAAACGGTCCAAGAGAACCCCAAGGCGACCCAAGAGGGCCCCACAACGGCCCAAGAGGGCCCAAAGAGGATCCCAAGCGGGCCCAAAGAGGATCGCAAGCGGGCCCCAAGATTGCCAAAGGTCTCCAAGACGGCCCAAATGGCACCCAAAGGTTTCCAAAAAGAACCAAGAAGCCCCAGAGACGCCAAGTGACACCATGGCTCCCAACAGCGAGCGGTGACGTAACAATCTCTTAACACCAAGGCTCCCCAGAGCGCGGTGACGTAGAAAGCTCTGAATACCAAGGCTCCCAAGAGCGAGCGGCAGCGAAAAAGTCTCTGAACACCAGGGCTCCCAACAGAGAGTCGGTGACGTAGCAAGCTCTTAACGCCAGGGCTCCCAAGAGCGAAGGGTGCCATTAGCCATCTCGTGCAAGTTCCTGAAGCGCTCTTTCCGTTTCCGTGCCGGCCCAAGTGACGGCAAAGTGAGGTACGAGCGATGCACGTTGAGTTGTGGAGAAGCCTTCTAGGGAGGGGCGAGGGGGGCAAGGATTGAATGTAATGGCCGCCCGGTGGCCGTTGCGTGTGTATTTTTTAAGTGAAGCGGCTCCCGGGCGGCTCCCACGGCCTGTTTCCTTGTATGGTTTAAACTTGAAGCGGCAAGAGGGCCCCAAAGCGGCCCCAGAGGACTCCAAGACGGCCCCAAGAGAGCTTCAGATGGCCTCCAGACGGTCCAAGACGGCTCCAGAGGCCCTTAAGAGGGCCCCCCAGAGGGCCTGAGGAGGCCCAAAAAATGGATTTCCCAAAGGGTTTTGAAGGTTTTTCGGGTTCGTTCCTTTTTGGGCCCCGACGGGCCCAACACGGCCCATGAGGTCCCAAAGCTCGTCCCAAGACGGGCCCAGAGGCCCCCCAAAAGGGGCCGAAAACGGTCCAAGAGAGCCCTCAGACGGGCCCAAGAGGCCCCAAATATTGTCCCAAGACGGCCCCAGAGGCCACCCACAGGGGCCGAAAACCATCAAAAAGGGCCACCAGACGGTCCAAGAGGGCCCCAAAACAGCGCCAGATGGCCCCAAGAGAGCCCCAAGAGGCTCCCAAGAGAGCCCGAAGAAGCGGTATGGGGACTGGGCTGCTTGGGCGCGGGGATTGAGCTGGCCCCAAGACGGCCCAAGAGTACCAAAACGGCCCAAAAGGGCTACCACAAGATTCCCAGGAAGCCCCAGAGACGCCAAGTAACATCATGGCTCCCAACAGCGAGCGGTGACATAAGAAGCTCAGAACACCGAGGCTCCCCAGAGAGCGGTGACGTAAACAGCTCTGAACAGCAAGGCATCCAAGAGAGAGCTGCAACGTAAAAGTCTGTGAACACCAGGGCTCCCAACAGAGAGCGGTGACGCAACAAGCTCATACCGTCAGAGCTCCCAAGAGCGAAGGGTGCCATGCGTCATCTCGGGCAAGTTCCTGCAGCGCTCTTTCGTTCCCGTGCCGGCCCAGGTAACAGAAAGAGCGAGGTACAAGTGATGACGTTCACGTACAGCGAAGCTTTCTAGAGAGGGGTCAAGGGGAGGGGCGAGGCCCGCTGGGATCGGATATAATAGCCAGCTTTCCTCATGTGTTCGAGTGAAGCGGCTCCCGGGCGGCTCCCATGGCCCGTTTCCTCGTATTTTGTTTGAGTGACGCGGCCTAAGGGCTCCAAGAGGGCCTCAGGACGGACCAAGAGGGCACCAAGACGGTCCCAAGAGAGCTTCAGATGGCCTCCAGACGGTCCAAGAGAGCCTCAAGACGGCTCCAGAGCCGCCCTCGCCCCCGAGAAGGCCCCCAGGGGCAAAAACATTGATTGTTCTAAGGTTTTCGCAGGTCTGTTGGGTTCTTGCCTTCTCGGGTCAAGAACAGTCCAAGACGGCCAAAGAGGCTCCAAAGATCCCCAAGACGGCCCAAGAGGCGCCCGAAAGGACCCGAAAACGGTCCAAGAGGGCCCCAAGACGGCCCCAGAGGGGCCAACAAACAGACCCGAGAGGGCCCGAAGACGGCCCAAGAGGGCCCCAAGACGGCCCCAAGAGAGCCCCAAGAGGGCCCAAAGAGGCTCCCAAGAGGGCCCCAAGAGGCCCCAAAGGAGCCCCAAAACGGCAAAAGTCCTCCAAGAAGGCCCAAGACGGACCAAAATTGCTCCAAAAGGGCTCCCGAAGGGCTCCACAAGGGCCCCAAGAAGACCCTGACGAGGCCCAAGAGACGCTCAAGAACACCATGGCTCCCACCAGCGAGCGATGACGCAACCAGCTCTTGACACCACGGCTCCCCAGAGCGCGGTGACGTAAAGAGCTCGTCACACCAAGGCTTCCAATAGCGAGCGGCAACGTAAGAGTCCCTGAACACCAGAGCTCCCAACGGAGAGCGGCGACGTAGCAAGCTCTTCACACCAAGGTTCCCAAGAGCGAAGGGTGCCATGAGCCGTCTCGGGCAAGTTTCTGAGGCGCTCTTTCCGTTTCCGTACCAGCCCAGGTGACGGCCAGATCGAGGCACGAGTGATAACATTCGTCCATCTTGAGGGCGTATTAGCGCCCTCTTGGTCAGCTTCGGTGCCGTTTTGGACCGATTGGGAGGGATGTGTGGCCCTCTGTGGCCGTCTTGGCGCTCCTTGGCCTCTACGGAGAAGTTGCCCAGGGAGGGAGCCCCGGGGAATCCATTGGGGCTCTGGGCCCCCTAGTGGAAGAATGTTCCACGTTCCATGTTGGAACGCTCGGGACCTGAGGACACACCACACAATGCCTCGCGGCATGGAGGCGGATTTACACGAGCCGTACACAGTTCGACGATGGGCAATTGCGGCAATTGCGAGGTGAAAGCCGCAGAGAAGCAAACTAAGGCGGAGGAAGTTCCGTCGGCAGAGACTGGGCAGCTCGAGGTTGTCATGGAGTCGCCACAGAACGAAGGGCACATGGATAAAGTCCAGCGTGAAGGCCAAATGGATGAAGTCCAGCGTGAACCAAAAACGTCTCACATGTCAAGACCATCACGCGTTGTCCGAATCACCGATCACAAAGAAGTCAAAGATTACCCTATCGAAGACGCCTACGACGAATCACCGCCGACCCAAGCCTTCTTAAAAAGCGCCTCTGTGGCCAAACGTTTGGATCCAGAGTTTGGGCCGTCATGGAGGCTTCCTGGGCGGACTTGAAGGCATCTTGGACCTTCTTGGGCCGTCCTGGAGGCCATCTTGGACCTTCTTGGGTGAACTTGAAAGCAGTCTTGCCCTCTTGGAGGCTACCTTGAGCCGTCTTGGAGATTTTCGTTGCCGCTCTGGAGACTATTCGGGGAACACTTCAGGAAGGAAGACGGGGAATATCAGGAGGGAGGAGGAGGGCTCTTGGGAGCCTTTGGGGCACCTTGAGACCTCCTGGGAGCGTCCTGGGGGCCTCTTGGAGGCATCTTGCGGCTCCTTGGGCCTCTTGCTGGCATTTGGGTTTCTTGGGATTATTTGGCCGTCTTAGGGCGTTCCTGGCTTGTCTGACTTCGTCGGAAGCCGCCTTGGGGGCCTCTCTGAACCGACTGGGGGCCCTCTTGGGCTGCTTCATGGCCGTCTTGGAGACCATCTTAGGCGTCTTGGGGGCCTCTTGGGCCGTCGTGCGGTCATCTTTGAAGCTTCTTGGGCGATTTTGGGGCGAGCTTGGGGGGGCTCCTGGGCTGCCTAGAGCCATCGGAAGGCGGAAAAGAAGCAAATACCAAAATCCTTCAAAACCTAAGGAACACCAATGATATGATTTTAGCCTCGTCGGGCCCTCCTGGAAGACATCTTGGGAGGTGTCTTGTGGGCCTCCTGGGCCGTCGCGGCCCATCGTGGAGGCTTCTTGGGCGGACCTGGAGGCATCTGCGACCCTCTCGGGCTGTCTTGGAGGCCATCTTTGGCCACCTTGTCCGTCTCGGAGGCCATCTCGGAGCCACCTGGAGCCGGAAAAACCTTGGGAGCCACCCCCCCAGAGCCTCGCGGGTGGCCTGCGGGACGGGCCGAAGCCCCCGGAGGAGTTTTTGGGGGGAAGAGAATCGTAAACCAAAAGCGGCAGGGTTCAGCATACCAGGCACCCTTGTGGCAAGACCACAGGGGGCGGCGGATCGAAAACGCCTACGGCGAATCACCGCCGTCCCCTGCCTTTTTGGAAGCGCTTATGTGGCCGAACGTTGAGGCCAGACCTGCCAAGCTATCGGACCATGTGTGCCCCGAATCGGTTTGGATAGCCTTCGGGGAACACGTGGGCATCTTGAAGGTCATCTTGGCCGTCTGGAGGCCATTTTGACCCTTCGGCCCTTCTTGGAGGACGTCTTGGAGGGCTCTTGGGCCGTCTTGGAGGCCATCTTGAGCGTCTTGGAGACCTCTCGGGCCGTCTTGGGGGCCTCTTGGGGCCGTCTTGGCCCTCTTGAGCGATCTTTGGGGGCACTTGGGCCGTCTCGGGCCGTCGGAAGGCCGACAAAAAAGCAAATGCCACAATCCTTCAAAAACTCATGGTGAATCAATGATTTTGGCCTTTTCGGGCCTTCCTGGAGGCCCTCTTGGAGGCCTCTAGGCCGTCTTGGGCCATCTTATGGCCATCTTCGGCCGTCTTGGTGGGCTCCTGGCCCGTCTGTCGCCGTCGGAAGTCGTTTGGGAGCCTCTCTGAACCTGTTTGGGGGCCCCTTGGGGCGCTTCGGAACCGTCTTGCAGGCCATCTTGGGCGTCTTAAAGGCCTCCAGGGCCGTCTTGGGGGCCTCTTGGGACAGTCTTGGGGGCCTCTTGGGCCGTTCTGGGGCCATCTTGGAGGCCTCTTGGGCGATCTTTGGGGGCTCTTGGGCCGTCTCGGGCCGTCGGAAAGCCGACAAAAAAGCATGTGCCACAATCCTTCAAAACCCAAGGGAAATCAATGATTTTGGCCTTTTCGGGCCTTCCTGGAGGCCCTCTTGGAGGCCTCTAGGCCGTCTTGGACCAGCTTCGAGCCAACTTCGGCCATCTTAGTGGGTTCCTGGCCCGTCTGACGCCGTCGGGAGCCGTCTTGGGGGCCTCTCTGAACCGGCTTGGGGCCCTCTTGGGGCGCTTCGGGGCCGTCTTGGAGGCCATCTTGGGCGTCTTGGAGGCCTCTTGGCCCGTCTTGGGGCCCTCTTGGGGCCGTATTGGGGGCCTCTTGGGCCGTCATGGCGCCAGCCTGGAAGCTTCGTGGGCGATCTTGGGGGCCTCTTGGGCCGTCTTGAGCCGTCGGAAGGCCGAAAAGAAGCAAGTGCCAAAATCTTTCAAACCCTGAGGATAATCAATGATTTTGGCCTCTTCGGGCCCTCCTTCTCTTGGAGGCCCCTTGGGTCGTCTTGGGTCGTCTTGGAGGCTTCTTGGGCGAACTTGGAGGTATCTTGGACTCTCTTGGGCCGTCTTGGAGGCCGTCTTGGACCATCTTGGGCGAACTTGGAGGCCATCTTGGGCCAACGTGGCCATCTTGGCGCCATCTTGAGCCATCTTGGAGGATTTTTTCCGGAATGGGGTTTTTCCGGGTGGCCGGCGGGACGCGCCGGAGCCCCAGGGGGGGGGTTCTTTTGGAAAAGAATCAAAACCAAAACCGAAAGGACCCAGCATGCCAGGCACCCTTGTTCGACAGGGGGCGGCAGATCGAATGGCCTTCGGCCCATGCCGCCACCGTGCCTGGGTTGTGGGTGTGAGGCCTATTGGATGGTCGTTGGGATCTCGTGGGGGGGCCGCCTCCTGGTTGTCTATTGGGGCCTGCTGGGGCCCTCTTGGGGCGGAAGGCTCGGATTTACAGTTCGCCGCGTTCCCTCTCTTGGGCCCCTTTGTGGGGCCGTCTTGGGGCCCTCTTGGGCCGTCTTGGGCGCCTCATGGGCCGTCTTGGGGCGCTCTCAGGCCGTCTTGGAGACCTCTTGGAGGCCACTTGCGCCGTCTTGGGGGCCTCTTGGGCCGTCTTGGAAAGCCGAAAAGGCGAGAACGCCAAATTCCTTCAATGAAAGCTTCAGCGAAAATCGCTTAGACTTGCCCCTTGGGGCCCACTGGGGAGGCCTCTTGGGGCGTTTCGAAGGCCTCTTGGACCGTCTTGGAGTTGTCTTGGGCGCCTTGGAACGATCGTTCGGCGACCCGGAGCCCTCCTGGACCGTCTTGGGGGCCTCCTGGGAGCTCTCTTGGCCTGTTTTCGGGCCCTCTTGGGTCCCACGCGAGAAGCTGCGGGGAGTGGCGCCAAGCCCCGAGAGATTTGGCAATGTGGGGTCTGGGCCCCTTGCATGAAACCCCCCAGGAGTGAGGATTCAGGCTCAGAGAAGGGGGGAAAGGACCTGAGGGCGCGCCCACTCCGTGCCCAGAGGCACGGTGGCAGATCTTTGACGTGGCTACAGCAGACCACAAAGAATATGCGATCATGTCCCCCAAATGGTTCTTTCATCCAGCGCACCTCGTGATCAATCTCGTGACGATGGTACTTTACATGGGCCACACTGCGCTTCCGGGTGCTCCTGAGGATCTGCAACCGATATTCAGCAGCATCTCAAACATGGCATTTGCGATGATCGCTCCAGGATTTGCCATAATGGCAGGAGCACCCAAATGGAGTATCCCCTACGGTGTGATACTGTGTGGACTTGTCTGCGGGCCGGTCCAATCATTTCTGCTTGGCGGAGTCACTGTTGGAAGCGCAATCAGTGTATTGATTTGGGTTGTTACGGTACTCCCGTTCGTACAAAGACGTTGGTTCCTTGTTGCGTTTGCTTCGTGGACATGTTTCTTCCAGCTGGGGATGATATTCGCAGTGATCTACGCCGTGGACGAGATTGACAAGCTGTTCGCATTCAGCGAGTTGGCGCAAGGCCTGTCCCTGCCGATTCTCAGCGTCGCGTACGCAACAATCGGCTTTGCTTCGGTACGGCTCATTACGCGCTGCACTGACACCACTGGTTTGCCCCAGGTAGCAATGTCAACGTTCATATGCATCATGGCCTCAACTACCGAAGTATTCAGGTTCTGTGCTCTGATTCGCTCCGCAAATGTCGAGGACACAGGTGTTGGCACGCAGCAGATGTGTGTAGCATGCGTGGCCAACTTTATCGGGGACTCGTGGAAGAGATGGGTCATTGGTAAGCGCCTTCTCCAGAAAGTCACCCTTGGGCGAGTCGAAGCAATCATATTCCCAGAACGAGATGTGTTCAATCGGACTTGCTTCTACGTTCAGTACACCGTCTTGCCGTTTTTCCTCGTCCTTGGCTTGTGGTGCCTGTTCGTGACAGAGAAACAGTGGGCTAAACATCCCCTCTATTGGGTCGCATTCCCGTTGTTCATCCTCGTGTCAATCATGTCTGACGCGATAGCGGTATTATCGAAGACGCTTACGGCGAATCACCGCCGCATTTTGCCTTTTGGAATCGCCAATGTGGCCGAGCGTTGTGGCAAAAGCTCTGCCAAGCTATCGGGCCATGTGCTCCCCCAGCCCTTGTAGAAACCTTTCGGGGAACACTTGGGGGAGGATGGCGGGGAAGATCAGGAGGAGGAGGAAGAGGAGAAGGAGGAGGGGGCATCTTAGGAGCCTCTCGGGGCACTCTTGGGGCCTCCTTGGAGCTTCCTGGGAGCCTTCGGATGTATCTTGGGGGCCTCCTTGGGCCTCTTGAAGGCCTTTGGAGGTTTCTCGGGGGCATTTGGCCGTCTTAGGGCATTCCTGGCCCGCCTGACGCTGTCGGAAGCCGTCTTGGGGGTCGTTTGGGGCCGCCTTGGGGCCGTCTTGGGCTGTTCCAGGGCCATCTTGGAGGCCAACTTGGGCGTCTTCGATGCCTCTTGGGCCGTCTGGGGGGGCCCTCGTGGGGCCGTCTTCGGAGCCTCTTGGGCCATTCTCGAGCCATCTTGGAAGGCTTCGTGAGCGATATTGGGGCGATCTGTGGGGGCTCTTGGGCCGTCTCGGGCCGTCGGAAGATCGAAAAGAGGCAAAAGAGGCAAATATGCCCTCTTGGGGTGCTCCAGGGCCGTCTTGGAGGTCATCTTGGGCGCCTTGGAGGCCTCTTGGGCCATCTTGGAGCCCTCTTGGGGCCGTCTTGGGTGCCTCTTGGGCGATCTTGGGGCGACCTTTGGGGGCTAGTCGACCGTCTCGGGCCATCCGGAAGGCCGCAGAGAAGCAAATGCCAAAATCCTTCAACAACCTTACGGAAATCAGTGATGTTGGCCTCTTCGGGCCTTCCTGGAAGACCTCTTGGAGGCCTCTTGGGCTGTCTGGGGACCTCTTGGGGGCCTCTTGGGCCGTCTTGGGACACCTTCAAGCCACCTTAGGCAGTCTTGGTGGCTTCCTGGCCCATCTGACGCCCTCGGAAGCCGTCTTGAGGGCATCCCTGGGCCGATTGGGGCCCTCTTGGGGTGCTCCAGGGCCGTTGTGGAGGCCATCTTGGAGGCCTTTTGGGCTGTCTTGGAGCTCTCTTGGGGCCGTTGTGGGGGCCTCTTGGGCCGTTCTGGGGCCTTCTTGGAGGCCTCTTGGGCGATCTTGGGGCGACCTTTGGGGGCTCATGGGCCGTCTCAGGCCGTCGGAAGGCCGCAGAGAAGCAAATGCCAAAATCCTTCAACAACCTTAGGAACACCAATGATGTTGGCCTCTTCGGGCCTGCCTGGAGGACCTCTTGGAGGCCTCTTGGGCCGTCTTGGAGACCTCTTGGAGGCCTCGTGCGGGGCCAACTTCAAGCCACCTTGGGCAGTCTTGGTGGCCTCCTGGCCCGTCTGACGCCCTCGGAAGCCGTCTTGAGGGCCTCTCTCGGCCGACTTGGCTCTCTTGGTGTACTCCAGGGCCGTCTTGAAAGACGTCTGGGGCGTCTCGGAGCCCTCTTGGGGCCGTCTTGGGGCATCTAGGGCCGTTCTGGAGCCTTCTTGGAGGCCTCTTGGCCGGGGCGATCTTTGGGGACTCTTGGGCTGTCTCGGGCCGTCGGAAGGCCGAAGAGAAGCAAATGCCAAAAGTTGTTTGTTACGATTTAGGGAAAAACAATGATGTTGGTCTCTTCGGGCCTTCCTTCGGAGGTTTCTTGGGCCGTCTTGGAGGTCTCTTGGGAGCCTCTTGGACCGTCTTGGGCCACCTTGAGACTATCTGAGGCAGTCTTGGATGCATATTTGGCCGTCGTGGAGGCATCTTGGGACCATCGTAGCCGTCTTGGAGGCCATCCTGGGCCGACTTTGCGATCTTCAAAGCCATCGCGAGCCGCCTTGGGAGAATGTTTCCGAACATTGTGTTCCCTTGTGCGGCCTTCCGGGTGGCCGGCGGGACGGGCCGAAGCCTCAGGAGGAGTTCTTTGGGAAAAGAGCGGCAGGATTTTTCACGCCAGGCACCCCTGTGGCAAGCCAACTGGGGGTGGCGGATCTGCCGGCCTTTGGTCCATCCCGCCACCGTGCTTGGGTTGTGGGCATGTTCGTTGGAATGTCGTGGGAAGCTCCTCGGGGGCCTCTTTGGAGGCGGTTTGGACATCTCTTGGGGGCCGTTCGTGGGCCTCTTGGGGCCTCTTTTGGGCCTTTGGGGAGCCTCCTGGGGCCTCTTGCGGGCCTCTTGGGGTTCTCTTGGGGCTTCCTGGGTGCTTCTTTGGACCTCCTGGAAGCTTCTTGGGGCGGCAGGCTTGCATGTTCGGTTCGTGTTCCCTCTTTTGGGCCCCTGTTGGGGCCGTCTTGAGGCTCTCTTGGGCCGTTCTGGGCGCCCCTTGGGTTGTCTTGGGGCTCTCTTGGGCAGTCGTGGGGCGCCCTTGGAGGCTTCTTTGGCCGTCTTGGGGCGGTCTTGCGGGCCTCCAGGGCCGCCTGCAGGCCCTGCGAGCGTCGGGAAGCCGAAAAGGCGAGAACGCCCGAATCCTTCGAAAACCTCAGGGAAGTCAATAAGTGTGGCACCTTGGGGCGCTCTTTGGAGGGCTCTTGGAGGCCTGTTTGGGGGCGTCTTGGCACCTCGAGGCCGTTGACGTCTTTGAGCGATGTTGCGGCGAGTCGTGCTCTCTTCGACCGTTTTGGGCGGTCACAGCGTCCAGAGAACCCTCGGGAAGCACCCCAGAAATCACGGGAGCCAGCCCGGGAAACCTTTGTGCGGCCGAAGACGGCCTGGGAAGTGGCTGGTCGGGGCCCGTGAAGACTCATAAGTCAGGTTGTAGCAGCATGGGCCTCGGGGCGCTCCGCTCCGTGCCGGGGAGGCGCGGCGGCGGATACCACAGGCTGTTCTTCCCAGTGAAGAACGAGAGCTGGTGGCAAGGGTTCTGGCGCCTGAACGTGCCTGGGCAGAGCTGGCCTGATTTGCAGAATGATGGAGGCAAGCGGTATCGACTTCTGATTGAACGAGGTGTGTACGTAGATTTGGCGGAGGCATACGCCAAGTCTGGGATCATCTCCCAGCAGGACCTAGCAAACTACAAGCCAAGGTACAGCAGCCACCCCTTTTTCACCGACGAGCTCATTATGGCCGCTGGGTTCATGATCACGACCCAGGCAACAGCGTTTTACGCATGTGTGTCCACCATGGGGGCTTTTTATTAGCGAGTCTTTGTGCATTACTACTGCGAGCCATACACTATGTATATAGAATGTCGGAGCGTTGGGCCAGACCCCCGCCGACCGCCGACACGTGCCAACGAGGCCGTTCGGTTTTCATGTTGGACGCGACACCGCCCTTTTGCATTTCCCTTCGGCAGTACGACCCCTTTTTCCCTCCTCTCCCCAGACCTCTGGCGCCGTGGTCTTTTCAAGACGTGGAATACCTGGAGCTCTCGACCCCATCTGTTGCTGGCCTGTGTTCGAAAACTCGGCGGCGCGCCCGGGGGGAAGTGGGACGGAGAAGGCCTTCTCAGAAGGCGGCGGGGCTTCTCAGAGGCCCCCTGGCCTGCTGGGAAGTTTTCTGTGCCTTCAGAGAGTGGCCCAGACAGCTTCGCAGAAGGCCCGAAGCCTTCCGAGCCTTCCGGAAAGGCCCCCCCCTCTCACTCTCCCCCTTGGGCTCGCCGCCGACGAACGGGCCCCACAGAAGACCAAAGAGTGGAAGAGGGTCGGGGGCGCCAGAGGTCCGGGTATCCTCCGTTTTTCCAAAGGCCGCACAAGCGGGCTGCACGGAGCTCTCGAGACGCCCCCAGGCAGATTCCCGCGTTCGATGCCGCATTCCACGCAAAGTGGTCAATGAATCCGAACTCGCGATGCCGAAAATATCATTGAGGGTATTGATCATATGTGTGCCGTATTTCTGCTGCCGATCGGAATCGGTATTGGGGCTTTGCACGCAGCAGGGGGGTGAGGCGTTGTATGGCACAGAGGTAAAGTAATAACAGTCATCCCCTGAAAAAATATCTAGGCGAAGGACCCAAAGATGTGCAGTTGTGCGTACCGCGTTGTGGGTACCGGGTTCGTTGGAGCTCCGATTTAGGCCACGAAGCACGTGAGGGGTGCGCGATAGGAGGGAGACGCATGCGGCCGCGGCCATTGTGGTCTTCGGTGGAGCTCCCGAGGGGCCACGAAACGCTGTATTGGGTGGAGGAGACGCATGCCGCCGCGGCCGCTGGAGCGTTTGGTGGAGCTCCGCCGTACGGGGCCACGAAACGTTGCAATGGGCAGGGGGAGACGCCTGCGGCCGCGGCCCATGGGGCCATCGGCGGATCTCCCCACGGGACCACGAAGCGTTGTACTGGGTAGGGGGGCCGCGGCCACTGGGGTCTTTTGTGGAGCGCCCTCCTCCTCCTCCTCCTCGTCCTCCTCCTCCTCGTCCTCGTCCTCCTCCTTCTCCTCCTCCTCCTCCTCATCCTTCCCCCTCCTCTTCTTCCTCATCATCCTCCTCCTCTGGGGCCTTCGCTGGGGTTACGAAACGCTATACTGGGGATGGAAGACGCATGCGAACGTCGCCGCTGGGGCCTTCGGCGGAGCCCTCCATGTACTGGGCGGGGGAGACGCATGCGAACGTCGCCTCAGGCCATCGGTTGATCTCCATATGGGGCCACCAAACGCTGTAATGGGCGGGGGAGGCCCATGCGAACGTCGCCTCTGGGAGGGGCGCCCCGAAATGGCTGGCATGCGGAGGACAGAGGCAGGGCTGGGAGGAGGGAGGAGGGGGAGGGGGAGGAGGAAGGAAGGAGACGCGACATCGTCCCCTCAAGACGAGAACCCCACACCACAGGATGGTTGGGAACACAAGAAACACGATTCACATCGAACCCATACGAAAGCTAACCTGGCGCGGCGCAAACTAGGCTTGCCCCAGTGGATATGAAAGTTGCCGCGATACCCATTCGCCGACGAGGCTTCATGGAAATGCCCCAAGCGAAGAGCACTGAAGGTGCATAAGACATGCACGAAAAGCTGAAGGATATCTTTCCAAACTTAGGTTTACTTTTGACCCGCGTGCCAGCTGCAATAGCATCACGGTTTGGCTAGGAGCGGAAATGATAGCATTGTCAGACGACATCGTGTGGCACTTACCCCGCAGGCACGAGACGCATCTATGAAGTTGTGCGGGATACATTGCGTGACGCATGCCACATTGCCATGGAGAATAAGATTTGCATTGTTTGAGGGCGTTGTTTGGAAAAGACGCAGACGTCAATGCATTTGGCGTTATACAGTTTGAGGTCGGATAGTTCAGCGGTTCGGGCATGTTGGCACCAGGAGGTTGCAAAAAGGAGGGAGGAATACAGTTCCCGCGTCTTGTTCCTGCTCACGAATTGGAGCGGGTCGCAGAGCAAAAAACATGTGCGGGTGCGTTGTTTCAGAAACGTAAGTTCGGCGATGGCTGTTCCGCAACCCTTTTCAAGCAATGTATGGCAGTTTGCCGCGCACTCGAATTGTAGACATTCAGGTTCGAGTCTTAGTCGGAATGGAACTACAGTGAAGGAAGAGAAGTGAAGAACCGCATCTGTGGCATACCCTGATTGCGGATTCCAAATTGCGCTGTCAAATTGTTGTGTCGTGATTCTCTTCGAGTTTGGCCATCTTTTAGCCTCCATAAGTCGTCTGAGTGCATGTCAGCTCGGTATACGAAGTACCCTGCCATGTCGATTTAATTGTGGCGTGAACGACCACCTTGATAGGGCATGGTGGCTCTATCAAGATTGAAACGTGTGGTTTGGCAAAGGGTGTTTGCGGAATGCCAGCAAATGTACCACATGCGATTCATGAGCCCAAGGGTTGCGTTTTCTGCCGTCACACCGGCCAGAGCCACTCTGACGATGGGCGTCATCGCGTTGTCCTGGACTTGTCGTTGCCGTCTTGGCGTGTTGGTGGTTCGGGAGGTTCTCTGGACATCAGAATGTCCCCAAGTTCGTACAGTCAAGAGGCTGATATGAAGAACCGCTTTGGGTTCGGAAGGGGCTTGTTGTTCCTTAAGTCATTCAGTGGTTGCTCCTCTAGCCCTCCTTGTGCACACAGGCTGTGATAGTGCCGAGAGGGGTTTCATTCCTTATCTAGCGTTCCTTATTGTAGCATCTCGAATGTAGTCCACGGGGATCTTTACCAGCTTTAAAACACACAGGGTGGCGAGTGGGTTCAAGAATACGATGAGATAAGCTCATTGGCGATTTCACCTGTTTGTATGAAAGCCGAGCGGCGATGGGCAGCCCTATTTGTCAACCCTTGCGCAGCGTGGATGGTCATCAGCGACTTGGGTGGCAATAGTTCAGCGAGGCCCAGAGGGCGCACATCCTGGAGATTTGTCTGGTAAATCACGTGAACAGATCGGGTATTTAGTCCCCATGTCCTGAGGATGGGTTTCTTGTTACTACTCAGACCGCCCGGAACGAGAACACCTCCATCTTCAGGTCATCATTCCCTGATTCAGTCACATGTAGACTCACTCATGTTCAGACTCACTCATACTCAGATGCACTCGCTCTTAGGTTCCTGATACTCAGGCTTCTCATGCTCGGGATCACTCATATGCAGACTCACTCACGCTTCTGGTACTTCCGCGCTCAGACTCACACGCACGTTGTGAGGATGTCTCAGGCGAGGCGCTGGTTTCAGTACTCCCAAAGAGAGGGGCGCCAGGGGGTATTGCACGAGCGCGTTCGCGCCCAGATTGGCGGGATGTCTCAGGCGGTTTGCTTGCTTGGGTGGCCAACATCCTTCTCTCTCGGAAGAGTTTCCGAGGATGTCTCAGGCGAGGTGTTGATTTCAGTACTCCCAAGGGGGGGCGCAAGGAGGTATATCACGAGCCCGTTCGCGCCCAGATTGGCGGGATGTTTCAGGCGGTTTGTTTGTGTGGGTGCCAACATCTTTCTCTTTCGGAGCAGTTGCCGAGGATGTCTCAGGCGAAGCGCTGGTTTCAATACTCCCACTGGGGGGGCGAGACACACTACGGCTTCCGCAGGCAACGCAGCACCCAACACGCAATACATTTAGCCAGGAGAGTCATCGAAGCAGGAGAAAGTACGACACGTAGGCTCCTACTGGTCCTTAGATTAGGAGAAAGCATTCGACAACTTTACCCGAGCAGGTATGTTTTCCGCACTCCAACGGCTTAAGACACCCCCCAAATTGCTCCGCATCATCCAGGCAATCTATGCACGCCCAGCATTATTTGTTGAAGTTGACGGGCAAAAGTCGGAATCCAAAACGCAAGAGATTGGCATTAGGCAAGGCTGCCCACTTTCGCCATATTTGTTCGTTATGTTCATGACCGTTCTCATTCATGATGCGAAGCAAAGCATCCGGACACAGCTCATAAAACACAGAGTAGATGGCGCACAGTTTGACGAAATTCTGTATGCGGACGACCCCATGTGCATTTCTCACGACACACGATCCATGAACAGGTTTCTGGCAGCCATCGAAAAAGAGGGTCTGAAATACGGCATGCGGCTCAATAGGCACAAGTGCGAGGTGCTCAAGATTAATGCTGTTGCGGACATGCATTTCGAAGACGGAACACCCGTTCCCACGACGCATGAGGCGAAGTTTTAGGATGCATGATGAACGTTCTGGGGGATGCACGTAGGGAGATCAGCAATAAACTCAGAGATTCGATGGTTGCCCTTCGGAAGCTACACCCACTCCTGCGGAACAGCAACTGCACGCCCAAATTCAAGCTTGAAGTACTTGATGCCGTTATATGTTCGAAGGTTCTGCATGGTTTAGAATCCGCGGCATTGACACAAGCACAGCAGCGGAGACTCGATGTATTTTACTTAATAGGATTGCGGAAAAGCTTACGCTTAGACACCACGTTTATCAACCGAAATAACACCAATGAAGAAGTGTACCGCCGAGCGACGGAAGCAAGGCGCGCAGCGAGCGACGACCAGGCACATTCCCCCGGGCCCGTTATGCCCCTGAGCAGCACCTATGAAACAAGACGCGACACCTTTGTTCGCCAAGGTTGCAGGTGGGCCAGACACTATGATGCGTACGGTAGGTTCGCGTCGTGTCGACCAGCGGCGACCCCAGCGCCGACGTTCAAGGTTGAACGCCGCCGGCGACCCAGAATCGATCGATGTTGAACGATTGGACGTTGCGGCAGCGGCCGATCGTTCAAGTTTGAACGATCCCAGCGGTGTCAGAAACCAACGCTGGGGTCGACACGACGCGAACCTGCCGTAGTGTTGTTTTTTTCCACCCGGGTCGCTCAGGCCTCGTAAACACGAACCAAGAAGGGTCGGCAGGCCGCGCGCCCACGTGGGCAGACCAGTTCGCGACATCGCTTTGGCAGCGCGCTCAAAGGGAGGGTTTCGCCCCAACCGCCCCTTTGACTGTCGACAATGCGCAACATTGCCAACAGTTTTTGTTGCAGTACGTCACAGCAACACCAGAAGCACAAGAAACCATCGAACACATTCTGGTCGAAGACGCATTTTAGATCGAAGATGCAGACTGGAACGGCATCTAGATTGGTACTGATTGGCTCGCCCCTTGCCCCGTTCTCGCTCCCCTCCCCTTCTCCTCCCCTCTATTCGTCCTCTTTCCCCTCACTCCCCCTGCCACTCATGCCAGCATATCGGCCCGACTCGAAGCCTGTGCAGTAGTGCCTCGGAGTTCGCACCACAAACCGTAGTTTGTATACAGATGTGTGTGTGCCTCCAGACTCAATCGTTCGAGTCTTTGCAAGACGGCTCTTCCCCCAGGCCAGTGCTCCAGCGCATGCACAGGCTTTGCGAGCAGCGATGTGCAACGTGACACAACCACCCCACAGCATTGTTGCATGTGTCGTTATGTGCCTCATTTGAAAATCGTATGAAGACGTTTGAGTTTTTGCCAATCCGAGTCGTTCTTCGGCAATGTATGCGCGTAGTGTGCATTGCCAGCTCTTTTTTCATTGCTCCGACGATGGCGACAAACGCCGTCAGGATGTGCACAGGCAGCATGCACAGCTCTTGGCGATGGCGTGTCTTTCAAACTGGGGGGGCGCCATGGGGTATATCACAGGCCTGGTCGCGCCCAGGTTGGGGGGATGCCTCAGGCGGTTTGCTTGTTTTGGTGGCCAACATCCTTCTCTTTCGGAGCAGTTGCCGAGGATGTCTCGGGCGAGGCGTTGGCTTCAGTACTCCCGGGGGGGGAGGGGCGCCAGGGCGTATATGAGAGGCCCGTTACCGCCCAGATTGGGGGGATGTCTCAGGCGGTTTGCCTGTTCGGGTGCCCAACATCTTTCTCTTTCGGAGCAGTTGCCGAGGATGTCTCAGGCAAGGCGCTGCTTTCAGCACTCCCAAAAGAGGCGCCATGGGGTATATCACAGGCCCGTTTGCGCCCAGCTTGGGGGGATGTCTCTGGCGGTTTGCTTGTTTGGGTGCCCAACATATTTCTCTTTCGGAGCAGTTGCCGAGGATGTCTCAGGCGAGGCGCTGGATTCAGTCCTCCCGGGGGGGGGGCGCCAGGGGGTATTGCACGGGCCCGTTCGCGCCCAGATTGGCGGGATGTCTCAGGCGGTTTGCTAGCTTGGGTGGCCAACATCCTTCTTTTCGGAGCAGTTTCCGAGGATGCCTCAGGCGAGGCGTTGGTTTCAATACTCCCCAGGGGGGGCGCCAAGGTGTACATCACAGGCCCGTTCGCACCCATCTTGGGGGGGTGTCTCAGGCGGTTTGCCTGTTTGGGTGCCCGACATCCTTCTCTTTCGGAGCCGTCGCCGAGGATGTCTCAGGCGAGGCTCTGGTTTCAGCACTCCAAAGGGGAGGGCGCCAGCGGGTATTGTATTGTATGTCTCGGGCCCGTTTGCGCCCAGCTTGGGGGGATGTCTCAGGCGGTTTGCTTGTTTGAGTGCTCAACATCCTTCTCTTTCGGAGCAGTTGCCGAGGATGTCTCAGGCGATGCGTCTGTTTCAGCATTCCCAAGGGCGGGCGCCAGGGGGTATTGCACGGGCCCGTTTTCGTCTTCACGGAGGAATTTCTTGATATGTGTTCATAGGGAAAGGAAGAGACAGGAGAAAGACCAGGATGAGGAGGAGGACATAAGGAGGACGTAGTCGTCGGCGTCTCTCTCGGCCCCGTTTTCAACGCGGATTCGCAGACACTCGAATATTGAAAGGACCACGTCTTCTACCGAAGTTTGCCATCGTTATGAGATGCACATCTGGGGATCTCCGCGTCGAGTAATTATTCCCCATGTCCTAAGGATGGTGTTCTTGTCTTCCCCATATCCTAAGGATGGGGTTCTTGTTATTCTTGACGTTTCGCGTATCCCCACCAGCTGGCCTCCGACGGCGGTGCCCCCGCCCGGGTTCGCTTACGCGGCAGGTTGCGCCCACCCCTTGCAGGGCTGACACGTCCCTGTCGCTACTGGACTGGTGGGCCCTGGAATGCGCTTACCACGTGGCTTATCCCATGGCTCTGGAGATGGCCTGCTGGGATGTACGTCGCCCTCCCTTGCATTCCAAGTTCCTCCTTTTCGGTAAGGTACTTCCTGTTCTTCGTCGTCTGAGCATGACCTCTCTTGTTTCTCTTTTTTCGCCTTTTTCCTCTGTCGTTTCCTTCGCCCTCTCTCTGTTGTCTTTGCTCCCGCCTCTGCTGCGTCGCCGCTGTGCTTCGCCTATTCATTTTTCCGCGTGTCGCCGGCGGTTAGTGCCCTGCGCTCGAATATTGCATTCGACCCCTTGGACGGCGCGCAGCCATCTGCGTCGTTCGCGAGCGAAAAATCCCCACCAGCCCATCCAGAAACGAGCAGCAGGGGAATTGGTGAATCAAAAGCGGCAGGTTGCATGCAGTCGCGCAGCCGTACTCGGGAAAACAAGGATCACAAATAGCTTCCCGCGTTGAAGTTTGAAATAGTACAAGCTACAATGAGGATGGAAGTCAGTACAAGCTACGATAGTGCTTCGATGAGGGGTGAGGGGCGCTTCGATGACTCGCAATGGCTGTTGCATTGATTTGTACCTTAAACGCGCGTGCGTTTCGAAACTTGAGCTCTTTCTTGGGGCTCTCTTGAAGTCCTCTTAGGGCATCGTTGGGGCGTCTTGGGGCCATTTTGGGGCTCTTTGGGGGGGGTTGAAGACGTTTGAGTTTTTGCCAATCCGAGTCGTTCTTCGGCAATGTATGCGCGTAGTGTGCATTGTCAGCTCTTTTTTCATTGCTCCGACGATGGCGACAAACGCCGTCAGGATGTGCACAGGCAGCATGCACAGCTCTTGGCGATGGCGTGTCTTTCAAACTGGGGGGGCGCCATGGGGTATATCACAGGCCTGGTCGCGCCCAGGTTGGGGGGATGCCTCAGGCGGTTTGCTTGTTTTGGTGGCCAACATCCTTCTGTTTCGGAGCAGTTGCCGAGGATGTCTCAGGCGAGGCGTTGGCTTCAGTACTCCCGGGGGGGGAGGGGCGCCAGGGCGTATATGAGAGGCCCGTTACCGCCCAGATTGGGGGGATGTCTCAGGCGGTTTGCCTGTTCGGGTGCCCAACATCTTTCTCTTTCGGAGCAGTTGCCGAGGATGTCTCAGGCAAGGCGCTGCTTTCAGCACTCCCAAAAGAGGCGCCATGGGGTATATCACAGGCCCGTTTGCGCCCAGCTTGGGGGGATGTCTCAGGCGGTTTGCTTGTTTGGGTGCCCAACATATTTCTCTTTCGGAGCAGTTGCCGAGGATGTCTCAGGCGAGGCGCTGGATTCAGTCCTCCCGGGGGGGGGGCGCCAGGGGGTATTGCACGGGCCCGTTCGCGCCCAGATTGGCGGGATGTCTCAGGCGGTTTGCTAGCTTGGGTGGCCAACATCCTTCTTTTCGGAGCAGTTTCCGAGGATGCCTCAGGCGAGGCGTTGGTTTCAATACTCCCCAGGGGGGGCGCCAAGGTGTACATCACAGGCCCGTTCGCACCCATTTTGGGGGGGTGTCTCAGGCGGTTTGCCTGTTTGGGTGCCCGACATCCTTCTCTTTCGGAGCCGTCGCCGAGGATGTCTCAGGCGAGGCTCTGGTTTCAGCACTCCAAAGGGGAGGGCGCCAGCGGGTATTGTACGGGCCCGTTTGCGCCCAGTTTGGGGGGATGTCTCAGGCGGTTTGCTTGTTCGAGTGCTCAACATCCTTCTCTTTCGGAGCAGTTGCCGAGGATGTCTCAGGCGATGCGTCTGTTTCAGCATTCCCAAGGGCGGGCGCCAGGGGGTATTGCACGGGCCCGTTTTCGTCTTCACGGAGGAATTTCTTGATATGTGTTCATAGGGAAAGGAAGAGACAGGAAAAAGAGCAGGATGAGGAGGAGGACATAAGGAGGACGTAGTCGTCGGCGTCTCTCTCGGCCCCGTTTTCAACGCGGATTCGCAGACACTCGAATATTGAAAGGACCACGTCTTCTACCGAAGTTTGCCATCGTTATGAGATGCACATCTGGGGATCTCCGCGTCGAGTAATTATTCCCCATGTCCTAAGGATGGTGTTCTTGTCTTCCCCATATCCTAAGGATGGGGTTCTTGTTATTCTTGACGTTTCGCGTATCCCCACCAGCTGGCCTCCGACGGCGGTGCCCCCGCCCGGGTTCGCTTACGCGGCAGGTTGCGCCCACCCCTTGCAGGGCTGACACGTCCCTGTCGCTACTGGACTGGTGGGCCCTGGAATGCGCTTACCACGTGGCTTATCCCATGGCTCTGGAGATGGCCTGCTGGGATGTACGTCGCCCTCCCTTGCATTCCAAGTTCCTCCTTTTCGGTAAGGTACTTCCTGTTCTTCGTCGTCTGAGCATGACCTCTCTTGTTTCTCTTTTTTCGCCTTCTTCCTCTGTCGTTTCCTTCGCCCTCTCTCTGTTGTCTTTGCTCCCGCCTCTGCTGCGTCGCCGCTGTGCTTCGCCTATTCATTTTTCCGCGTGTCGCCGGCGGTTAGTGCCCTGCGCTCGAATATTGCATTCGACCCCTTGGACGGCGCGCAGCCATCTGCGTCGTTCGCGAGCGAAAAATCCCCACCAGCCCATCCAGAAACGAGCAGCAGGGGAATTGGTGAATCAAAAGCGGCAGGTTGCATGCAGTCGCGCAGCCGTACTCGGGAAAACAAGGATCACAAATAGCTTCCCGCGTTGAAGTTTGAAATAGTACACGCTACAATGAGGATGGAAGTCAGTACATGCTACGATAGTGCTTCGATGAGGGGTGAGGGGCGCGTCGATGACTCGCAATGGCTGTTGCATTGATTTGTACCTTAAACGCGCGTGCGTTTCGAAACTTGAGCTCTTTCTTGGGGCTCTCTTGAAGTCCTCTTAGGGCATCGTTGGGGCGTCTTGGGGCCATTTTGGGGCTCTTTGGGGGGGGGTATGCGGGGCACCTTGGGGCCGTCTTGGACCGTTTCGCTAAAAGAGAGGGGGGTCCTTCTCATTGGAGGCTAAAAAAAAAACCGTCCCGGGGGCCTTTTTGGCCCGTTCTTGGAGCGTTTTTGTGCGCTCGGGGGGTCGTATTGAGGGTTTTTTGGGCCCCTTTTGGGGCTATCTTGGACCGTCGTGGGGCCATATTGAGCCCATCGGAAGCGAAAAAGCGAGAAGACAAAAACATTGGTTGTCCGCTGGTTGTTGAAAGATTGTGGCTAATTGGGGGGGGTCCTCGGAGGCCTCGGACAATACGTGAAACTGTTTCGGGGCCGTCTTAAAGCCTCTTGGACGTGTGTCGGAGGCTACCTTGACCCATCTACTGCTATATTGGGTCTTTTTGGAGGCCATCGCGTTCTCTGAGGCCCTCTTGGAACCATCTTGGGCCATTTTGGACGCTGCTATGGGTCGCCCCTCCCGTCAAAACGCCTGGATGGGGGGGGTGACCTCCCAAGCAGGGAAAGGAGGAGATTGGAAAAGAAAACGCCCTAGACCACCTACGCCCAGACGGCTGGTGGGACGACTAGACAGCGCGGAGCGCGAGAGAGAGAGAGAGAGAGAAAACACACACCCCACCATCAACACTTCCCACCATCGGGTCATCATTTTCTATTCATTCGCATGTAGAATCATTCATATTCAGATTCACTCGTCCGCAGACGCACTCGTTCTTAGACTCTTGATTATCAGGTTTCTCATTCTCGGGATCACTCATACGCATACTCACTGACACTCCTGGCGCTTCCGCGTTCAGACACACACACACACACACGCACACACGTTGTGAGGATGTTTCAGGCGAGGCGCTGGCTTCAGCATTCCCAGTGGAGGGGGGTTCAAGGCTTATTGCACTCCTCCGTTCGCGCCAAAATGGCGGGGATGTGTCCAGCGGTTTGCCTGTTTTGGTGCCTGATATCCTCCGCTTTCGGAGCAAATTTGGAGGATGTTTCGAGCGAGGCGCCCAGTTTCGCCTCCAGGGGGGGGCAGCCGGGGGGTAGTGCATTCGTCCGTTCGCGCCAAAATGGCGGAGATGTCTCAAGCGGATTGCTTGTTCTGGTACCCGACATCCTCCGCTTTCGGAACAGATTTGGAGGATGTTTCAGGCGAAGCGCTCACTTTCGCCTCCAGGGGGGAGCCGGCGCCAAAATGGCGAGGAGGTCTCGAGCGGATTGCCTGTGTTTTGGTGCCCAACATCCTCCGATTTCGGAGTTGATGTGGAGGGTGTCTTGAGCAAAGCATTCATGCCCGCCTCCAAGGGGGAGCCGCCATGGGGTATTGCATTCTTCCGTTCGCGCCATAATCGAAATGATGTCTCAAGCGGTTTGCCTGATTTTCCGTTTTTTGAATAGTTCCCGACGATGTAACAGGCGAGGCGATGGTTTCAATATTCCCAGTGGGGGGGCGCCAGGCCCGTTCGCGCCCAGATTGGGGGGATGTCTCAGGCGGTTTGCCAGTTTGGGTGCCCAACATTTTGTATGGAAGTACATTTCAATCAGCGCCAAATGAAATTACAAATCGACAAGGCGATGGTCACAAGCAAAGTCATGTATTCCTTCAGTTCGGCATGATTCAACGAAGCAGAAAAACAACGATTGGACAGTTTCCAAGCGAAATGCTTTACGAAAGTACTGGGTATTCCCGATTCGTTCATTTTTAGAATATCAAACAAAACCGGGCTGGAGAGAAGCCAACAGCTACTTTACACATCGGAGCTATTGCATCAGCAAGTTCAATATTTGGGAAGATTGGCCGAAACCCCCTAACACTCCTGAGCTGTTTGCGGCGACGCTTCAACCTGACTGTCTCCTGTACGTTGGTTACGTTGACGTGCAAACGTTGGCGGGGAGGACACATATTGGGCAGCATAATTGTTTTTAAGTGTTTATGATTGTTTCCTTTTGCTCGGACACTCTTAGCGCTCCAAGACAAGAACACATCGCACGAATTCAGCACAAAACTTCCTAGGCCAACTGGATGTGGAGACATCGAATACTGATGATACACAATGCATGGCTTATGCAGATTGGCGGATCGAACATACACACTCACACGCACACACACACACACACACATCCTTAATTTTCTTCTGTCTTTTCCCTCACGGCGCACACTTAGGGCGTCCATGCAGGTTGGGCATGCATGTGGCGTGTGACCGCACGCCCTTCGTCGCACCGTTTTTTCCCTCGCGTACCCTCGTCATGCACTTGGTGCGCTCAGCCCGTTTGGAAACGCGTCTGGCGCATGATAAAATGCTGCCGCATGCATTTTGCGCGTCGTTTTATGGCCTTATCGTTTCTTTTCTTCCGCTTTGTTATGCCCGCTTTTTCCGCCTTCGGATTTCAAATAAGAGACACTCGATTTTGCGATTTTAATGGAGACTCTTGGTTAACCGACGAAGCGTGTTGAATTCACCAAGACGTACGATCCATGTAATGCATATCATGCTTATTGTTTTTCCCCCCGTGCAGTTGGCTTGGGAAATTTGATGTTGAAATGTGTTCATTGTAGGCTGCATAGAAAAAATTAAGAACAATTTGGTTGACCATTCTGTGTTTGTTTTCCCTTGCGCACATGCGCAAGTCAGCGACAACGAATAGTGTTGTTTGATATTCGAGAAATGAATGTTCTATTTTTTCGTAAGGTATTTCGCTTGGAAGTTGTCTAATCGTCTTTATTACATTTATTTGAAAATGATTAAACTACGCTTTAATCGTCAAATCTGAATTTCATTCTGCATGTGATTGCCGAATGCAGGCTCATTACGCACCAATTTGCTTTTTGTTTGTAGTTGCCCTCCGCGAAGCGTAAGCGTAAATATGTCAATCTAGTTCCATACGTCGTAATTATCGTGTTTTGTTGTGCCGCGCTCCGTGAAGAAGCCCATTCACGTCGTAATGAGAATTTAAGATCAGCATCTAGCAATTGTTTTAAAACTTAATGTTGCATTCTTTATATGCATTATGTTGTTGTTTGGTGCGCCGCCAAAAATTATGATATTTATTTTCAAAACCACGTGGTCGCATATTTTCGTAAACCATTTTCCATTTTGGTTATTTTGACAATGTGTCCGAATATTGTATTGGAATGCCGTCTTCAATATTGCTCCACGTTAAATTTACAATACCTTCCATTTAAGAAAACATGAATCATTTATAATATTTTGAATTTATGGTATAATTGTATGCTCTTGGGAAACAGCCGCGAAACAAAAGATATCCGAAAATGTTTTATCCAACAGGGATCCATGTATAATATGGAGGAATACCCAGCTATATGATTTCGTTTCCTGAACAGTCGTCGGATGTTTTAATTATTGGTCTAGGAAAACCATTGAAATTAAGAGAAAAATATCATCACGATTTCCGTGGCTTAAATGTTATGCGATAATTTCTTCACGCGAAGCGTTATTGCATTTTTTCCCCACTACGCGGAATTGTGAGCCATACGAAAATTGTATTAATTCGGTTTCGTGGTATGTTTTTATTGTCCGTACTATCGTATATGTTCGGTTATATTGCGCCGGAAGCTATAAGAGATAATATTGGAAGATGTCGCGTTTTCGATATTAGGTTATCAATTCGCTCTTGTTGGGAATGATGGATTAATACATTATTCTTTTTCAATATTTCAATAATGATGTTCCCGATTTGCCTCCGCGTGATCTTCAACGTCAAAACATTTATATCATGTGCTCAAGCCTTAATGTCGTAAAGCACCATGATACTTGATGAAATATTTTTTATATAGAAAAGATGAGAACAAAACAAGAAACATAAAAACAAATGTGTATATATATATATATATATATATACAGGGGGGTGGCCCGGTGGGTTCCCCATTCGGCCTGAAGATGAAGACTCTATTTGAAGACTCTATTGTGTTGGAGACTTTATTTGAAGACTCTATTCGCCTGACGCTCGATGACGCCTGTGACGCCTCTATTCTGGCTGACGCCTCTATTGGCCTGACGCCCGATGACGCCTCTGACGCCTCTATTCGTCTGACGCCTTTATTCGCTCGGCGCCGTATTTGCTCTGTCGTTCCTATGCGCCAGACGATCGCTGACACCCGTGACGCCTTTATTCGGTCTGACGCCTCTATTCGGCTGACGCCCGCTGACGCTCCTGACGCCTCTATTCTGCCTGACGCCTCTATTCGCCTGAAGACCGATGACGCCCGTGACGCCTCTATTCCTCTGACGCCTTTATTCGGCTGACGCTCGATGACGCCTGTGACGCCTCTATTCTGGCTGACGCCTCTATTCGGCTGACGCTCGCTGACGCTCCTGACGCCTCTATTCTGTCTGACGCCTCTATTCGCCTGAAGACCGATGACGCCCGTGACGCCTCTATTCCTCTGAAGCCTTTATTCGGCTGACGCCCTCCCGGGACCATTAATATCCAAAATTGCAAAAAAACACTAGAAATCATTAAAATACAGCCAAAATCACAAAAAAAACAGTGAAAATCACCAAAATAATCCAAACATGCAAAAAAACACTAGCATTTCCGCGGCGGGGGATCTCCCGTGGAGAATCTGGCCCCGATTCCCCACCAGAGACCATTCGCCGCGGACGGGGCCCGACATCATGCTCAACGGGATCTCCCGGGGCGGGTTTTCGAAGGGGCCCGACACCATGTGAAATTCAAGGCCCGACATCATGCCAAACGGGATCTCCCGGGACCATTACTACCCAAAACTGCAAAAAAACACTAGAAATCATTAAAATATAATTAAAATCACAAAAAAAAAAACATTGACAATCATCAATACATACCCAAAACTGCAAACAAACATTAGCACTGTCCGCGGCGGGGGGTCTCCCGTGGAGAATCTGGCCCCGATTCCCCACCAGAGACCATCCGCCGCGGACGGGGCCCGACACCATGCCAAACGGGACCTCCCGGGGCGGGTTTTCGAAGGGGCCCGACATCATGTCAAATCCAAGGCCCGACACCATGCCAAACGGGTTCTCCCGGGACCATTAGTATCCAAAACTGCAAAAAAAAACATTAGAAATCATTAAAATATATTCAAAATCACAAAAAAAACAAAACATTGAAAATCACCAAAATATACCCAAAACTGCAAAAAAACACCAGCACTGTCCGCGGCGGGGGGTCTCCCGTGGAGAATCTGGCCCCGATTCCCCACCAGAGACCATCCGCCGCGGACGGGGCCCGACACCATGCCAAACGGGATCTCCCGGGGCGGGTTTTCGAAAGGGTTCGACATCATGTCAAATCTAAGGCCCGACACCATATCAAACGGGATCTCCCGGGATCATTATTACCCAAAACTGCAAAAAAACAATAGCCCTGTCCGCGACGGGGGGTCTCCCGTGGAGAATCTGGCCCCGTTTCCCCACCAGAGACCATCCGCCGCGGACGGGGTCTGACACCATGCCAAACGGGACCTCCCGGGGCGGGTTTTCGAAGGGGCCCGACAACATGTCAAATCCAAGGCCCGACACCACGCCAAACGGGACCTCCCGGGACCATTACTACCCAAAACTGCAAAAAAATCAGAAATCATTAAAATAAAGCGAACATCACAACAAAAAACACTGAAAATCATCAAAATATACCCAAAACTGTAAACAAACACTAGTACTGTCCGCGGCGGGGGGTCTCCCGTGGAGAATCTGGCCTCGATTCTCCACCAGAGACCATCCGCCGCGGACGGGGCCCGAAACCATGCCAAACGGGATCTCCCGGGGCCCGACACCATGTCAAATCCAAGGCCCGACACCAAGTCAAACGGGATCTCCCGGGACCATTACTACCCAAAACTGCAAAAAAATCAGAAATCATTAAAATAAAGCCAAAATCACAAAAAAAACATTGAAAATAATCAAAATATACCCAAAACTGCAAAAAAACACTGGTCCTGTCCGCGGCGGGGGGTCTCCCGTGGAGAATCTGGCCCCGATTCCCCACCGCGCCTGTCATAGGCCTGTCAACAGGCTTGCCCACGGCAATGGCACCAAACTTGTCAACGGGCCTGTCACCAGTGCTGCCAACAAGCTTGTCAACGGGCCTGTCAACGGATCTGTCAACGGCGCCGTCAACGGCGCTGTCGATGGCGCTGTCCATACGCTTGCCAGCGGTGGTGCCAACGGAGCTCTGGATAGCGCTGTCACCAGGTCTGACACTCGCGCAGTCGTCAGGCTTGCCCACGGCACTGTCAACAAGCTTGTCAACGGGCCTGTCACCAGCGCTGTCAACAAGCTTATCAATGGGCCTGTCAACGGATCTGTCAACGGCGCTGTCAACGGCGCTGTCAATGGCACTGTCCATACGTCTGCCAATAGTGCTGTCAACGGATTTGTCAACAACGCTGCCACCGGCGCTGTCATTACGCTTGGAATCAGTGCTGTCAACAGATCCGTCAACGGCGCTGTCAACGGATCTGTCTATGGATCTGTCAATGGATCCGTCGCGGACGGGGCCCGACACCATGCCAAAAAGGATCTCCCGGGGCGGGTTTTCGAAGGGGCTCGACACCATGTCAAATCTAAGGCCCGACACCATGCCAAACGGGACCTCCCGGGACCATTACTACCCAAAACTGCAAAAAAAAAAAAAAAAAAAAAAAAAAAAAAAAAAAAAAAAAAAAAAAAAAAAAAAAAAAAAAAAAAAAAACAGCAGAAATCATTAAAATATAGCCAAACGATCACCAAAATATACCCAAAATTGCAACAACAACAACAAAAAAAAAAACAAAAAAAAAAAACAGCACTGTCCGCGGCGGGGGGTCTCCCGTTGAGAATCTCGCCTCGATTCCCCACCAGAGACCATCCGCCGCGGACGGGGCCCGACACCATGCCAAACGGGACCTCCCGGGGCGGGTTTTCGAAGGGGCTCGACACCATGTCAAATCCAAGGCCCGACACCATGCCAAACGGGATCTCCCGGGACCGTTACTACCAAAAACTGCAAAAAAAAACACTAGAAATCATTAAATTATAATCAAAATCGCAACAAAAAACATTGAAAATCACCAAAATATACCCAAAACTGCAAAAAAAAAATCATCACTGTCCGCGGCGGGGGGTCTCCCGTGGAGAATCTGTCCCCGATTCCCCACCAGAGACCATCCGCCGCGGACGGGGCCTGACACCATGCCAAACGGGACCTCCCGGAGCGGGTTTTCGAAGGGGTCCGACACCATGTCAAATCCAAGGCTCGACACCATGCCAAACGGGTGTTCCCGGGACCACTTCTACCCAAAATTGCAAAAAAACACTAGAAATCATCAAAATATAGAGAAAAAAAAAATCACCAAAATATACCAAAATCTGCAAAAAAAAAAAACACCAGCACTGTCCGCGGCGGGAGGTCTCCCGTGGAGAATCTGGCACCGATTCCCCACCAGGACGGGGCCCGACATCATGCCAAACGGGACCTCCCGGGCCGGGTTTTCGAAGGAGCCCGACACCATGTTAAATCTAAGGCCCGACAGCATTTCAAACGGGATCTCCCGGGAGCATTACTACCTAAAACTGCAAAAAAACAACGAATCGAATCGAAGCAGCCATACGCAAAAAGCGCGCGGGCAAGGAAAACTAGAGCGGCATGCCAAACGCGTGCCAACCTGGCCTGGACGCGCCAAATGCGCGCCGAACGGACGGAGGGAAGAAGAAGGAGGAAGATGATGAACATACGATTGCACGCCAAAAACGCGGGCCCAAGTGGCCTCGACGCGCCAAATGCGCGCCGGGAAGGCGGAAGGAGGAGGAGGAGGCGGAGGAGGAAGATGATGGTGTATTTGTGTCCTGCCAAGACGCACAAGCCATGCACTGCATATCATAGGTACTCGTCTTCTCCGCATTCAATTGGCCTGGAAACTTTGATTGCTAACGCGTCCCATTTTTTGTTGTCTAGCAGAGTGTCCATTAATGCTTCAGAACTAGGGAAACACGGAGAAATAAGTGATAACAATCCTGTTGCCCATTCTCTTTTTGGTCTCCCCCGCGCACGTTTGCAAAGTAGCGCAACCGGTTTGAGGCCATCAGGTTGAAACGTTGCGGCACGCAGCGCATGAGAATTAGGGCTCCGGCCAATCTTCCCGAATAGCTGAAGTTGTTGTTGCAATAACTGCGATGTGTAAGGCAATTGTTGGCTTCTCTCCAGAACGATCTTGTTTGATACTTTGGATATGAACGAATGGGGAATATTCAATATTTTCCTGAGGCACTTTGCTTGGAAACTGTTCAATCGTCGTTTCTCGGCTTTGTTGAACCATGCCGAGCTGAGGGAATACAAGACTTTGCTTGTGACCATCGCTTGGAAAATCTGTAACTTCCTTTTGATGCTGATTGAGGTGTGCTTCCATACCTTCGCATACCTGCAGAATTCCCCCCAAGCCTGCCCCAGTCGTTTGTTCCATTCTGCGTAAATGTGCCCAGTATTGTAGATTGTAGCCCCAAGGTATACTAAATTGTCTTTTGCATGTACTTGTTCCCCGTGAGGCGTAAATAATTCCATATTGTTGTTTACGTGCATAACTTGAAACTTATCCCAATGCAGCTCCATGCCAATTTGCCCCCCAGCGGTGGCGACCGCATTCAGCAAGTTTTGGACGTCTCGTTGATTTCTGCCATAAATCAAAGTATCGTCTGCGTACAACAGAATTGATATAATACCATTTTTGAGCGAAAGTTTTGATTGTTCGTCGAGGAGGTCCACTGCATCGTGCATTACCACCGTCATCACCATCACGAACAAGAACGGTGACAAAAGGCATCCCTGCGCGATGCCTGAATGTTGCGGCCTCTCTTTTGACTTATGCCCACCATCCATGACACAGAACTTCCTGTTAGTATATATGTTTTTGATAATTGCCAAAATGCGCGTGGGGAGACCACATCTTCCAAGAGCTGCGAGCATCGCATCCACATTAATTGAATCGAAGGCTTTCTTCCAATCCAGCGCGACGAATGTCGAGCCACCATTTCGCCCTATGTTTGATACTTCTATATGCCTTCGTACCATGTGTATTGCGTCTGCCGTGCCGCGCCCTCTGCAGAAGCCAAATTGTGTTGCATCGAGCCGGTCTTCAGCACCAGCATTCTGCAACCGTTTTAGAATTAAGTTTGCCACCATTTTGTACGCCACGCAAAGTAAGCTTTTGTATATTGTGCATACCAACGAGCGCCGCCAAGCGTGGGGAACAGCTTCTTCTGTCCAGCATGCGGTGCATAACTTCCTAAGCCATTCGATGCCGCCGGGAGTTTGGGCCACTGCCTCCCAGTATTTTGCAGGAATCCCGTCCGCTCCAGCAGACTTGCTCCATTTGAGTTGTTTGACAACTTTCCCAATCTCTTGCAAGCAACAGTGGAGAATTGGAAGCTTAAGTTGGCGTGGTTGGATCAAACATGGGAAGAATGGGGCGAACTTCAAAAAGCGGCAGAATGGAAAGATGCGCAACAAAAAGTCAATGACAAATTGGAGAGGAGCGCGGCCAACTCATCAAAAGTGGCGGGCAAAGGTAAGCCCGCGCAGTGACGACGCCAAAGACGCACAAGCATAGTCTCACCTTCGGGGAATAACAGCGTCTCTGAAATACCGAATTCACTACTCAAAGTTGCAACATGGAATGTCAAAGGTTTAACGGAGGAGAAATTGGTTGAAATAACAACGCACATGGGTAATCACAATATCCAGTTATTATGCGCACAAGAAACACGACAGAAACAGGCAGACATTTACGATTTCAATGGATACGTAATTTTACTATCCGGCGCAAAAGGGGAGGCGCAATCCTTCACTGGAGTTGGGTTTATTATTTCAGAATCGTTACGGAAGCGAATGCGATCGTATAAACAAGTATCGGACAGAATAGTTTGGATCAAGATTCGAATGGAGAAAGGTACGTTTGGAATATTCTGCGTTTACGCCCCTCCGAACCCCAAACCCACCCCAGAGAAACTGCAATTTTATGCCGATCTCGATATGGAATACAGGAGTTGCTGTGCAAATGCTGGAAAGATTATTTTGGGGGACTTGAATGCACGAGTGGGGCGAACACGCAATGGAGAAGAACATATTATTGGGGATTACGGCTGGGGCTGAGAAGCAATACGTGCAGTAGAAGCTCCAAGCCGCGATTTGCTGATCGAATTCTGCGACGGCCTCGATCTGAAGATTTCGCACTCGTTCTTCAACCGGCCACTTGAGGAGAAGATCACCTTCATCGAGCCTGGCGCGAAATTCATCGGGGAGATCACGGAGAGCCAATACAACATATTGGACATGCTTCTTTGCGATGCTGCCATACTATCGCAAATACAAGATATGAGAAGCCATCGACAAATACCATCGGCTACAGACCATTACCTTGTTACCTGCACCATGGCATGCAAATTGGAAACACCACGCGAACTTCAACACGCAGGAATCGCACGCGAAACTCTCCGGGACCACGGGCTGCGACAACCATATGCAGAAAGATGTTTGGAAGTGTTGGAAGATTTTCCAACTACGTCAGAAACTGTAGAAAACCTATGGGAACAAGGGGTGCAGGCGGCTCAAGCTGCTACCCATGTACTTCCACCGGCTTCAGCTGAACAAAAAAGACCATGGATTAGCAAACGGACGTTGGATTTAATTGATGAGAGGAAAAGGGCACGACAAGCAAGCAACACTCGAGAAGAGAAGCGTTTACTCAAACAAGTACGACAATCATGCAAACAAGACAAATCATCTTGGATTGAAGGGCGCATCGCAAATGGGAATTGGGATGCCATACGCGCTCATTGCCGAGCACGCCCGCGCAAACAAGGACGCCTTCAAAACCTGGCGGGGGAATTGGTAGAGAGTTCCGGACGGGCAGACACGATGGCGGAGTTTCTGGAAAAAGTGCAATGGAGAGTACGACCAGCATTATTATTACCGACGGACCACTTGGGGCCTACATTGCCAGTCTGCGAAGCGGCATTCACACCGCAAGAGGTTGGTAAAAAAACAACAAAAATCATTAAAATATAGCCAAAATCTCAAAGAAAAAAAAAAAAAAAAAAAAAAAAAAAAAAACTGAAAATCTGAAACCAAAATATACCAAAAACTACAAAAAAATACCAGCACTGTCCGCGGCGGGGGGTCTCCCGTGGAGAATCTGGCCCCGATTCCCCACCAGAGACCATCCGCCGCGGACGGGGCCCGACATCATGCCAAACGAGACCTCCCGGGGCGGGTTTTCGAAGGGCCCGACACCATGTCAAATCCAAGGCCCGACACCATGTCAAACGGGACCTCCCGGGACCATTACTACCCAAAACTGCAACAAAAAAAAAAAAAAAATCATTAAAATATAGCCAAAATCAAACAAAAAAAAAAAAAAAACAAAAAAACACTGAAAATCACCAAAATATACCCAAAACGGCAAAAAAAACATCATCACTGTCCGCGGCCGGGGGTCTCCCGTGGAGAATCTGGTCCCGATTCCCCACCAGAGACCATCCGCCGCGGACAGGGCCCGACACCACGCCAAACGGGACCTCCCGGGGCCCGACACCATGTCAAATCCAAGGCCCGACACCATGCCAAACGAGACCTCCCGGGACCATTACTACCCAAAACTGCAAAAAAAACACCAGAAATCATTAAAATACAGCCAAAATCAAAAAAAAAAAAAAAAAAAAAAAAAAAAAAAAAAAAAAACCCAAAACTGCAAAAAAAAACATTAGGCACTTAGTCCGCGGACGGGGGGTATCCGTAGGAGAATCTGCCCCGATTCCCACCAAGAGACCATCCTGCCGCGGACGGGGCCCCGACACAAGCCAACCGGGACCCTCCCGAGACCATTACTACCCAAAAACTGCAAACAAAACCCACCAGAAAATCATGAATCATTAAAATATAGCCAAAATCATAACAAAAAACACTGAAAATCACCAAAATATACCCAAAACTGCAAAAAAAACACCATCACTGTCCGCGGCGGGAGATCTCCCGTGGAGAATCTGGCCCCGATTCCCCACCAGAGACCATCCGCCGCAGACGGGGCCCGACACCATGCCAAACGGGACCTCCCGGGACCATTACTACCCAAAACTGCAAAAAAACACCAGAAATCATTAAAATAAAGCCAAAATCACAACAAAAAACACTGAAAATCACCAAAATATACCCAAAACTGCAAAAAAACACCAATCACTGCCGCGGTGCAGGGGCCTCCCGTGGAGAATCTCCCCCCTTCCCCCACCAGAACAATCGCCGCGGACGGGGCCCGACACCATGCCAAACGGGACCTCCCGGGGCGGGTTTCGAAGGGGCCCATGAACACCATGATCAAATCGAAGCCCGACAACACAGCCAAACGGGAACCCTCCCGGAACCATTACTCACCCCAAAACTCAAAAAAACCCCAGCAATCATTAAAATACTAAAAAAAAAAAAAAAAAAAAAAAAAAAAATGAAAATCACCAAAATATAACCAAAACTGCAAAAAACACCATCACTGTCCGCGGCCGGTGGTCTCCCGTGGAGAATCTGGCCCCGATTCCCCACCAGAGACCATCTGCCGCGGACGGGGCCCGAAACCATGCCAAACGGGACCTCCCGGGACCATTATTACCCAAAATTGCAAAAAAAAAAAAAAAAAAAAAAACACTAGAAATCATTAAAATATAGCTAAAATCACAAAACAAAAAACATTGAAAATCACAAAAATATATCCAAAACTGCAAACAAACACTAGCACTGTCCGCGGCGGGGGGTCTCCCGTGGAGAATCTGGCCCCGATTCCCCACCAGAGACCATCCGCCGCGGACGGGGCTCGACACCACGCCAAAAGGGACCTCCCGGGGCCCGACACCATGTCAAATCCAACGCCCGACACCATGCCAAACGGTACCTCCCGGGACCATTACCACCCAAAACTGCAAAAAAAAAAAAAAAAAAAAATCATTAAAATATATCCAAAACCAAAATCGCAAAACAAAAAAACACTGAAAATCCCCCAAATATACCCAAAACTGCAACAAAAACACCATCACTGTCCGCGGCGGGGGGTCTCCCGTGGAGAATCTGGCCCCGATTCCCCACCAGAGACCATCCGCCGCGGACGGGGCCCGACACCATGCCAAACGGGACCTCCCGGGGCGGGTTTTCGAAGGGGCCCGACACCATGTCAAATCCAAGGCCCGACACCATGCCAAACGGTACCTCCCGGGACCATTACTACCCAAAACTGTAAAAAAAACACCAGAAATCATTAAAATATAGCCAAAATCCCACAAAAAAAAACACTGAAAATCACCAAAATATTACCAAAACTGCAAAAAAAACACTATCACTGTCCGCGGCCGGGGGTCTCCCGTGGAGAATCTGGCTCCAATTCCCCATCAGAGACCATCCGCCGCGGACGGGGCCCGACACCACGCCAAACGGGACCTCCCGGGGCCCGACACCATGTCAAATCCAAGGCCCGACACCATGCCAAACAGGACCTCCCGGGACCATTACTACCCAAAACTGCAAAAAAAAAAAACAGAAATCATTAAAATATATGAAAAAAAAAAAAAACATGAAAATCACCAAAATATACCCAAAACTGCAAAAAAAAACACTAGCACTGTCCGCGGCGGGGGGTCTCCCGTGGAGAATCTGGCCCCGATCCCCCACCAGAGACCATCCGCCGCGGACGGGGCCCGACACCATGCCAAACGCGAGGGACCTCCCGGGACCATTACTACCCAAAACTGCAAAAAAAAACACTAGAAATCATTAAAATAAAGCCAAAATCGCAACAAAAAACACTGAAAATCACCAAAATATACCCAAAACTGCAAAAAAAAAAAAACACCATCACTGTCCGCGGCGGGGGGTCTCCCGTGGAGAATCTGGCCCCGATTCCCCACCAGAGACCATCCGCCGCGGACGGGGCCCGACACCATGCCAAACGGGACCTCCCGGGACCATTATACCCAAAACTGCAAAAGAACATCATCAATCATTAAAATATAGCCAAAATCAACAAAAAAAAAAAAAAAAAAAAAAAAAAAAAAAAAAAAAAAAAAAAAAACCTAAACTGCAAAAAAACACCATCACTGTCCGCGGCCGGGGGTTTCCCGTGGAGAATCTGGCCCCGATTCCCCACCAGAGACCATCCGCCGCGGACGGGGCCCGACACCATGCCAAACGGGACCTCCCGGGGCGGGTTTTCGAAAGGGCCCGACACCATGTCAAATCCAAGGCCCGACACCATGCCAAACGGGACCTCCCGGGACCATTACTACCCAAAACTGCAAAAGAAAAACAGAAATCATTAAAATATATGAAAAAAAAAAAACATTGAAAATCACCAAAATATACCCAAAACTGCAAAAAAAAACACTAGCACTGTCCGCGGCGGGGGGTCTCCCGTGGAGAATCTGGCCCCGATCCCCCACCAGAGACCATCCGCCGCGGACGGGGCCCGACACCATGCCAAACGAGAACTCCCGGGACCATTACTACCCAAAATTGCAAAAAAAAAAAAAAACAGTAGAAATCATTAAAATAAAGCCAAAATCGCAACAAAAAACACTGAAAATTACCAAAATATACCCAAAACTGCAAACAAACACTAGCACTGTCCGCGGCGGGGGGTCTCCCGTGGAGAATCTGGCCCCGATTCCCCATCAGAGACCATCCGCCGCGGACGGGGCCCGATACCGCGCCAAACGGGATCTCCGGGGGCCCGACACCATGTCAAATCCAAGGCCCGACACCATGCCAAACGGGACCTCCCGGGACCATTACTACCCAAAACTGCAAAAAAACAACAGAAATCATTACATATATAACAAAAAAAACACTGAAAAACATCAAAATATAGCCAAAACTGCAAAAAAAACACTAGCCCTGTCCGCGGCGGGGGGTCTCCCGTGCTGTGGTGAACTTGGGTGGTTGTAAGATTTAGCAGACTTAGCAAGTTGGTTTCGGAACTTACAAGTTGCGCTAACTGAGCGCAAGTAGTTGCAAGTACTTGCATGTTGACGTGCAGCCACTGCATTTTTAGCTCCCGAATTGTTGTTTTTTCTATGAGCGATGCGCAAGGCGAGCGACACCTGCATTGGAAAGCAATGTTTTTTTTTGCGCTGCTGCGCATAAGCAAGCAGGTAGCAGCTCACGCGATGTCTCACCACTTGAACATGGGAGGCACTATCGCGATTGATCCGCCTCCATGGCGCCTGCATGCCTTGCAAGTCTTCGAACCTTTCTAACCAACCACAACGGACGTCCCGCATCGCAAATGTCCACCATGCATTTTTCACAATTGCACGTCTGCAAAGCGGACAGTTGCTTGCAGACGGCACGCCCGTATAGTGGTGGTGATGGTTCGGAAACTTGGCAAACGCCCCGCCATGGCAGTGATGATGTCGGTCGTGTGCACCAGCTGCAAGTCGTCGTCGGTCGGGTGCACGGTCAGCACGCCGAGCCGATCATCGTAGCAAGGGGTGTCCCAGATTGAAACCAGCGATACCATCGTTCCGTTTACAGCAGCGTGAAACCAAACCTCCCCACACGCCTTGCCACCATTGGCAACGGAGAGCAGCACGATGTCGCGGGATTGGCATGTCGACAACGTCGACACCCGAGCCGAAAGAGCCGTGGTCGTGCTGTCCCTGGGGAGGCGCTGGCCGAGCTTCTCCTCCAGGAAGGCGTGCATCTTCTTAGGTGCCGCCCTGGGACACACCAAGTGCGGCGAGAAGTCGAACACGTTGGTGCTGCGCAAATTTGCCAACTGCAGGCATGTGACCTCGGACAGCACACTCCTCTCAGAAGCTGCCAGCTGGCGCATATCATTGCAGAACCGCTTGGGTACTCTGTGCTTTCTCTCGTGCACAAAACACGACATGAGGCATCCGAACTTGATCAGGTGCCTTGGGAAATGGACCAGCCAGTGAAACTTCGGTGTCATGTATTCCTGCCACCCTGCTGCTTCACAAGCATCCAGAAACGCGTTCGTCCTGTTCCTGAGAGCGTCAGCAGACGCACGGGATGATGCTGCAGCTTCGATGCACCACACCAAATCACACAAACGAACAAAAGCGGTGCACTCCGCGCGTGCTACCCCTGCAGGCAATATAACCGTCATCACATACGTATACATCATTGGCAGCAAAGTCAATGCCTCACTCGCCTGGCACTTAAACGCTTTCGCCTTGCCGTTGGAAGTATCGCGGCCCTTCTGAAAAAGCTTAGCCAAGTTATCAGCGCTGCCGTGCGCGATGGGCAGTGACCACATCTTGATGTATTCCTCGAAACGTGAGTATACGTTGGACAACCCATTATTCTTACAACCTGCAAGAAAGAGATGCGTCGAAATGTTAAAAACACCTCGAATAAAGAATGCGTGCATCCAGTCGTGGCAATACTGGTCAACAGGTAAGATAATGCGATCCAGCTGTGGATCGAGCAGCATGTTCTGCTCATTATGGTTGAAACCGAACGCTTGCTCGCGGATCCTGGGGCCACACTCGTCATCCTCGCATTCCCCTTCCAATCCCCCCCCCCTTCATCATCTTCCCACCCTTCATCATCCTATAGGTCATTCTCCCTCCTTTAAGTTTGCAGGCCCCCCGCAGGTCTTGAAATTGGCGTTGGTGCCCGTCGCGTGGAATGCAGCCAGCCGCCGCACGCTCCCCCTGATGTCATCATTCGTCGCAAAATCGATGTCACCCTCACGCATGACGTCTGCTCTCAGCAGGGTCACCCCATCTTCGTCGACCAGGGAGCTGTCCATCGCAATTACATTGCGGCAAAGCATGCAGCATTTGGCACCTGCATCTCCTTTAATCAGCCAAACCAACTTCTGGGCACCGCCGTCCTGGAGAACCATCCCAAGTTTGCAATGTAACCTGACTCCAGGCTCCAATGAAACGCCCGTTGTGTGCAGTGAGCAATCCGACCTACAAAACATGTCTTTTATAAGCATTTTGAATGCCTGTGCGACGCCTGCATCTATATCGGATACACGTTTTGACCTCAGGGCACCTACGCAGAACCACGCATCCTCTTGCGACAACACTTCTGGCCCCAGTTCTAGAAACGATACGTAGAACATCCACATCTTCCTTGAATTGTCTGGGGATAGTTGGTTGCCTGGTGTTACCTCGTCAGAATAAAATATCAACGACCACGGTCGCTCGAAAGAGCACGGCCTCGCCGCCAAAGTCTTTTGAATGAGGGCCCGCCAGTTGCTACATTGGTTGCACGCCACGTACAATATTGCAGGGAGATTGGCAACAGGAAACTTAATCTCTGAATCTTTGGCAGAGCAAGTGATCTCACGGAACAAGGTACCATAAGGAGTCGACTGGTTTATGACCGAATCTCTAGCATCACGGATATCCTTCCGTGATGCTGAGAAGGGTTCCCACGTGACCTCGTCCAAGATTGCAGCCAGTGCAGCAGCAGATACATGCGGACATTTCCGCCTCAAGGATTCTATCTTCTGGTACTTGTCAGGTTTGGGCACCATGAGCAGCGCAACCGCGAGCCCGCCCTCGAGCTATATACGGCAACTGCGCGCATGGGGGTTGGCGCGCCGATGGCGCATAGAAGCGCATGCGTTTGCATAGGAAATATGGGGGGGCCTGAAACAGATGCGACTCATCATTTGAAAAGAATGCTTGCACCACGGGCGCAGTCACCGTTGCAGACACCTGCACGCACCACTTCACCGAGCACATCAAGGATTGCATGGCAACAGCGTGCGCATGGCATGCGCAATCACCTGCGCCTCTGAACGCATGTCCTGCAATCGGGCGCGCGTGCTTGCACGCATCTGTGAATGCAGAGATCCTGCAGTTGCAGCTGAGTGCGCTCATGCAATCAAAACTGCAATCAATATTGCAGAGGGCACATGTGTGCTGCCTGAATTGCACATGCAGTCATAGCTGCATCGGCTGTTCGTGCGCCCGCCCCTCCCCAAACTCACCTCGCCCATGCTCCCCCACATGTGCCCCACTGCCCCATGCACCCCCCCCTTCACCCTTTCCCTCCACCCCCCCCCCCCATGCGCCCCCCCGTCTGAGAACGGACCCCTCCGCCGATCGCATCCCCTGAGCGCGTGACCATGGTATACCGCGATGTGCAATCACACAAACAACATTGCAGCCACAGCTGCAAGCCCGAAGGCCGCGCCACGCGCGCGATTGCAGGGGGTGCTGCAGCGATGGGCGGAACGTGCGCTGCATGCGCAAATGCCGACACGTAAACACGCGGAGAGACGCGCCCAAGTGCGCAGGCAAGGGAAATGGCATGCGATACATTGTTTTCTCATATGTACGCTAGCGGCGATCGGTTCGCAAAGCTCCGAAAGAACAAGATGCGAGCAATGGCGCACAACCCATACTCTATACTCATATAGTGCATTTATAGAGACCCGTCAGCTCACGCATCCAATCAGCGCTGATGCTCGACATATCTGACATAGATCAGGCGTTCTTCTTGCTCCTCCACATCTCGCTTGCCGACCTGTATGCATCCTTTGCATAGTCGAGCGCCTGCTTCTCGGTACGGCCGTTTGCCTTGGCCCACTTGAGCGCCCGCCCGTACCACCTGGAAGCGACCGCATTCTGCGTGCACTGGCCGTCACACGGTTCAAAAACGATCTTGAAGACACCGCCCTTGGGCGCCCACGACGCTGCAGCGGGCTTCTTCAGGGCGGGCGCAACACCCGTTGCAGCAGCGGGCCTCTTCTTGGCCGCCGCTGGCTTCTTTGCAACATCCGTTGCAGCAGCGGGCCTCTCCTTGGCTTTGCGTTTGCCCTTCGTCACCAAAGCGTCGAACGCCTGCTTCTCGTACGCCTCCTGCGCGACGCGATCCGCAGCCAACGCTGCGCCAGCAGCAGTGGGCGCTGCGTCGCCCGCCGCAGGAGCTGCGTCACCATCAGCAGGAGCTGCTTCACCGTCGCCGAGTGGAAGTGCTGTGACCTTGGGCTCTGCAGCCCGAGCTGCATCTGCGGCTGGGGCCGCGCCTGCAACGATGCTCTTGCCTGGCTTGAACGACGCGGCTGGCACGTGAGCAGAGCCAGCACCCGATTGCCCTGCAGTGTACAAACCATGGATCTGAGCGGCCAGTTTATTCAAGTCAGAGCTGCCGCCCCAGCTCGAGTGCCGACCACCGTACCGATCCTGCTGAAGCGGGGTAAAGTCAGACGACTGCCAACAGCCAGCCCGCTCTTTCTTGAGCAATATGTTGCTGTCGCGCAGCGGGATGTGCTTGCCTAGGAAGGTGTACAAGTCGATGACCTTCTCGACGGGCGGGTCGTCATCATCATAAGCAGCCGTGCGCAAAGATGCGGGCAAATCCGCAGGGCGCTCGGGATGCGTCGTGAGTGCCGGCTTTGCGAATGGGGCCGATGTGCTTTTCATGTGGCCCGCCAAATCGCGAAAGTTGTTGTAGATGCTCTGGTAGCTAGGCCAAGACTTGGTGTTCCCATGCTCGCACCAAATCAATACTACCATTGCCCATTTCAAGCACTTATCGTGCGCTGGCTGTAAGATTCCCAAACGATGCAACCGTGTTGCAAGGATGGCCATTTTCTTGGTCTCCGACGCTCTGTAGTCCTCCAGGACCATCCAATCCCTGCCCGTCAGGTAGTTGTATATGTGGGACAGCGTCTGATCCCCAGCATCGCTGATGCTACTTGGGACCGCTGCAGCGATGTTGGCGACCTTGATATCGACTGCCGCCAGCACTGCACGCTTCACGGAGGCTGCCGTGCACTTCTTTTCAATCAACTCGGTGAGGACGATGGCATCTGGCGCTGAAAGCGCTGTGAGTGACTGTATGCGAGTGCACAGGGATGCAGACAAGTTTTTCTGCAGCTCCTCGCTGTCGGGGCGCTTCGCCAACAAGTCCGAAAAGTCAGAAACGTCGCGCGCTATGTCCTCGATACTGACCATGTCGGACTGCGCGCGGTGCACCCTGAACCCCTGCAGCACCTGCAGCCCCTCGAGGCTTGATCCGAACACGGCCATGGAATGCCGATCGCACTTGACAAAGGGAAAACATGAACGACTACATGGGTCGTCACAACTTGCGCAGGGCGCATCGCATGCGTGACAAAGTGAAAATGGTAATGCGTATATGGGAAAACATCATGATGTCGGTTTAAGGCATCAATCTCATGTGCGTGCCAAGCCGATTGGTTTCATGGATGCGTTTCCGTTCGGGGGGCTTGCGGGTCAGACTCGCAGCTGAACCTGGTGGCGGTGGAAGGCAACATTTGTCTAACGCAGAAGCGCGCGGCTGGAACTCCGCGCTCGCTTGGCAAGATCACTCGGCAAGATCCGCCTCATCGATCCTCCTCCGCATTCTCCCCCTCCTCCCCCTCCTCCTCCTCCCCCTCACCCACCCTCCTCACCCCCCTCCCCCCCGCCCTAGCCGTGCTGCTTCTCCTCCTGGTCCTCCTCTCCCTCCTCCTCCTCCTCCTCCTCCTCCTCCTCCTCCTCTGACTACCTACCAGACCACCCCACCCCAACCCGAAGACCCGAATTTCGGGTTGGGGGGGGGTAAGGGTTCCACATGTATTTTTCGATGTTCCCAGCCCCCCCAACTGGAAATGGAGGGCAAATTGAGGCCTTCGGGTTGGGTTGGGGTGGTTTGGTGGGTGGTGATCCTCATCATCATCACCATCCTCCTAGAAAGACGGCGCTCCGCCTGGTGCGGAACGCGCCCACCTCATGCACAGCGCGATGACCTTCCCGTGCGCCACGCACAGGCACGACGTGCTCGCGAGGTCGGCACAGGCACGACGTGCTCACGAGGTCCACCTGGCTGCACAGGCACGACGTGCTCACGAGGTCCACCTGGCTGCTCACGAGGTCGGCGCAGTCGTGACCTCTGGGATATCAGATGAAGGCGACGAGGTCGGCGCAGTCATGACCTCTGGGATATGTTGAAGGCGCTGCAGCCGACCGAGCGACGTCGGCTTCGACTGCGTGGCGCATGAGCGCGAGCCAGTCCACAGGCGCCGCGCGTCGACGAAGACCTGCTTCGCGTACTTGTTCTGCTCCGACTTGTTGGCCACACCCTCGACGAAGCGCTTGAGGCCGAGGGCCATCTCCTTCCACTCGTTGCGACTCTTCGTGAGGTCGCGGATCTTGGCCTTCATCTGCTCCTTCTCGCTCGGCCGCAGCGCCCGCGGCACATGCGGCGGCGCCGCCGCGTCAGCCCGCACCTTCGGCGCCATCGCGAAGGAGGCGCGAGGAGCTCAAGCGAGCGCGAGAAGGCGCGATGAGTGCGCGCTAACACTTTGAGCAAACCAGCTACACTACATCCCCACATGCCCCTCCCCATCCCCACCCCGCGGGCGCGAATGCAGTAGACTGCAGCCCTTGCCGTCGGGCGCGAATGCAGCAGGCTGCAGCCATTGCCGTCGAATGCAGTAGACTGCAGACATTGCCGTCGGGCGAAAACGCAGTGGACTGCAGCCCTCGGGCGGTCAGAGGGAAGCAATGGGCAGCAACATGATGCACAATCTCAGGAACATCTGGCGAATCGGAGAGCAGCGGGAGGCGATGCAACACGCGGTGTAACGAGAATGAGGACTGCATCGGAGGGCGATGCAGTCTGTGGCGGAGGGAGTGAGGGCGGCTGGGGACAAGACGCACGAGGGGAGGGAGATGTGATTCACAGATCCACGAGCGGTCAATCATCCCGCTGGGATCGCGCGCGGCCTCATATAGGCCACGCGAATGTCTGGCAGCCGCGCAGGCGGCAGCGCGTCATGGCGCCTGCCCTAGAGCCTGCGCTCAGCCAAATCAATCTCTTATGCTCTGCACGAGCCTGGACGCATAACAACACTTGAAAGTGTGAATACACTTTGAAGTGCGGAGGCGACGTCACTTCAAAGTGCGATCACACTTCGAAGCGCATAACCTGTTACTTCAAAGTGTGAATACAAATTGAAGTGAGGTGTCATCGAGCTTCAAAGTGTGATCACACTTCCAAGTGAGGCCGGCTACGCACTTCACAATGTGATAACACTTCGAAGTGACGTGGGCGCAGTCGCCGTGGTTCACCCACGGCCATTGTCATGACTACCTACCATACCACCCCAACCCAACCCGAAGACCCGAGTTTGACCCGAATTGCGGGTTGGGGGGTACGGATACCATATGTTTTTTCAACGTTCCCCGACCCTCCCCCACTGGAAATCGAGGGTAAATTTGGGCCTTCGGGTTGGGTTGGGGTGGTTTGGTGGGTGTTGATGTCAGCTGCGACGCCGACGTGCCTCATAGCAGCGCCCCCATCACCTCATAGATGAACGAGAGCGCCTCGTAGACGCCCGCCAGCTTCTCAAAGTGGAAACCTGCCCGACTTGGGCTTGTCCTTGCCCTTGCCCTTGCCCTGGCCCTTCGAGTCGAAGCGCTCGCGGGCCTCGGCCAAGATGCGCTCGACCGTGTCGTAGTCGGCACTCTTGTAGGCCTCGATGGCCTTCTCGCCCTGGTCGGCGAACCAACCGCTGCCCTTCTGGATCTCGCCAGTGGCCATGGCCGCGATCACCGCGTCCCACCCTGCCCAGTCCTCGGCGGCGTACTTGTCCGCCAAGCGCATGAGCCTCGCCGACCAGCCGCCGCGCACCTGCTCGCCGCCGACGGCGCCCTTGTTGCAGCGGTGGTCCATCGGCGTGGGCGCCGCGGGCGGCGGCGGGAGCGGCGGCGCGAGCACCGAGGGCGGTGGCGTCGATGGCGGCTTCGGCTGCTTCTTCGCAGCAGGCCACGCCCTGATGATGCCGCTCCCTGCCGCCGCCGCTGCATCAGGCGCAGCCGCAGGCGCAAGCGATGCCGCAGCTGCGGCCTGCTCGTCGAGCATCTTCTCGAGAAACTCGGCGTAGTGCACGACCTCGAGGAAGTGCAGCGGCTCATCCGTGAGGCCCTCGGGCGACTCCTCCTCATCCTCCTCATCATCATCCCCTTCATCGCCCTCCTCCTCATCCTCCTCATCGTCCTCCTTCCCTTACAGCTCCCCATCCCTTCTTTGGCCGCCCGAGATTCGGTTTGGCGGCTCCCCCCCCCCCTCTTCGGTTTGACGGTTGCCCCCCCCCCCGCCCCTCTTTGTCGCCAGCCCTCCGCCGAGCCAGCGTGCGTTTGTGATCCCACTGCCCCCTTTTCCCGCGGGCGGAAGGCCGTCGCGCGTGGAAAAGCACACCGAACGCGCCAGAACGCGATCTCACAAAATACGAAAAACAACGTGTTGTTTGCATGGCCCGTTTTGGTCGGTAATGGTATGTTTTTCCACGCGCGACGGCCTCCCGCCCGTGGGAAAGGGGGCAGCGGGGTCACAAACGCATCTGCCCTGAAGCAGGAAGGGGAGAGGAGGGAGGAAAGACAAGGGCAGGAGGAGGGAGGAGGAAGCTGGACGAGGCTGAAGGAAAAAAGATGAAGAGGGGAGGCATGAGAAAGAGGAGGAGGAGGAGGAGGAGGCGGAGGAGTAGGAGGGGGGGCGATAGCCCATCGAGCCCTATATGGGCCCAGTCGCCCCCATGGGCCGTCGTAGGCCAACCGCTGTTGCAGGCGCACTGCAAAATTCAATCTCCCCCACCCCTTCCCCCGCCCGCCCCCTGGCCTTGACGAGCTCGGTCGGCCACGTCGCATGGTCGCCGATCCCGCTGGCGTACACGCAGCCGTCGGGGTAGTACAAGATCGAACCCACGTCCAACGTGCTGGAGACCACCCAGCGCGAGAAGGTGTGCTCCTCGTCCGCATGCACAATGTACACCAAGAAGAGCTCGCTGGTGTTGGCCCCGTCGGGCGCGCCAGGCTCCTGCCGATAGATCGGCGAGCCGTTCACGTAACCCACCTTGTAGTACACGCCCTGCAGGCACTGCACCAGGCCGTCGTTGGCGTCCTCGTTGCTGCCCTGCAACCTCCTGAACGCGAGGCTGTCCGCGAACTTGGCCACGCGCTCGCCCTTGCGCGCCTCCGTCGCGGTGAGCAGCATCTGGAAGTCCATGCTGCGCGGCCGCGACGGCTTGGCACGCTTGGCAGCCTTGGCGTCGTCCTCGGCGGAGGCCGACCAAAAAAAGAAACAATCCGGTAGGTTGGGGCGTGCAAGCCCCCTCCACGAGGCCCATCGGGGCCTGATTTTGCAGTGGGAGCTGCAACGATGGCGCGCCCAGCGCGCCACCGTCTGTGCAGTCCACGCTCGCGCTGCCTCGTCGTGGGCCGCGATCGGCGCACGACGAATCAGCGTAAGCTTGGCGAAGACGGGCGGGCTGATAAATTTTACCGTGTGTAATCTCCTGGGCGTCGCCCTGCTGGCCAGCATCAGCTGCTGGCGGCGCTGGCGCTGGCCCAGCCAGGAGCTCGCGCGCAGCCGACATGGCGTCGAGCGCCCGAGCGCGGGGCCGCGCCTGAAGCCCTCGAGGGGCTCGCGGGGGCCTCAGCAGGCCCCTGAAGCCCTCGGGGGCGCCGCGAGCGCCTCGAGGGGCTCGCGGGGGCCTCGGCAGGCCCGCGGCGCCGCAGGCTGGTGCAGCTATAGCCACGAAAGGCTGGAGCACAAACGGCAATGCGGCGAGGGTGCACTCAAGGAGGAGGTGGAGGTGCTGCACGCAAATGAATGGCCAAGCTTGGCAAACATGCGGTGAGCGTATCTGGCACTGCAAATGTCGAGCAACGTATCGCTGAAGACAGGCATGCGCAAAACAACGGAGCAACGATGCATACCTCTGTGCATTTTATTGATATGCGAACAATTGCTGGTACGCACTGGCAGGTGCCGATGTGAAACATTGGCCGTGTGATCCTAACAATCGCGACTTGGGGCATCTGCACGGTCACGTGCATCACTATCGTTGGCCTCGTGATCACTCTTGTCCTGCAGCGCGCTGGCATCCTCATCCTCATCGTCGGCACCGCCCCTCTTGTAATACGACCTCTTTGATGTGACGGTGGCGGTCGTGACGCCGTGCGCGAAGATGTATTGCACGAGCGTGCAGATGGAGTCGTCGGAAGCGTTGACCCACATGTGGTCGGTGCTCCTGACTGGGAGCAGCATCTTGACCGATGGGAAGGACGCGTCGCCGACTGAGGGCAATTCGACGTCCATCACAATGGGCGGCCCCTCTCTCTGGGCCCTGATCTCTTGGCGTGATTTACGCTTTGGCTTGGGCCTCCGCTTCGGACTGCTCCTCTGAGCAAAGAGGCGCCGCGGGGGTTGCGCATAGGTGCAGCATCTTCACGAAGGAGGTCGTTCCTCGCAGCAAGAAGTGCTTTGTACCCAGGAGCGTTGGCGAGAGATGGCCTGGCCGTAGACTTGGGGCATTCCTCCCCAGAGCAGAGCAACAAAGATTTGATCAAACTGTAATCGTATGGGTGCACCATGGCGTACACGTTGTCGCTGCATTTCTGAACAGCCCTGGGGGCCCACATGTGATCGCCAACATTGACCTCAAGCCTCCAAGCAACCGAACATTCCAGCGTGGACATGCGCCACGGCCCACGAACACAACGCGCGCAACGCTCGAGACAAAACGCCTGACAAGCGGGCCATCAATGGACGGTGCGCATGGCACGCGCATGAGGAGTCGGACGCGCGAAAGCGAGGATGGCATGATCAAGACAGATGTTGAGAGGGGAGAGAGTGGAGGAACAACGCATTGATCGAGATGGAGAGATAGGGAAAGACGGAGAGACATTAGAGTTGCAGGTGTAACGTTGAGCATGCGTGTTTTCACATATCCCTCGTTGTGGCTCCACCCGCGCCTCTCCCGCAAACGACAGCATGCATGAGTGCTGCGGAGAGGGGTCGGTGCACACCCTTGAAACACAACTGGGCGATATCTCAAATGTGAAAGCGTTGCATGTGCATGCCGCGCGCGTCGCATGGCGCTTTTAACCTGCGCCATTCGCACACCGTGCGGGACGCGTTGCGCTGCAGCGCAATCAAACAGAGAGCGAATGGTGGTCGCACTAAATCGATGGAATTGGCAACTGCCCGTCGCCATTTGGGGAAGGCCTAGCTCTTCTTGTCCCTAGCCTTGCCCTTAGGCTTGGCATCCCCCTCCGAGAGCTTGACCCTCTTTGCAGACTGCAAAGGCACATGGTGCGCCTTGGTTTTATAAACGAGCAATTTGTCGAACTGCTGCAAGGTCTTGGTATTCTTGTAAGCTTTGAAACTGATATGGACGGTGCTCTGTTGAACGAGGGCCACGTTGGCAAGGTCCTCTTTGTCCGTCTCCCGGACCCACCAATAAGGAATGAAGAAGACATCTTCTGATTCGGCCTTCTGCTGATCGGTCGCCCTCGTCGGGGGCGATACGTACAGCACTGCGGACCCGCACTTGACCTGGACCGCGCCCTGCGACGGCTCTGCCTTGATCTTGTTCAGCTCAGAGAACGGGGCAAGGACGAGCTTGCCTTTCTCGATCTTCTGGGCAGCGACGACGACGCTGGGGGTCAGGCCGTATTGCAACATCGTGCCACCATTGGCAGTCAACTCGAAATCTTTGAGGGCTTTGAACACAGTGCAACGCGCCTCATCCAACTTCATCAGATGATGCGCCGAAGCGCACGTCACTGCAGACATCGGCACTGCAAAGGGCACGCTGCCCTTGTACGACGCCCACTCCTTCAAGAAGAGCGCGAGGGCGACCTTCACGTCAAACGTTGGCTCAGTAAATGCAGTCAGCTGCCCCATGGTTACTTCGGCTGAACTGATGGACACTATCTTGTACAGCCCCGCATTCGCGCTCACGGCGCGCTCAAACACGACGCTCCCAACAGTGAAACCTTTGGTTGCCAAGATGCGCTCTGGGTTGCGCAGGTCCTCTTCGGTCATCACGACCATCCTGTCATCTGTAGAATGCGGCTCGCTGGCTTCAAGGGGCGCATGAGGTTTCCACTCGCCGTCTGTGTCTATGACAACACCGCAGCCAGACATGCTGGCTGCCTCCGATACGAAGTCTGAGATAATCGGAACCTGGCTCTCATACGCGACGCCCTCTGGCCCTTGCTTGCCCTTCCCGACTAAGCGCAAAATTGAACGAGTGAAGAACTTCCCAACCAGCATGTCATGCTGCTCTAGATCGATGTGGCCGCTGTCGCGCAGGGAGCCTGCGATGCGATAACATTTGGAAAGGTCCCTGTCGAGCGCAATCGCTTTGTCCTTGACGGATTTGCCTTTCAACCTCTCAACGTCGCTGGGGACCAATAGCTTCGCCACGCCGTCCGACTGCTTATCGGAAGCAAGGTTCGCAAGGATGTTTGCGATGCGAATGAATACGCACGGCTCGAGATCACCGAAATGGACGTCGACAACTGACGTCACGAAATCCTGCCCGAGCTTCCTGTTAGCACCGTACATCTTGCCAAACCGATCAATGAACTTAACCAGCGGGACGCCCGATCCCCCGCCGCAGTGCGTTGCGAGCTTGCCAATCTTATCAATGTAGTCCTCTCGGCGGACACTCATCCCCCCCATGCAGATGCTGCGCGGCACAGGCGCGCGCGGCCACAGCGCAGACTGCATGCAAGACGCATGTCGGATAAACGCAATCGGCAACGCGTTGCTGGCGTTTCAACGCGCCGTGGCCGCGCCCGCGTGCGCCGTGCGCATTTGCAAGACATGCATTCCCGAGTAGCCTGCCTGGCACGGAGGCTGGTTCATCTTCACTGCATCAACGCAGTCGCCGAAAGAAGACCCAGGTGGCATCAGTTCTGCAAATTCTGCAATGCTCACGCACACTTCGAGCTCCGACATCAAACTGGCAACGTTGTTGCTCGCGTTGAGGGCACGCTGTGCCAAATCTGGAAGGTGCGGCCACGTGATTTCTGCCTGCCACGGCAGGACGGTCCAACGCCAGCCCTTCTTGAGGGCGTCGTGGAAACGCACGTCCTTGGACAACGTCTCGGCGTTCATCTTCCGACTAGTCGGGTCGGCGAGGGTCGGTTCAGGGGTGGAACAACCCGCCTTCACTGCCTTGAAAAACTGCGTGGTGTGGCCCGTCCCCACCGAGCAGAACCTCTCCGCGCCCGTCATCGGCGCCAGCATGCCCTTGCTGGACGAGATCAACTTTTGATTGATGCAACTTGGGACGACCTCATCGGATCCGTGGGCATGCGCTCGAACGCAACAGCCTTCTCGAGCTCTGCAGGGTCAACGCCGATCTTGCTGAGCATGGCGCCAACCCTGTGGACGTTGTAGGCGTTCACGCCAAGACCAGAACGATTCGAGGGATGGATCATGAATTCGTCAGCCTCGGCGACGATCTGCTTGGCGACCTTATCCTTCAAAAGGCGGTCGACGCAATCCTTCCAAGCTGTGATCGGGGCAAGCTTGCCATCGCGATGCATCTCGATGCGCCCGCTAATGAAATCCACCAGCTCCCGCGGATAGAAATTCTGCATCGTGCGCACTGGAAATGCAGCAGCTGCAGAAGAGAGAGGCGAGCTCGAGCCTGACACGCCTACACATCGCCACTGCAAGTCCCAATGCTGCGACAGCAATCTTTTTTTGAAATATAATGTGGTCTCACTTGAAATAATGCCACGCGTTGTACCGAATGCATGCATGATGCATGAAAAAAACGAATTGCGACGCATAGTGGAGAATGCAGTTGCTGCAAACGCGGACCAAACTTAATCGCGGAGTCGCTCGTCGAGCGTGCAATTGCCACTTGGCACAGAATCCAGCGACTGATGCGTCTTCACGCATTTGAAATATTCAATTCATAATTGCCCCGTGGGCAACGTTTGAAAATCAACAAGGAGCAATGCGGGCCCCACCCGCATACAAAAATGTGAAGTGGCATTCTGACTTTAACATTGTGCAAATCCCTCTTCAACCATCAACAAAATGTCGCTGCGTCAAGTTGCAACTCGGCCTAAGTCAAGATAAGATAAGACAAGTGCTGGCCAACTGATGCAAATGTTATGCGACTTGCTAATGCAGCTACGTAAGATATCTGATCTTGCAAACGCTTAACCGACTTGCAACTATGTTGCAGCTACCTTACAACTACCTTACAACTACATTGCAAGTACCTTACAACCCAACCCAACCCCCAGGTTCACCACAGTGGAGAATCTGGCCCCGATTCCCCACCGGAGACCATCCGCCGCGGACGGGGCCCGACGCCATGCCAAACGGGACCTCCCGGGACCATTACTACCCAAAACTGCAAAAAAACACCAGAAATTATTTAAAGTAAAACCAAAATCATAACAAAAAACATTGAAAATCACCTAAATATACCCAAAACTGCAAAAAAAAACACCAGCATTGTCCGCGGCGGGGGTCTCCCGTGGAGAATCTGGCCCCGATTCCCCGCCAAAGACCATCCGCCGCGGACGGGGCCCGACACCATGCTAAACGGGACCTCCCGGGGCGGGTTTTCGAAGGGGCCCGACGCCATGTAAAATCCAAGGCCCGACACCATGCCAAAAGGGACCTCCCGGGACCATTGCTACCCAAAGCTGCAAAAAAACACCAGAAATGATTCAAATAAATCCAAAATCACACACAAAAAAAAAACAAAAACAAAAAAACAAAAAACAAAAAAAAACAAAAAAAAAAAAAAAAAAAAAAAAAAAAAAAAAAAAAAAAAAAAAAAAAAAAAAAAAAAAAAAAAAAAAAAAAAAAAAAAAAAAAACGAAAACGAAAATCATCAAAATATACCCAAAGCTGCAAAAAAAACACCAGCACTGTCCGCGGCCGGGGGTCTCCCGTGGAGAATCTGGCCCCGATTCCCCACCAGAGACCATCCGCCGCGGACGGGGCCCCGACACCATGCCAACGGGATCTCCCGGGGCGGGGTTTTCCGATGGGGCCCCGACCCATGTCCCAAATCCAAAGGCCCGACTCCATGCAAACGGGACCTCCCGGGCCATTAAACTGGGAACCCAAAAAAATAAAATCAAACTGTAAAAAACATTAGAAATCATTAAAATAAACCAAAAATCACAACAAAAAACATTGAAAATCACCAAAATATACCCAAAACTGCAAAAAAACACCATCACTGTCCGCGGCCGGGGGTCTCCCGTGGAGAATCTGGTCCCGATTCCCCACCAGAGACCATCCGCCGCGGACGGGGCCCGACACCACGCCAAACGGGACCTCCCGGGGCCCGACACCATTTCAAATCCAAGGCCCGACACCATGCCGAACGGGACCTCCCGGGACCATTATACCCAAAACTGCAAAAGAACATCATAAATCATTAAAATATAGCCGAAATCGCAACAAAAAACATTGAAAATCACCAAAATATACCCAAAACTGCAAAAAAACACTAGCACTGTCCGCGGCGGGGGGTCTCCCGTGGAGAATCTGGCCCCGATTCCCCACCAGAGACCATCTGCCGCGGACGGGGCTCGACACCATGCCAAACGAGACCTTCCGGGGCGGGTTTTCGAAGGGGCCCGACACCATGTCAAATCCAAGGCCCGACACCATGCCAAACGGGACCTCCCGGGACATCATGTCAAACGGGATCACCGGCAGGAAGTGCTCCTGGGCCCGACATCATGAAAAATGGAAGCTCTGGAGATCAGGTTTTCGGTGCGTGAATTTGCCGCACGGGATCTCCGGGGAAAGCGCTGCGGGCATGATACCATGGCGAACGGCATCTTCGGCGAGAAGCGTCCATGGGCCTGACATAACGGCAGACGATCTATCGCCGCGGACGGAGCCTTCGCGGCCTTCGGGGAGCCTCCAATGGGCCTGTCTGCGGCAGAAATAGCGTCTTCGCCCGGAATAGCGTCTGCGCCGTGAATAGCGTCTGCGCCGGGAATAGCGTCTTCGCTGGGAATAGCGTCTTCGCCGGGAGTAGCATCTGCGCCAGGAATAGCGTCTGTGCCGGGAGGAGGAAGAGTAGGGGGAGGAGTGAGAGGACGGCCGTGATGGCGAGATGCGCGCAATGTCGGGTGCAGGCGCGGCATCGCAGCGACGAAGTCAGAGAGGTAGATCCTGGTTTAGATTCCCCGCGGGAGATCATCCGCCGCGGACGGAGCTTTGGGGAGGTCCCCGACGGACCCTGTCCGCGGCGGATGGGCGCCAGGGGGTTGGGGGTTTGGGAAATTCCGAGATCCAGAAGATTGGACTCTCCTCGTCTACTGCGCGGCCTTGATTGTTCACCAGAGACTCTCGGGGATCCCTGAGACGTTTCGGCTGCGTCGACGGCGCATCTGTCTTCGCCGTCGCTATCCTTCCTATGGCGGTGGGTTTGGGGTAGAGAGGGGTGGCCCCTCCGAGTGGCGCTTCATCTGCCGGAGATACATCCCTCATCGCGCGGCGGCTGCGCGCCTAATCTGGGGGGCAGGCCCGCAATCTCGGAGGCAGGCGGGCTATCGCAGCGACGAAGTCCAGAGGCAGATCCTGCGACCTGAAAAAATGAATGCCACTAAAAATCATGTGGACAGACGAATGTAATTTAATGGAAGTGAATGTCACAGGGACAAATAATTGCAACCAGTTGCGGCTGGAAAAATAAATGCAAGCATCTGAATTAAATGCGGCGTGCATGGTTATTGGCGGGAGGGTAGGGGAGGATTGGAAAAAAGGGAACTCGGGGCAAGCCCGGAAGTTCTCCCCCGCACCGGGTGCATCGCCGCGCGGGGTAGTGCAAATCTAAAGCGCGGGGGCGCGAACCCGGGCAATTCAGGAAGCTCCCGTCCGCGCCGGGTTAATTGCTGCGCGGCGCAATGCAAAAGGAAAGCGCGGCGGCTCGTCTCGGGGCAACCCCGGAAGCTCCCCCTGCACCGGGTGAATTGCTGCGCGGCGCAATGAAAAAACAAAACGCGGGGGCGGGACTCGGGGTAATCCTGGCAGCGCCTCCTCTCCTGCACGTCCATCCGGGCGGGCGCAGGGGCCCCCGCGGGGTCGGCGGCGCAGCGTGTTCTGAGAAACTGCAGCCAGGAGGAAGTATATCAATATCTTGAAGTGGTATGTTCCCAGAAGGTCCGGGACGGTCGAGCGCATGTTCTCCAATTGTTTTCTAAGATTCCGCCCGTCTTGAAGAGATCGGATCAGTGAGGGAACCGGTCGCGGAAGGTCCGGCCGCGAGGCGGAAGGTCACTGCCGCTCATGTTAGCACCCGAATAAATGCATGGTTGGTTTTGTTGTCCCACAGGGTTCCGCAGAGGATGAGCTTTTCCTTCAGACGGGCCCAATTCACAGTGCGCTGGAAAGCGCGATGAAATGGGCGTGAAATGGGCGCACGCGATCAGCCCTAACAGCGCGATGTTCGTGCCGTATGCGTCATCGTCGGTCAGCGCTCATTTGTTCACGACCTGAACGTCCATGGCGTCAGGGTGGCCCAGGGCGGCAGCGGCCATTGCGGCATATAATCGCGCTGGAAGCAAGAGCGAAGGAGAACGGGTTTGGGGGTGCAGGCGATCTCGGGGCAGCTCCGGCATCGCCCCCCAATCAGCAACGTTGGCATTTATGACCGTGCTCGAGCCCGCGCAGTTCGAAGGGAAGAGGAAGACGGATAATGGGAAGAGCATAACGAAGCGGCAGAGAAGGAGGAGATGTGAATTGGAGCATTTCCGAGACCATAACATTATCTCTGACGGCCCCCTGCCCATTTACAGGATGTCAAAATTCCTCTGGATCTGAAATTTTCCACAGCAGACAAATATTTCTCCTGCTTCTCTACAGGTCGTTTGTTCATTGTCGACTCTTCGGCGCGGAGGCGCGCGCAGAAGCCGCGCGGCAGAAAGGGTATCTTCGGCAGAGGGGTGAAAGCAGATGGGGCCAATCCTCCTTGCCCGGAAATATCTTCTGCTACGAGGGATAACGACGGCGTGCGTGGGTGCGCCGACCGCGTCAGCGGCGATGATGAAGATGACATTGATGACTTTTCGATGTGAAGATGACATGCACGACGGGGTCGAAAGGCGTTGAACACGCGCAGGAAGAGGAGGGGTTGGTACGAGGCATTTTTTCTGACGATCGTATGTGCGTATATCCACATTGTGGCTTTCGCGACGGGGGGGCGTGCCGCGCTCCTGAGCGAGCAGAGGCGCCGGGGAAGGAGGGGGCTCGGATGGGGTCTCGGGTCGGGGGGGGGGGGATGTGCAAGAGATTTAATTTCGAATTCCATGATGCGGTGTTTCCTCCGTCTCCTGCATCGTCGATTCTTCCCGCCCCTCGACCCCGGGCGTCTCTGGCGCTCAGCGGGTGCGGAGGATGTTGAGAATTTTTTGTGGGGCATCGCATAATATATAAGTTCTTACATGAACGGCGCAGATCGCATATGCTCTGCGCCGTTGCGCGCAGGATCTGTGAAGAAGGATGGTGTTATATATATATATATATATATATATATATATATGTATGTGTGTTTTGGATCTGCGTACAGATGTGTGATCATGAGCGTATGTCGCTTGATTTGCTCGCGATCTCCGCGACATTCTCCAGAAATACGGCGGGGCGCGGTTCCGAGATCGGGCGCGAGGAGGGGGGGGGCTGAAGCGTGATCTTTGCTGTCGGAGGAGATTGGGATCGGGGATCGAGGGCTTGGAATGAAGGATTGATGCGTGGATCGGGGGCCGAGGGGATGGGGGTGGACCGGGAATCGACGATCGAGGATGACCGAGCATCGACAACGACGCGATTGGGGGCCGAGGAGGATGTGATCTATAGGAGGCAAGTCGCGAGGAGCAAGGGTCGAAGAGGAATGAGGAGGACGATCGCCGGAAAGAGGAAACGGCGATCGAGGGCCCAGAAAGAAGGTGATGTGCCCGCGGGCTTGTTTTTTTCGTGTCTCATGGAACTAATCGGTATCTCAGCCTCACTAGGATTTCGCTCGCATTGGCGCGTTGGAATTTCTGTCGGTGATCGGTGGGGATGAGGAAGGAGGGGGGGCAGGAATAAAGAAGGAGGAGGTCGGGCAGATTTGATATAAAAACATATATTGTGTCGGGCCCGGAAACCTCGTCTCGTCTCGAGAGGGGCGCGTCGCGCAGCAACAGCGCCGTGTGTTCGCCCCCTGGGACTGTGGTCCCAGGGGCTCATTGGGCGTGCAGACGCTCGCTCCGAGACGGCTTCCTCCCCCTCCTCCTCCTCTCCCTTCCCCTCCTCTTCCTCCTCCTCCTCCTACTCTTATTCCTCTGCCTCTTCGTCCCTCTCTCCCTCGGATGTTGTCATGGTGAAACGGGCGGCGGCTCTGCCGCGTAGGGAGGTCGTGGAGGGGCTTAGAGGTGAGGATCGATGAGGAGGAGGAGGGGCTCGGAGGTGAGGATCGATGAGGAGGGACTTGGAGGTCCTTGCCGCGCAAGAGGCGGCGGCCCTCCCCGCTCTCGCGGGGCCTTGCCGCGCACGAGGCGGCGGCCCCCCCCGCCCTTGCGGGGCGGCCTTGCCGCGCACGTGTGAGGATCGAGGAGGGGCGGCGGGGGCGAGCGAGGCGGCGGCCCTCCCAGCTTTTGCGGGGCGGCCGACCGCTCGGCGCTGGTAGGTACTTCAAGACGTCGATGGGGCGCAGCTTGCTCACGTCCACCTTTTGGTTAGGAGAGTATCCCTGCACAGCGTCTTGAGGTTTTGATGTAGCAATTCGGGTGGGCGGTCTCGAAGTGTCAGGCTTGTTTGGGGACGGCCGAGAAGTTGATCCATTTGACGAGGATGATTTGCTTCCCGGGCGTGTATTTCGTCTTAAAACGGGAGCAACAATCTTGGCGGACTCCTTCCTGCTCGTGTTCTGCTCGATCGTGAGCAATTGCGTCCACCTTTCAGTTCGGATCACAGTCTTGCACCGCACGTGCTGCCCCTTCTCCATGTCGTAGCCCGTCTTGTCCTCGCAACCGCAGCATGTGTTCATGCGGTTTATGATGGCAAGAAATTGGTCTGAATAATCAAACATCATCTGGTATTGGGGGCAGATGGTCTCGGGGCAGCCTCGGCAACGCTCTCCAATCAGCACCGTTGTCAGTTATGCCGCTGGGCTCGAACCTGCACAGCCTGAAGAGAAGAGGAAGACGGATAATGGGAAGAGGATAACGAAGCGGCAGAGAAGGAGGAGATGTGGATCGGAAATCGGCGAGGACCAGGAGGACGAGCAGGAGGAGGAGGAGGAGGAGGACAAGACTGCTCCTTTCAGATTCCCTTGAGGCCTGCGGAGTTCCTCGGGCTTCCTCTCAGATTTCTGCAGGTCTCTGCAGGCGTATATATCTCAAGCGCTCGGAAATCCGAGCTTCGATTGTTGTATTCTTTATTTGTTGTGTTCCTCGCCGTCGTCGTCTTCCTCTCTTCCCTGTCGTCGTCGTCGCCCCAGTCGTATTCGCCCCGTCGGCGCGGCGGCGTTGTCCGATCGGCGCGCGATTGCTGGTGGTCGTCTCCGTGGTGCCTGAGGCGTTTAGCAGGGTAAGTACAACATAAGATGATTCGACATAGCGCGGCATGGTTCAACATGGCGTAGTCGTCGTCCTCCTCGTCTGGTGTCGATCGTCAACGACAATCGTCGATCGTCGATCTGAGCCCGACTCGATCCGAGAGAGCAATCGGGCTCTTGGTTGCGGGCACTCCGTCGGACTCCGTGTTCCCCGCCCCGCCTTCCTCGGAGTGGGAGCGCCCGCAGTAAGAGGACACATATCAGTTTGAGTGGGAGCACGAGCTGCGACAAGAGCTTGACCTCTCCCTCCTTCTCCCTCCTCCTCCCTCTCCTCCTCCTCCTCTTTCTCCTCCTCCTCCTCAACCTCCTCCTCCTCCTCCTCCTCCCCCTCCTCCTCCTCCCTCCTGCTCCTCCTCCTCCTTCCCTTTCCATCATCATAATCCTCCTCCTCCTCTCCTCCTCCTCCTCCTCCTCCCACCTCCTCCTCCTCCTCCTTCTCCCACCTCTTCACCTCCTCCTCCTCCTACTCCTTCTCCTCCTCCCTCTCCTCTCCCTCAAAAGCTATGTTTCCATGGACTGTTTCTACCGAGCTTCTGGCGGCACAGCGGGTCAATCCTTGTCGCGATTGAGCTCTCGGGCCGATCGATGAGCTCTCGGGCCGCTCGATGAGCACGCGAGTGCAGATGGACTACAGCAGCAGCGGCACGTGTCGGCGAGTCGCGTTGGCCGAAGGCTCACGGTCACGCGGCTCAGTGGCCCATTGGGCGTGCAGATGTTCGCTCCGAGATGGCTTTCCTTTTTCTCCTCCTTCTCCTCCTTCTCCTCCTCTTCCTCCTCCTCCTACTCTTATTCCTCTTCCTCTTCGCCCCTCTCTCCCTCGGATGTTGTCGTGGTGAAACGGGTGGCGGCTCTGCTGCGTGTGGAGGTCGCGGGGGGGCTTGGAGGTGAGGATCGATGAGGAGGAGGAGGGTCTCGGAGGGGAGGATCGATGAGGAGGGACTTGGAGGTGAGGATCGATGAGGAGGAGCTCGTAGCTCGGAGGTGGTGGCCCTCCCCGCCCTCGCGGAGCGTCCTTGCCGAGCACGAGGCGGCGGCCCCCCCCGCCCTCGCGGGGCGGCCTTGCCGCGCACGTGTGAGGATCGAGGAGGGGGGTGGGGGGGGGGCGAGGCGGCGGCCCTCCCAGCCCTTGCGGGGCGGCCGACCGCTCGGCGCTGGCAGGTACTTGAGGATGTCGATGCGGCGCAGTCTCCTAACGTCCACCTTTTGGACAGGATAGTCTCCCTGCGCAGCGTCTTGAGGTTTTTGATGTCTCCCTGCACAGCGTCTTGAGGTTTTTGATGCTGTACTCCGGGTGGGCGGTCTCGAAGTGCCAGGCTTGTTTGGGGACGGCCGAGAAGTCGATCCATTCGACGAAGATGCTTTCCTTCCCGGGCGTGTATTTCGTCTCAAAATGATAGCAACACCCTTGGCGAATTCCTTCCTGCTCGTGTTCCTGCTCGATTGTGAGCAATTGCGCCCATCTTTCAGTTCGGATCAGAGTCTTGCACCGCACGTGCTGCCCCTTCTCCATGTTGTAGCCCGTCTTGTCAGCAACAGTAGTATGTGTTCATGCGGCCATTATCGTTGGCAAGGAACTGGTCTGAGTAATTAAACACCAACTGGTATTGGGGGCAGATGGTCTCGGGGCAGCCCCGGCACCGCTCCCCAATCAGCGTCGTTGTCACTCATGTCGCCGGGCTCGAGCCTGCGTAGCCTGAAGAGAGGAGGAAGACGGATAATGGGAAGAGGATAACGAAGCGGCAGAGAAGGGGGAGATTTGCATCGGAAATCGGCGTGGACCAGGAGGACGAGGAGGAGGAAGAGGATGAGGAGAACGCTTCTTTCAGATTCCCTCATATTCACATGGAATGCGAGCTCGCGCCCGTCACACGTCATCACGGAGACGCGCAAATGCCGGCCCGGGTGCCGGGGCTCCTCGCCGGGAATAGCGTCTTCAAGCGCATTTGCGTCTTCACCCTTTGGTTGCGCAATTGCGTCTTCAAAGCGATTAGCGTCTTCACCTGCTCGACCGCCCCTGGCCAATAGAGTGTTCAAATAGCGTCTTCGTCTTCAGGCCTTTTGGGGAATCACCCAACAATTCAACAGGACCACCACAACACTACACGTAACCACCCCCAGGAAGTAAACAGGACCATGCAACATAAAAAATATGATCACCCAAAAATCAAACAGGACCACTCAAATCAAGAACAGGAGCACCCAAAAAAGTAAACATGATCATCCCAAGAAGTAAACAGGACCACTCCAAAAGAAAACAGGACCACCTGTGAAGACGAACACCCTAGAAGTGCAGCGGATCACGCCAAAAGTAAAGAGGACCACCCCAAAGACTAGGCAGGATCATGCAACGGCCTGGCCCGGCCAAGGGCGAGGGCCACACCATCGCTCCCTGGCTCGCGCTCTTCCCTCGAGCCCAGGTCGTGGAGGGGCTTGGAGGCGAGGAGTGATGAGGAGGAAGAGGGTCTCGGAGGTGAGGATCGATGAGGAGGAGCTCGGAGGCGGCGGCTCTCCCCGCCCTCGCGGAGCGCCCTTGCCGCGCACGAGGCGGCGGCCCTCTCCGCCTTCGCGGGGCGGCCTTGCCGCGCACGTGTGACGATCGAGGAGGGGGGGGGGGGGGGAGCGAGGCGGCGGCCCTCCCAGCCCTTGCGGGGCGGCCGACTGCTCGGCGCTGGCAGGTACTTGAGGACGTCGATGGGGCGCAGCTTGCTCATGTCCACCTTTCGGTCAGGACAGTCTCCCTGCATAGCGTCTTGAGGTTTTTGATGTCGCACTCCGGGTGGACGGTCTCGAAGTGCCAGGTTTATTTGGGGACGGCCGAGAAGTCGATCCATTTGACGAGGATGGCTCTCTTCCCGGGCGTGTATTTCGTCTTAAAATGGGAGCAACAATCTTGGCGGACTCCTCCCTGCTCGTGTTCTGCTCGATCGTGAGAAATTGCGCCCACCATTCAGTTCGGATCACAGTCTTGCACCGCACGTGCTGCCCCTTCTCCATGTCGTAGCCCGTCTTGTCTCCGCAGCAGTAGTATGTGTTCATGCGGCCATTATCGTTGGCAAGGAACTGGTCTGTGTAATCAAACATCAACTGGTATTGGTTGCAGATGGTCTCGGGGCAGCCCCGGCACCGCCCCCCAATCGGCACCGTTGCCACTCATGCCGCCGGGCCCGAGTCTGCAAAGTCTGAAGAGAAGTGGCAGACGGAGAATGGGAAGAGGATAATGAAGCGGCAGAGAAGGAGGAGATTTGGATCGGCAATCGGCGTGGACCAGGAGGACGAGGAGGAGGAGGAGGAGGAGGAGAACGCTCCTTTCAGATTCCCTCATATTCGCCGGGAATGTGGCTCCTCGCCGGGAATAGCGTCTTCAAGCACATTTGCGTCTTCAAACGGAATGGCGTCTTCAAGTGCATTTGCGTTTTCATCCCGTGGTTGCGCAATTGTGTCTTCAAAGCGATAAGCGTCTTCACCTGCTCGACCGCCGCTGGCCAATAACGTCTTCAAATAGCGTTTTTGTCTTCAGGCCTTTTGGGGAACCCCGTGTGTTACCTCAATGTATATATATATATATATATATATAACTTGGCCCACGCCACTCTGCCAGATACAAGCGCCTCCATCGCTCTGAACCTGGGCCCCCGCAAATCGCGCCTCCGTCTCGGCAAATCCCCACTCCCCTTCTCACATTTCACCTGCGCACGACGACGGACGACGATGGACTTCGACATACGGCGACGACGACGACGATGATCGAACACGGAAGCTCATCGGCCGCCGCCGTCGCGCGGGTCAGCAGGGCCCCCCGGGATGATCTCGATCATCTCTGCCGCCCTCAGGTCTTCCTCGGGAGATCCCCCCCCTCGTGCACGTCCTCTTCATCTTACTCTTCCCCCTTCTCCTCTTCCCCAACATCTAATCCGCTTCGCGCCTCTTCTTCCTCCTCTGCCTCATCCTCCCGCTTGCCCTTGTATGTTCTCGGTATTTCTCCTCCCCTAGCGTCAATGTCATCCGTCTCATATTAGTCCTCCATCTCTCCTTCCCTCCACCTCCTTCTGACCGTCCTGTTCCTTCCCCTACTCGTCCTCCTCATCCTCCTCCGTCTCCCCCTCCTCCTCGTCCTCCTCTTCCTTTCTGATCCCCTGCCCCGGGCCCAAGACGCGGGGCATCCAATGATCGCGAAGCCCGTCGTGTAAGCGGATAATGGCGGCCTCGACTTCCGGTTGTATCTGAAGTTGTCGTAGCATTTCTTCCATGTGCTCTCTGTCGGTTTGTCTTTGAGCTCGCCGTTCGCATCGCAGGGCAGTAACTTGAGCTCTCTGTTCCGGGGTAAGATGCGCAACCATTGTCTCATCATCGTTGTCGGAATCCGTATCAGATAGATCATCGAGCCACGTCATGTGTTCCAGCCGCGCGAGCTCCTTTACTGGCCCCCGGAGGGGGAGGAGGAGGATGAGGAGGCGGAGGAGGAGAAACGGATAGATAGATAAAGACAGAGAGCGAGAGAGAGAAAGAAACAAAAGTAAAGAAATGATCGACGAGAAGGGTGGAAAGCGGATAAGAATGAGAAGGAAGAGGAAGAGGAGTTGGAGGGGGGCGAGCGGGGCAGAGGGGAGAAGGGTGTAGGGTCGTTCCTGCTGGGCTAGCGGCCTGGATAGCCACGGGCCTTCAGGGCCTGGACGCCAGCGCAGCTCCCATTCCCTTGTAACTGGGTTTGGCCTTATTCTATGGTCTATGCCCAGTGCTGCTGGGGGCGGTGGCAACTCCTCTGGTTCAGACTCAGACGATTCAATCTCCGAGTCGGACATTCGACTTGACCTGAAATGGCGTAGAGGGCAAAGAGGAGCGGGGGCGGAAATCTGACGAGTGGCCCGAGGGAGGGTGAGGGTGGCGCGCAATCCTCCCGCCGCGCGCCCTGAAGGGAGGCGGAGCGGATTTGCTGGAGTTGCCGACTCCTACGCCCGAGGGCTCCGACAGGATCCCAGGAAGGCTCTGAGAGAGCTCCAAGAGAGCCCCCCAAAGAGGCACAAAGTATATGCACGAGTGTGTCTCTTTTTGGGTGTTTCTGGGATCTACTGTGGGCCCTCAGGGGGTCTTCTTGGATTGTGGTGATGTTCTTAGGGATTTCAGGGGGCTCGGGAATTCCCTGAAACAGGTTCCAGGGGGCTCCGGAAGGGACCCAGCCGGGCTGCGTGAGGGCACCCTTAGAGGTACAACGTATATGTATCAGTGTGCCTCTTTTTGGGTGTCTTTTGGTATCTATTGAGGTTCTGGAGATTAGAGAGGCCCCTAGTAATGTCCTGCGGGCCCAAGAAGCATCAAGAGGCTCCTAAGAAGTTTAAGAGGGCCCCAAAAAGCCCCTCGAGGCTCCCAACAGGCCGGCTATTGATCTCAAGAGGCCGCAAGAGGATCCCATTAAACTCCAAAAGGCGCCCAACAGGCGCTCAGAAGTACCAGTGATCCACGAGATCCCAACCGGCATTCATGAGGTTCTGACTCATCACCCACGCACGGTGGTGGGACGGGGCGAAAGTCACTGGATAAATGATGAGTGAGGGGTGGGGGGGCGGAGGGGCGAGGGCCAAGGGGCGAGGGCCGTGAGAATCTGGCGGAGGGGCGAGGGCCAAGAAGGATCGCATCAGGCGGGGCGCTCCGGATCGGCGGCATTGGCCGAAGGTTAGGAGAATGAACGCAAGCAAATGGAAAAAATGCGCAAATAAAGTTAAGTAAATGCGGCAAGGATGCGGAGAGGTGAGGCAGCGCAACTCGGGGCATCCTCGGGCGCGCGATGAAGGAGTTGCGGTAGGGAGTTAGGGCGCAGAGAGAGAGGGGAGGAAATAATTTATCAAAAACAGAAAGGGTGCACGTACATATTGACGCGTTCAAATAAATGTAAATGGGGGGGTGGGGGCAGCGGAACTCGGGGCAAATTCGGAAGCTCGAGGCGGGGGGGGTGGCAGCGCAACTCGGGGCAACCCCGGGAGCGCGAGGAAGGAGAATCTGCAGGAAGAGACGCGGGGCGAACGCTCATTGGCTGAGCGCGCGCGCGGGCACTGGCTGGCTCATGTCACTGTGTCGGCGTTCTGACTCTCCGCGTAGGCGGGGCAAAAATTGCGGCCGCGGTATTGCCTCTTGCTGCCCTTGTCCCAGAAGCACTTCTCGTTCCAAACGCTGGGGGGCGTGCATCACTTCTGCGGCCACTCCGTCGTGAGAAATTGGATATCATCTTCCAATTGGTTTGCTCCTCGCATTCCCAGCACCATCTGACCTGGTTCTTGGGGGCGGCGTACGATCGATCTCCGCGCCATATATAATCGTTTCGGTTTTTAGCAACGTTCTCCTGGTGCGCTGTCACAGCCTCTTCCATCCACTTCTTGTTGAATATTCGATCCGCCGCGATGTCGGAGGCGGATGTCCCCGTCATCTTCTTCTTCTTTTTCGTTCCCCCCGAGCTCACTAAAATTTCCATCGTCGCCGACGCGATCCCCCTCGCTTCTGCGGCCTCCTCCTCTTTGCTGTCTAGCGTCGTCGCCATGGGTTCCATCGCGTCTTCGTTTGCCATGGCGTCCGCCTATCGTTGGTAAGGATCTGGTCTGAGTAATCACACATCAACTGGCATTGAAGGTAGACGGTCTCGAATCAGCAACGTTGGCACTCATGACGCCGGGCTCGAGCCTGTGCAGCCTGAAGATCAGACGAAGACGGATAATGGGAAGAGGATAGCGAAGCGGGGTGGATCGGAAAACGGCGTAAGATGAACACGCATAATGGGAAGAGGATAGGGAAGCGGCGTGGATCGGAAATCGGCGAGGATCAGGAGGAGGAGGAGGAGGAGGAGAATGCCCCTTTCTGATTCTCTTGAGGCCTGCGGAGTTCCTCAGAGGCCCCCTGAGATTTTTTGTAGGTCTCTGTAGGCACACATATCCAAAGCTCACGGAAATCCGAGTTTCGATTGTTGTATTTTTTCTTGTCGTATTCGTCGCTCTCGTCGTTTTCGTCGCTGTCCCCGTTTTCGTCCTCCTCCTTCTCCTCCTCCTCCTCATCCTCCTCCTCCTTCTCCTCCTCCTCCCCCTCCTCCTCCTCTTCATCCCGATCCTCCTCCATCTCCTCCTTCTCCTCCTAATATAAAGGGGGCCACCTCTCTCTACCCCGAGCCCCCCTGCTGCTGCGAGAGCACAACGGCGCAACTCGGGGCAACCCCGGAAGTGTCCGCGAGGTGCGCGCAGACGCCGCGCGGCAGAAAGGGCATTTTCGGCAGAGCGCCGTAACCAGATGGGGCCACTCCTCCTTGCCCCGAAACCTCTGCTGCTACGAGGGATAATGACGGCGAAGATGGATGCGCCGACCGCGCTAGCGGCGATGGGGATGATGATATTGATGAAATTTCGAATGCGAAGATGGCCGGTACGACGGGGTCGATGGCGCGTATCTGCGACAAATGTCTGAATTCACGGCGGGGAGCCCGCTGCGACAAATGTCTGTATGCAAATAAATTTTCTGGGTGAAAGTTAATATGAATGCGGCACACGGAAATCACGTGCTAGTGCAACACATGTAAATGAAAGGATATAAGAGGGCCAGGGCGTAACTCGGGGCAACCCCGGAAGCGCTCCTTCTCCTTCGGACGATGCACAGAGAGAGAGAGAGCAGCTCAATGCATGGTGCTGATTATGAGCTAATGGAGCGCGAAGTGGCCCCGCGGCTGCCGTTGGCATGGCGCGAGAGCTACGCATCAACACGCACCCTGGATATGATTCTGCGCGAGTGTGTTTCTTTTTGCGGTGTCTTTTGTGGTCCCCTGGTGATGCTCGTGGGGTCTTCTTGGATTTCCTTGGCGGCTCCTCGGGTATTCGGTTCGGGAAGTCTCGGGAGCTCCCTTTAGCAGGGCCCCAGGAAGGTCTGAGAGATTTTCAAGAGATCCCCTCCCCAAAGAGACACAAAGTATTATGTCAGAGTGTGGCTCTTTTTGGGTGCTTTTGGGATCTACCGTGGTCTCTGCATTGGGGCTTCTTGGATTCCTGGTGAGCTCTTTGGGGATGTGGAAAATCTCGGGAACTCTCTGACACAGGTTCCAGGGGGCTCCTTGCAGATCTCAGCAGGTCTCTGCGTGGGCATCCTTAGAGATACAAAGTAAATGCACCCTTGCGGCTCTTTTTGGGCGCTTTTGGGATCCACTGGGGCCCCCTGGAGATTACAGAGCCCTCTAA
>CAUYUJ010016528.1:100000-273707 GCA_963575745.1 Prorocentrum cordatum | reverse complement strand
GGGTGGGCGGAAGGGTGCGGCGGCGTACGCGCACCCGCCGGCTTCTTCTTTAACAACCCTACGTAGCCCGAGAAGCTCTCCGGGAACACGTTCGTGGTGGCGCTGGAAAGCTCGGCTGGCGCGCTCCTGAATGGCAGAGAGCGACGCTTCCACGCGTGCCTGCACGCGTGGGCGCTCGCTGCCCGGGAAGCTCGCGAGGCCTCTGGGGCACGTTCGCGGGGCCTCTGGAGCACGTTCTACGGGAACGTATTGGAACAGCCGCTCCGGGACACGCTGAGGAACCCGAGGGACCACGGAAGGGATCGTGGAGCGGTGGGCGGAAGGGTGCGGCGGCGTACGCGCACTCGCCGGCTTCTTTCTAACAACCCTACGTAGCCCAAGGGGCTCTCCGGGAAAATCCTTCCTGGAGAGCTCTGGAAAGCTCACCTGCAGCGCTGCCGACGCGCTGGCAGAAACGCTTCCATGCGTGACTGCACGCGTGCAAGCACGCGTGGAAGCTTGCCGGAAGCTCTCCCGGACCAGCTGCCGGGTCACCGGAGCCGCTGCGGGAGACGTGGACGGCCGTGGAGGAGCTCCTGGCGGGCGCCACCACCGTCCGGCTTCTACTCTTAAACCCTTTAGCTCCCAGCGAGCTCTCCGGGAACAACTTGGTAAGGGGAGCTCTACGAGTTACTAGCTCCACCCCGCGCCGGAATTCCTCTAGCTCATCGATGCCGAAGAACTCTTCGAGGTACAACTTGCTAAAGGAAGCTCTACGAGTTACTCTTCTGCTCCCAGCAATAACTTGCTAAGGGAACTCTACGAGTCATTACTCTTAAGCTTCCAGCCGCTAGCTTAGGGAAGCTCTACGAGTCAAGTCTCCACGTTGTCCTTTCTGGCCGGATCGGCCAACTAGCTCCACTCCGCGCCGGAATTCCTCTAGCTCATCGATGCCGAAGAGCTCTACGAGGGAATCTACGAGGTACTTGGTAGCGTCCAAAACCCGGAGAGCAAAGGGCACACACCGGAAAGCCTTCCTGGCAAGCCCACAGAAGCTCTCGGGAAGCTCTTCTGGGGCTCTGGGGGCTTCCCTGCGGCGCTTCTGAAAAGCTGCCAGGAACGCTTCCATACCTGCCTGCACGCATGCAGGCACGCGTAGACGCCTGCCGAAGTTCTCCCGGACCCGCTGCCGGGACGGGCGAGTTGCTGCGAGGATCGTGGAGCGGCGGAGATGCGCTGCTTGCGGGCGCCCCACCGTCCGGCTTCTAATCTAAAACCCTCTAGCCCTCAGAGAGCTCTCGGGGAATTTTCTGGGGACCTCTTGGGCTCCCTTGAGACGCTTCGAAAGCACTGCCAAGCACGCCCCCAAGCGTGCTTGCACGCGTGCAGGCACGCCTGAAGCGCTTCGAAAGCGCTGCCAGGCACGCCTTCATGCGCGCCTGCACCCGTGCAGGCACGCGTGGACGCGTGCCAGAAACGCCCCCGGACCCGCCGCGACCCCAAACGAACTGCTGCGAGGATTCTGGAGCGGCGGAGATGGGCTGCTGGCGGGCACCACCACCGACCGGCTTCTAATCTGAAACCTTATAGCTCCCAGAGAGCTCTCCGGGAATTACTCTTAAGCTTCCAGCAACAACTTGCTAAGGGAAGCTCGACGAGTTAAGGTCCGTCGAGATTTTTCTTGCCAACTAGCTCTCCAGCGCCCCGGAATTACTCTTAAGCTTCCAGCAATAACTTGCTAAAGGAAGCTCTACGAGTTACTAGCTCCATCCAGCGCTGGAATTCCTCTAGCTCATCGATGCCGAAGAGCTCTACGAGGTATTACTCTTAAGCTTCCAGCAACAACTTGCTAAGGGAAGCTCTACGAGTTACATTGTCTCTTCTAGTCGGGTCGGCCAACTAGCTCCACCCCGCGCCGGAATTCCTCTAGCTCATCGATGCCGAAGAGCTCTACGAGGGATAACCGACCTCAAGTCGTCACATTGTCTCTCAAGGTCGGGTCGGCCAACTAGCTCCACCCTGCGCCCGTATTCCTCTTAGCTCACTTGGTAGCGTCCAAAACCCGGAGAGCGAAGAGACCCTCGGGGACGAAAGATCTTTCCTGGAGAGCTCACGGGGGCCCCCCAGAAGCGCTTGTGAAGCGCTGCCAGGAACGCTTCCACGCGTGACTGCACGCGTGTGGGCACGCGTGAACGCTTGCCGGAAGCTCTCCCGGACCCGCTGCCGGGACGGGCGAGTTGCTGCGAGGATCGTGGACCGGCGAAGATGGGCTGCTGGCGGGCACCACCACCGTCCGGCTTCTAATCTAAAACCCTTTAGCTCCCAGGGAGCTCTCCGGAAATCTTGCCGAAGAGCTCTACGAGGTATTGTTGAATTTGAAAACGAAAAAGACCCCCTGCAGCGCTTCTCCAGCGCTGCCAGGAACGCTTCCACGCGTGCCTTCGCGAGTGCAGGCGCACGTGGAAAGCGCTCCCGAACCCGCTGCCGGGACGGGCGAAGCGCTGCGAGGATCAGGGAGCGGCGGAGATGGGCTGCTGGCGGGCACCACCACCGTCCGGCTTCTACTCTTAAACCTTCTAGCTCTCAGAGAGCCCCCCGGGAAAAACCCGAGAGCGAAGGGAGTCGGGAGAATTTGTTTTTTGGAGGGCTCCGGGGCGCTTCCCTCTTCAGATGCGCTGCCAGGAACGCTTCCACGCGTGCCTGCACGCGTGCAGGCGACGCGTGCCCGAAGGTCCCCCGAACACGATGCGAGGTTTTACAAGCCGCTGCGGGGGTCCTGGACCGGCTGAGATGGGCAGCTGGCAGGCACGACCATAATCATGCTTCTAATCTAAAACCCTCGAGCTCTGAGCTCTCCGGGAAAAGTCAGCAAAATGTCAGACATTCTTCTTGCCAACTATCTCCAGCGCCCCGGAATTACTCTTAAGCTTCCAGCTACGCTCAGGGAAGCTCTACGAGTTAAGTGCTTTGATAGTAATACTGCACCTACGGACTTGAGAATTTGACTGGCAAACGCGGAATAACCCATTACAGGTGCAAAACATCTGGAGAGACGGAGAGACGGAGAGCGAAACAAGACGCACCGGAAAGCTGTCCTAGCGTGCCCTCGGACGCCCTCGTGAAGCCGTTCTGGAGCTCTGGGGGCTCCCCGGCAGCGCTTCTGAAAGGCTACCAGGAACGCTTCCACGCGTGCCTGCACGCGTGGACGCGTGCCCGAAGCGCTCCCGGACGGGCTGCGAGGTTTTACGAGCCGCTGCGAGGATCCTGGACCGCCGGAGACTGGGCGCCGGCGGTGAACCGTCGACCTTTCTTACCGCCGGGGGACTCGTAGAGCTTCCTGATCATATATTATATTCGAAGAAATAGCAGAGAACGAATCGTTTTTTCGCCCGAGCTGATAGCAGATTGATCTCAGGCGTCTAGTGACATCCCATTGCTGTGCTGGGAGGAGGTAGCAGTGTACGAATCCGTTTTTGGCGTCTGCGTTCACAACAGATTCAAACCAAGCGTCTAGATGCTTCACGCCTCACGATTTCCTTCTGATTTTTCGGCTGCTCGAGTTTAGTGAGGAAATTTACTATTATCTGGAAAAAATGATCATTCGAATAAGAATAATTTTGTGAACCTTATTACTCGGGTAGCAGAGCGGGTTCAGACCTCTCGATGCAACAGACGAGCGCTCCTGATGCTTCTGGATCAGTTTCTCTGCGCACGAGCTCTGTAGCTCTCCTACAGCCCGAGTTATGTGCGAAAACCGACAGCACCTCTCAAGATGACTCGAACAATACGAATAGTTTCGTAGACCTAGCTCGAGTAGCAGACCCAGTTCAGGCCTCTGGATGCAACGGACGAACGCCTGATCAGTCTGCATCGGTTTATGTGCGTATCAGCTCTGCAGCTCCCCTAGAGCCCGAGTAAAGTACAGACATCCGACAGTCTCTGTCGAAATGACTCGAGCGATGCGAATAGTTTTGCGGACCTAGCTCGAGTAGCAGACCGAGTTCAGAACTCTGCATGCGACAGGCGGACGCGCCTGATGTCTACAAATCGGTTTCTGTGATTACCAGCCCTGTAGCCCCCCTACAGCCCGAGTTAAGTACAGAAAACGGACAGCACCTCTCAAGATGACTCGAACAATACCAATAGTTTCGCGGACCGAGCTCGAGCAGCAGACCGAGTTCAGACCTCTGGATTCAACAGACAAGCGCGCCTGATAATTCTGAATCAGTTTCTGTAAGTATCAGCTCTGTAGCTTTTCTATAGCTCGAGTTATCTTGAGAAAACCGGCACCGCGTGTCAAGATGGCCCGAAAAGACCGATCCCGCCGCAGTGCTTTTTGGCAGTGAAAGGTACCCGATCGAGCTGAGATCAAGACGGCGAGCGGGAATAATATCGAATATCACGGGAAAAAAATACTAGAGCTCAAACGAATTGTTGAATTTCGAAAGCAAAATTTTCAACCGACCCAAAGTCAGCAAAAGGTCCGTTTATATTTTTCTTGCCAACTAGCTCTACAGCGCCCCAGAATTACTCTTAAGCTTCCAGCAACTTGCTAAGGGAAGCTCTACGAGTTACGGGCTGCTGGCAGGCACCACCACTGTCCGGCTTCTAATCTAAAACCATCTAGCTCTCAGAGAACTCTCCGGGAATTGTCTCTTAATGTCGTTTCGACCAAGTAGCTCCACCCCACGCCGGAATTCCTCTACCTCATCGATAACGACGAGCTCTACGAGGTACTAGCTCTATCCTGCGCCCGAATTCCTCTTAGCTCATCTTGCCGAGGAACTCTACGAGGTACTAGCTCCGCCCAGCGCCAGAATTCCCCTAGCTCATCGATGCCGAAGAGCTCTACGAGGTACTAGCTTGCGCTCGAATTCCTCTTAGCTCATCTTGCCGAAGAGCTCTACGAGGTACCCGGAGAGCGAAGAAACCCTTGGCGACGGGAAATCTTTCCTGGAAAGCTCTGGGGCACCCCTGCAGCGCTTCTGTGAAGCGCTGTCAGGAACGCTTCCACGCGTGCCTGCACGCTTGCAGGCTCGCGTGGACGCGTGCTGGAAGCGCCCTCGAATCAACTGCCGGCTCGGGCGAACTGCTGCGGGGATCGCGGACCGGCGGAGATGGGCTGCTGGCGGGCACCACCACCGCCCGGCTTCTAATCTAAAACCCTCTAGCTCTCAGAGGGCTCCCCGGGGACATTGTCTCTTAAGGTCGGGTCGGCTAGCTCCACCCTGCGCCCAAATTCCTCTTAGCTCATCTTGCCGAAGAGCTAGCTCTACGAGGTACTTGGTAGCGTTGAAAACGCGGAGAGCGAAGAGACCGTCGGGGAGAGAGAATCTTTCCTAGAGTGCTCTGGGGAGCTCCCCTGCAGCGCTTCTGATGCGCTGCCAGGAACGCTTCCACGTGTGCCTGCGCGCGTGCAGGCACACGTGGAGCACGCCCCCGAACCAGCTGCCGGCTCGGGCGCGGCGCTGCGGCGGACGTGGAGCGCCGTGGAGGAGCTCCTGGCGGGCACCACCACCGTCCGGCTTCTAATCTCAAACCCTCTAGCCCTCAGAAAGCTCTCCGGGAAAAACCCGGAGAGCAAAGGGAACACACACCAGAAAGCTTTCCTGGCAAGCCATCGGACGCTCTTGTGAAGCGCTTCTGGAGCTCTGGGGGGCCCCCCTGCAGCGCTTCTGAGGCGCTGCCAGGAACGCTTCCACGCGTGCCTGCGCGCGTGCGGGCACGCGTGGGCGCTTGTCGGAAGCCCTCCCGGACGGGCTGCCGGGTCAAGCAAACTTCTGCGGGGATTCTGGACTGGCGGAGATGGGCTGCTGGCGGGCACCCCCACCGTCAGGCTTCTAATCTAAAGCCCTCTAGCTCTCAGAAAGTTCTCCGGGAAAAACCCGGAAAGCCAAGAAAACACACACCGGAAAGCTTTCCTGGCGAGCCCTCGGACGCTCTCGTGAAGCGCTTCTAGAGCTTTGGGGGGCTCCCCTGCAGCGCTTCTGAAGCGCTGCCAGGAACGCTTCCACGCGTGCCTGCACGCGTGGACGCTTGCCGGAAGCTCTCCCGGACGGGCTGCGACCCCGGGCGAGTCGCTGCGAGAATCCTGGACCGGCGAAGATGGGCTGCTGGCGGGCACCACCACCGTCCGCCTTCTAATCTAAAACCCTCTAGCTCTCAGAGAGCTCTCCGGGAACCAACTAGCTCCACCTCGCGCCGGAATTCCTCTAGCTCATCGATAACGAAGAGCTCTACGAGGTATTACTCTTGAACTTCCAGCAACTAGCTAAGGGAAGCCCTACGAGTTTTAGCTCCCCAGCGCCCCGGAATTACTCTTAACCTTCCAGCAACTTGCTAAGGGAAGCTCTACGAGATATTAGCTCCACCCCGCGCCGGAATTCCTGTAGCTCATCGATGCCGAAGAGCTCCACGAGGTACTCTGCAAAGCTTTCGTGCCGAGCTCTGGGGTGCTCTCGTGGAGCGCTTCTCAAGCGCTGCCGGGCACGCTTCCACGCGTGCAGGCACGCGTGCAGGCACGCGTGGACGCATGTCGGAAGCGCTCCCGGACCCGCTGCAGGGACAAATAACCTTCCCCGGGGATTCTGGAGAGGCGAAAATGCGCTGCTGGCGGGCCCCACCACCGTCCGGCTTCTAATCTAAAGCCCTATAGCTCTCAGAGAGCTCTCCGGGAACTTTGTCCGCCTCGGCCGGGTCGGCCAACTAGCTCCACCCCGCGCCGGAATTCCTCTAGCTCATCGATGCCGAAGAGCTCTGCGAGATGCTAGCTCCACCCCGCGCCGGAATTCCTCTTGCCCATCGATGCCGAAGAGCTCTACGAGGTACTAGCTGCACCCCGCGCCGGAATCCCTCTAGCCCATCCATGCCGAAGAGCTCTACGAGGTATTACTCTTGAGCTTCCAGCAACTAGCTAAGGGAAGCTCTCCGAGTTACTCTTCTAGCTTCGCCGCTAATGCTCTAAGGGAAGCTCTGCGAGTTATTCTTAAGCTTCCAGCAACTAGCTAAGGGAAGCTCCACGAGTTACTAGCTCCACCCCGCGCCGGAATTCCTGTAGCTCATCGATGCCGAAGAGCTTTACGAGGTACTCGTATGCTTCCAGCAACTAGCTAAGGCAAGCTCTACGAGTTACTAGCTTCACCCAGCGCCGGAATTCCTCTAGCTCATCGATAACGAAGAGCTCTGCGAGGTACTAGCTCCAGCCCGCGCCGGAATTCCTCTAGCTCATCGATGCCGAAGAGCTCTACGACGCATTTCTCTTCCAGCTTCGCCGCTAACGCTCTAAGGGAGGCCCTACGAGTTACTTGGTAGCGTCGAAAACCTGGAGAGCGAACAGGCAACTCTGCACAGCTTTCGTGCCGAGCTCTGGGGGGCTCTCGTGGGGCGCTTCTCAAGCGCTGCCAGGCACGCTTCCAAGCGTGCCTGCACGCGTGCAGGCACGCGTGGGCACGTGCCAGTACCGCTCCTGGACCCGTTGCCGGCTCAAACAAGTCGCTGCGGGGAATCTGGACCGGCGAAGATGGGCTGGTGGCAGGCACCAGCACCGTCCGGCTTCTACTCTAAAGCCCTATAGCTCTCAGAGAGCTCTCCAGGAATTTCGAGAATTGAATTTTCAACCGAGCAAAAACCAGCTAAAGGTCCGTCGAGACTTGGTAGTGTGCAAAACCCATTTCTAGAAAACCGTGGAATTTGCATTTTTCGGTGTCAACATGATGTCGGTTGCTCCAAATGTTTCGATAGTAAAACTCTCTGTAGAGAGCTGAGCTGCTCGCAGAAGAAAGTTTAGATACTAATGCTCGGAATAAAAAACTGGTTTCTCAAAATGAATCGTCACATATCTTTCAAATCTTTGCAAAACCGACCCAAAGTTCTCACATCTTCTTTTCTGGTCGGGTCGACCAACTAGCTCCAGCCCGCGCCGGAACTCCTCTAGCTTATCGATAACGATGAGCTCTACGAGGTACTTTCTGCGACGATTCTGGACCGGCGAAGATGGGCTGCTGGCAGACACCACCACCGTCTGGCGTCTAATCTAAAACCCTATAGCTCTCAGAGAGCTCCCCGGAATTTTTCTTGCCAACTGGGCGCCGGCGGTAAACCGTCAACCTTTCTTACCGCTGGGGGGCTCGTAGAGCTTCTTTGCCATATATGATGTTCAAATAATTGGCAGAGAACGATTAGTTTTTCAGCCTCAGCGCTGATAGCAGACTGATCTCAGGCTTCTAGATACATTTCACTATTGCCGAGAACTCTAGATGCAACAGACGCACGCGCCTGATGATGCTGAACCTATTGATCTCCGCACCAGCTTTGTAGCTCTCCTACATTTCGATTTCAGTACAGAAAACGGACAGCATCTGTGAAGATGACTCGAATAATACGAATAGGTTTGCGGACCTAGCTCGAGTAGCAGACCGCGCTCAGACCTCTAGATGCAACAGATGAACGCGCCTGATGATTTCGAATGGGTTTCTGTAAGTATCAGCTCTGTAGCTGTCCTACAGCTCGAGTTTAATCCAGAAAACCGACAGCTCCTGTCAAGATGACTCAAATTATACAAATAGGTTCGCGGACCTAGCTCGAGTAGCAGACCGAGTTCAGACTTCTAGATGCAACAGATGAACGCGCCTGATGATTCTAAGAGGGTTCCTGTAAGTATCAGCTCTGTAGCTACCCTACAGCTCGAGTTAAGTACAGAAAACCGACAGCACATGTCAAGACGACTCGAATAATACGAATAGTTTCGCGGACCTAGCTCGAGTAGCAGAACGAGTTCAGAGCTCTAGATGCGACAGACGAACGCGCCTGATGATTCTAAGGGGGTTTCTGTAAGTATCTGTAGCTGTCCTACAGCTCGAGTTAAGTACAAAAAACCGACAACGCATATCAAGATGACTCGAAACAGCCGATCCCGCCCGTGTGCTTTGTGGCAGTAAAAAGGACCCGATCGAGCTGAGATCAAGATGGCGAGCGGGAATAAGATCGAATATCACGGGAAAAAATACTGGCGCCGGCGGTGAACCGTCAACCTAGTCACCGCCGGGAACCTCGTAGAGCTCCTTGCACGCGTAAGAGTGCTTAGATTAAAAGCAGAGAGCTTATCGGAGCATTTCTAGAAAAAACGTCGAATTTGCAATTTTCGTTGTCAACTTGATGTCGGTTGCGCTTAATTTTTCGATAGTAAAACTGGCTCTAGAGAGCTGAGCTGCTCTGGAAACAAATGTTATATGCCAATGCTCGGCGTGAAAATCTACTTTCTCAAAATGAATTGTCAAATAATTTTCAAAAACCAGCAAACCGACCAAAAGTTATCACTTTGTCTCTTCTGGTCCGGTCGACCAACTAGCTCCACCCCGCGCCGGAATTCCTCTAGCTTATCGATAACGAAGAGCTCTACGAGGTACTAGAGCTCCAACGAATGGTTGAATTTCGAGAACAAAATTGTCAACCGACCAAAAGTCACCAAAAGGTCCGTCGATATTTTTCTTGCCAACTAGCTCTCCAGCGCCCCGGAATTACTCTTAAGCTTCCAGCAACTAGCTAAGGGAAGCTCTACGAGTTACTAGCTCTCAACAAACACAGCACACGCGCGCAGTAAAGCGTGTGTGGAGACGCTTGAAATCTCGCAAGACGCAGCGTTGGAGACGCCGGAAAGCTCTCTGTTCAGGGCTGCGGGGAGCTTCCGTGAAGCGCCGCTGAAGCGCTGCCGGGCACGTTTCCACGCATGCCTGCACGCGCGCAGGCACGCGTGGACGCGTGCCGGAAGCACTCCCGGACCAGCTGCCTGGTCCGGCGAGTTGCTGCGAGGATCGTGGAGCGGTGGAGATGGTCTGCTGGCAGGCACCACCAATGTGCAGCTTCTAATATAGAACCTAATAAAGCTCTCAGAAAGCCCCCCGGGAACTTCATGCACTCGTGCAGGCGCGCGTGGACGCGTGCCGGAAACGCTCCCGGAAGGGCTGCCGGGTCCGGCGAGTAAGGGAAGCTCTACGAGTTACTCGTCAGCTTCCAGCAACTAGCTAAGGGAAGCTCTACGAGTGACTAGCTCCACCCTGCGCCCGAAGTCCTCTTAGCTCATCCTGTCGAAGAGCTCGACGAGGTATTGCTCTTCTAGCTTCGCCGCTAACGCTCTAATGGGGGGCCCTACGAGTAGCGTCCAAAGCCCGGAGAGCGAACAGGCAACTCTGCAAAACTTTCGTGCCGAGTTCTGGGGGGCTCTCGTGGGGCGCTTCTCAAGCGCTGCCAGGCACGCTTCCAAGCGTGCCTGCACGCGTGCAGGCACAAGTGGGCACGTGCCGGAAACGCTCCCGGACCCGTTGTCGGCTCAAACAGGTCGCTGCGGGGATTCTGGACCGGCGAAGATGGGCTGGTGGCAGGCACCACCACCGTCCGGCTTCTAATCTACAGCCCTATAGCTCTCAGAGAGCTCTCCGGGAATTTCGAGAATTGAATTTTCAACCAAGCAGAAGTCAGCTAAAGGTCCGTCGAGACTTGGTAGTGTGCAAAACCCGGAGAGCAAAGAAGCGCTCGCACTGGATGGCTTTCCTGGAAAGCTTTAGGGGCTTTCCAACAGCGCCTCTAAAGCGCTGCCAGCGACGCTTCCACGCGTGCCCGAAGCGCTCCCGGACACGCTGCGAAGTTTTACAACTTTCTGCGACGATTCTGGACCGGCGAAGATGGGCTGCTGGCAGGCACCACCACCGTCCGGCGTCTAATCTAAAACCCTATAGCTCTCAGAGAGCTCCCCGGATTTTTTCTTGCCAACTAGCTCTCAAGCGCCCTGGAATTACTCTTAAGCTTCCAGCAACTAGCTAAGGGAAGCTTTACGAGTTATGTAGACAAACACAGCACACGCACGCAGTAAAGCGTGTGTGGAGACGCTTGAAATCTCGCAAGACGCAGCGTTGGAGACGCCGGAAAGCTCTCTGTTCAGGGCTGCGGGGAGCTTCCGTGAAGCGCCGCTGAAGCGCTGCCGGGCACGTTTCCACGCATGCCTGCGCGCGCGCCGGAAGCACTCCCGGACCAGCTGCCCGGGTCGGCGAGGCGCTGCGGAGATCGTGGAGCGGCGGAGATGGTCTGCTGGCAGGCACCACCACTGTCCAGCTTCTAATATAAAACCTAATAAAGCTCTCAGAAAGCCCCCCGGGAACTTCCTGCACACGTGCAGGCGCGCGTGGACGCGTGCCGGAAACGCTCCCGGACGGGCTGCCTGGTCCGGCGAGTTGCTGCGAGGATCGTGGAGCGGTGGAGGTGGGCTGCTGGCAGGCACCACCACGGTCGGGCTTCCAATCTAAAACCCTCTAGCTTTGTCAGAGCTCTCCGGGAAAATCAGCGAAAGGTCCGTCGAGATTTTTCTTGCCAACTAGCTCTCCAGCGCCCCGGAACTGGCGCCGGCGGTGAGCCGTCAACCTGGTCACTGCCGGGAACCTCGTAGAGCTCCTTGCGCGCGTGAAAGTGCTAAGAATCGAAGCGGAAAACTTCGCAGGAGATTTTCGTGCAATCTTCAATTTTGCATTTTTCATGTCGACATCCAGTTGGTTCCTCCAAGTGTTTTGATAGTGCAAGTGCGCCTACGGAGCTCATATTAAGACGCAGAGGCCCTCATAGTCTTTTACAGGTGCGAGAATAAATAGTAAACTATCAGTCAAATTTTAGCAATTCCGACCCAAAAATATCACATCTTCTTTTCTGGTCGGGTTGACCAACTAGCTCCACCCCGCGCCGGAATTCCTCTAGCTCCTCGATGCCGAAGAGCTCTGCGAGGTAATACTCTTAAGCTTCCAGCAACTAGCTAAGGGAAGCTCTACGAGTTACTCTAAAGCTTCGAGCAACTAGCACGGGGAAGCTCTGCGAGTTATTACTCTTAAGCTTCCAGCAACTAGCTATGGGAAGCTCTACGAGTTGTTCTTCTAGCTTCGCCGCTAACGCTCTAAGGGAAGCTCTACGAGTCACTCTGGGAACTTGGTAGCGTCCAAAACCCGGCGAGGAAAGAAGCACTGGCACTGGAAAGCTTTTCTGGGGCGCTTTCCTGAAGCGCTTCCGACGCACTGCCAGGCGCGCTTCCACGAGTGCCTGCAAGCGTGCAGGCACGCGTGGACGCGTGCCGGGGAAACGCCCCCGGACACCATTGGGCCTACCCCTAGGTCTGGGAATTTCGCGAGGTCTATGGGAACGTATTGTTGGAGCGCTCCCGGAACACGCTTCCGGTTCAAGCAACTCGCTGCGGCGATTCTGGACCGCCGTGGAGGAGCTCTGCTGGCAGGCACCACCACCGTCCAGCTTCTAATCTAAAACCCTATGGCCCTCAGAACGCTCTCCGGGAACAGGAAAGCTTTCCTGAAGAGCTCTGGGGAGCTCTCCTGAAGAGCTTCTGAAGCGCTGCCAGGCACGCTTCCACGCGTGCCTGCACGCGTGCAGGCACGCGTGGACGCGTGCCGGAAGCGCGCCCGGACCAGCTGCGACATTTTACAAGCTCCTCCGGGGATCGTGGACCAGCGAAGATGGGCTGCTGGCTGACACCACCACCGTCCGGCTTCTAATCTAAAACCCTATAGCTCTCAGAGAGCTCCCCGGAAAACTAGCTGCACCCCGTGCCGGAATTCCTCTAGCTCATCGATTCCGAGGAGCTCTACGAAGTATTTTGGACCGGCGAAGCCCCAGAAGCGCTTCTGAAGCGGTGCCAGGCACGCTTCCACGCGTGCCTGCACGCGTGCAGGCACGCGTGGACGCGTGCCGGAAACGCCCCCGGACACGCTGCGACCTCAAACAACTTTTTGCGATGATTCCAGACCGCCGTGGAGGAGCTGCTGGCAGGCCCACCACCGACCCGCTTCTAATCTGAAAACCTATACCTCTCAGAGAGCTCTCCGGGAATGAACTGAAGAGCTCTGGGGGGCCCTCCAGAAGCGCTGCCAAGCACACTTCACGCGTGCCTGCGCGCGTGGACGCGTGCCGGGATCGCTCCCGGACACGCTGCGACCTCACGCAACTCTCTGCAGGGATTCTGGACCGGCGGAGATGGGCTACTGGCTGGCACCACCACCGTCCAACTTCCAATCTAAAACCCTGGAGCTCACAGAGAGCTCTCCGGGAATATGGAAGAGCTCTACGAGGTACTCTTAAGCTCTCAAAGACTGGGAACATAAGCGTGCGCTGAAGCGACCACAGGGCGCGTGTAAGCCTGCGCAGCGGCGCCGCGCAGCGCCCAAAGCGCGCGTGGAGCGCTCTGGCGCGTGGAGCGTTTTGGCGCACGCTTGAAGCGACGCCGTCAAGTGTGCGTGAAGCGCCGGGTAGCGCGCGTGACACGCCCCCACCGACGCTTCGAAGCGTGCCCGAAGCGCGGCGAGCCGCGCTTGAAGCGCTTCCAGCGACGCTTCGAAGCGTGCCTGAAGCGCTACGAAGCGCGCTTGACGTGCTGCGAAGCCCTCGGGGAGGCGCTGCAAGTTCCGGCGACTCGCTGCGGGAATCGTTGACCGGCAATCGTTTGCGTCCGGCTCAGTCAGCCACCACGCCGGCTTCTGCCCTGAAGCCCTTCCTTCTGAGCCCACAAGGAGCTATCCGGGAAATTCCTCTAGCCCACCGCTGTCGAAATGCTTTCCTACTTGTTTCCACGTGGCACTCGCTCCGCTCCGCGCTGCGCCGGAATTCCTCTGGCTCGTCGCTGCCGAAGAGCTCTGCGTGGTGTGCCGAAGAGCTCTACGACGTACTTCTCGCTTCTTTCCTTCGTGACTCGCAGAGCTCCCGTAAGAGCGTTAGCGGCGAAGCTGGGAAAGATATTCCGGCGTGCGGGGGGGCTAGCTAGCAAAACAAATCTCGACGGAAGTGTTTTTTTTTTTTGTTCTGTTTCTTGTTTTTTTTGTTTCCCCCCCCAACTCTCCTGCGTTGGGTTCTCGTTTTGAATAGAGCACTGCTCGCGCGTCTCCTTCCCGCCCCCTCCCGTCCCTCTCTTCCCCCTTGCCTTCTGCCTCGCTCGTCGCTGCGTGCCGGCTGGGAAGCTGCGATCTGTGAAACTGTCGCCACTTCCGAGGCCTGCTGGGGGGCCCAGCACAGTGTGCACCCGCGGCGGATTCAAATGGGACCTCGCCATCCCTGGGGGGCTGCGATCTGTGAAACTGTCGCCACTTTCGAGGCCTGCTGGGGGGCCCAGCACAAGTGCACCCGCCGCGGATTCAAATGGGACCTCGCCATCCCTGGGGGGCTGCGATCTGTGAAACTGTCGCCACTTTCGAGGGCTGCTGGGGGGCCCAGCACAGGTGCACCCGCGGCGGATTCAAATGGGACCTCGCCATCCCTGGGGGGCTGCGATCTGTGAAACTGTCGCCACTTTCGAGGCCTGCTGGGGGGCCCAGCACAGTGTGCACCGCGGCGGATTCAAGACCTCGCCATCCCTGGGGGGCTGCGATCTGTGAAACTGTCGCCACTTTCGAGGCCTGCTGGGGGGCCCAGCACAGTGGGCACCCGGCGGATTCAAATGGACCTCGCCATCCCTGGGGGGCTGCGATCTGTGAAACTGTCGCCACTTTCGAGGCCTGCTGGGGGGCCCAGCACAGTGTGCACCCGCGGCGGATTCAAATGGGACCTCGCCATCCCTGGGGGGCTGCGATCTGTGAAACTGTCGCCACTTTCGAGGCCTGCTGGGGGGCCCAGCACAGTGTGCACCCGCGGCGGATTCAAATGGTACCTCGCCGCCCCTGGGGGGCTGCGATCTGTGAAACTATCGTCACTTTCGAGGCCTGCTGGGGGGGCCAGCACAATGTGCACCCGCGGCGGATTCAAATGGGACCTCGCCATCCCTGGGGGGCTGCGATCTGTGAAACTGTCGCCACTTTCAAAGCCTTCTGGGGGGCTCAGCACGGTGTGCACCCACGGCGGATTCAAATGGGACCTCGCCATCCCTGGGGGGCTGCGATCTGTGAAACTGTCGCCACTTTCGAGGCCTGCTGGGGGGCCCAGCACGGTGGGTACCCACGGCGGCTTCAAATGGAACCTCGCCATCCCTGGGGGGCTGCGATCTGTGAAACTGTCGCCACTTTCGAAGCCTGCTGGGGGGCCCAGCACAGTGGGTACCCACCGCGGATTCAAATGGGACCTCGCCATCCCTGGGGGGGCTGCGATCTGTGAAACTGTCGCCACTTTCTTACCTCGCTCGTCGCTGCGTTTCGGGGGCTGCTGGGGGCTGCGATCTGTGAAACTGTCGCCACTTTCGAAGGCTGCTGAGCTTGTCACAGGCAGCTTACATATCCAACAACGAATCCTGCAATTTGATTGCCCGTGCAAGTTTCGGCCAACTCTTCGTTTCCCATGCTACAAAAGGGTTGGGTACGTCACAAGGATTTTTTTGTAAGAAAACCAGTGTTGCGAAACCATGCGTTTGTGTATTTGTTTTGGAAATTCGATTTTGAAATCCTTCCGAGATCGAAAATTTGCCCAACTCTCCTGCGTTGGGTTCTCGTTTTGAATAGACCACTGCTCGCGCGAACCTTCCCACCCCCTCCCGTCCCTCTCTTCCCCCCTGCCTTTTACCTTGCTCGTGGCTGCGTTTCGAGGGCTGCTGGGGGCTGGGATCTGTGAAACTGTCGCCACTTTCGAGGGCTGCTGGGGGGCCCAGCACGGTGGGCACCCGCGGCGGATTCAAATGTGACCTCGCCATCCCTGGGAGGCTGCGATCTGTGAAACTGTCGCCGCTTTCGAGGACTGCTGGGGGGCCCAGCACAATGTGCACCCGCGGCGGATCCAAATTAGACATCGCCATCCCTGGGGGGCTGCGATCTGTAAAACTGTCGCCACTTTCGAGGGCTGCTGGGGGCCCAGCACAGTGTGCACCCGCGGCGGATTCAAATGTGACCTCGCCATCCCTGGGGGGCTGCGGTCTGTGAAACTATCGCCACTTTCGAAGGCTGCTGGGGGGCCCAGCACAGTGGTACCCACTGCGGATTCAAATGGGACCTCGCCATCCCTGGGGGGCTGCGATCTGTGAATCTGTCGCCGCTTTCGAGGGCTGCTGGGGGGCCCAGCACAGTGGGTACCCACGGCGGGTTCTAATGGGACCTCGCCATCCCTGGGGGGCTGCGATCTGTGAAACTGTCGCTCCTTTCGAGGCCTGCTGGGGGGCCCAGCACAGTGGGCACCCGCGGCGGATTCAAATGGGACCTCGCCATCCCTGGGGGGCTGCGATCTGTGAAACTGTCGCCACTTTCGATGTCTGCTGGGGGGCCCAGCACAGTGGGTACCCACGGCGGATTCAAATGGGACCTCGCCATCCCTGGGGGGCTGCGATCTGTGAAACTGTCGCCACTTTCGAAGCCTGCTGGGGGGCCCAGCACAGTGGGCTTCCCGCGCGTCTTCCTCCTGCTCTTCGTTCCAGACTCCCCATGCCCTCTTCGAGCCTGTAGTTGTCGCCCCTCGTTCTTGTATGGTTCTCCTGCGCATCATTCCATTGGCGCGTGTCCCAAGTAGCTTACATATCAAACAACGGACCCTGCAATTTGATTATCCGTGCAAGTTTCGGCCAACTCCTCGTTTCCCATGATACAAATGGGTTGGGTACGTCACAAGGTATTTTTTTTCCCCAACCCTCCTGCGTTGGGTTCTCGTTTCGAATAGAGCACTGCTCGCGCGAACCTTCCTTCCTTCCTTCCTTCCAGTCCCTCTCTTCCCCCCTGCCCTTGACCTCGACATCCCTGGGGGGCTGCGATCTGTGAAACTGTCGCCACTTTCGAGGGCTGCTGGGGGGCCCAGCACACTGCGCACCCGCGGCGGATTCAAATGGGACCTCGCCATCCCTGGGGGGCTGCGATCTGTGAAGCTGTCGCCACTTTCGAGGGCTGCTGGGGAGCCCAGCACAATGTGCACCCGCGGCGGATTCAAATGGGACCTCGCCATCCCTGGGGGGCTGCGATCTGTGAAACTGTCGCCCCTTTCGAGGCCTGCTGGGGGGCCCAGCACGGTGGGTACCCACGGCGGATTCAAATGGGACCTCGCCATCCCTGAGGGGCTGCGATCTGTGAAACTGTCGCCACTTTCGAGGGCTGCTGGGGGGCCCAGCACAGTGGGTACCCACTGCGGATTCAAATGGGACCTCGCCATCCCTGGGGGGCTGCGATCTGTGAAACTGTCGCCGCTTTCGAGGCCTGCTGGGGGGCCCAGCAAAATGGGCTTCCCGCGCGTCTTCCTCCTGCTCTTCGTTCCCGACTCCCCATGTCCTCTTCGAGCCTGTAGTTGTCGCCCCTCGTTCTTGTATGGTTCTCCTGCGCATCATTCCATTGGCGCGTGTCCCAAGCAACTTACATATCAAACAACGGATCCTGCAATTTGATTGTCCGTGCAAGTTTCGGCCAACTCCTCGTTTCCGATGATACAAATGGGTTGGGTACGTCACAGGGTTTTTGATTGACATGTTTAAATGGAATTTCTCGAAATTTGAACATTCGTTAGTGCTCTAGTATCCCCCCATCTTCGATTATCTTCCCGCTCGCCATCTCAATCTCGGGTCGACCGGGTACATATTTCTGTCAAAAAGCGTGTGGGCGGGATCGGCTGTTTAGTGCCATCTTGGGAGGTGCTGTCGGTTTTCTGTAGTTAACTCGAGCTATAGAAAAGCTACAGAGCTGGCAGGAACGCCTAAAGCATCCAAAATCATCAGGCGCGTTAGTCTCAAATATCCTGATGTCCGAACTCGGTCTGCTACCAGAACTGGGCGACCAAAACTATCCGCACTCTGCTAATTTTCTTGGAGATGATGACGAATTTCGTGATGGAGCTCGAGCAGCAGATGAGCTACGGAGCTGTTTGGCACAGCAATCGAAAAGGGACTCATCGGAGGCGCTAGTCTGAAGCATCTAGATGCCCGAACTTGGTCTGCTACCAGAGCTGGGTCTGAAAAACTATTTGTGCTCTGCATTTTTTTAGAGGTGGTGATGGTTTCTTGACTGAAGTCGAGCTGCAGATGAGCTACAAAGTTGTTTGTCACAGCAATCGAAAGAAAATCATTCGATTCGCTAGTCTAAAGATCTAGGTGCTCGAACTCGGTCAGCTACCAGAGCTGGGTCCGAAAAACTATTCGTGCTCTGCTATTTATAAGAGAGTTGATGGTGACTTTCTTGAGGTTTCTCGAGCTGCAGGTGAGCTACAGAGTTCTTTGGCGCAGCAATGAATAGGAAAACATCAGAAGCGTTAGTCTCAAATATCTAGATGCCCGAACTCGGTCTGCTACCAGAGCTGGGTCCAAAACAACTATGCGTGCTCTATTTCTTGTCTTAGAGATGGTGATGGTTTGCTTGGCTGAACTCGAGTTGCAGATGAGCTACAGAGTTGTTTGTCACAGCAAACGAAAGAAAATCCTCATACTCGCTAATCTAGAAAGTATCTAGATGCCCGAACTCGGTCTGCTTCCAGAGTTGGAAACAAACAGCTACTCGTACTCTACCAATATTTCCAGAGATGGCGATGCCTTTCTTGATCCTCCCCCTCCTTCTCCTTCTTCTGCTCCTCTTCCTTCTTCCTCCTTCTCTTCCTCAGCCTCCTCCATCTCCTTCTTCCTCACTCCTTCTTCTCCTCCAGTCCCCCTCCATGAGACCCCACCCTCGCGCGCGCGGCATGCGAGATTGCCGCGCCCGCATTGCACGAAGAAGCTCTACGAGTTCCCGGCGGTAACCAAGGTTGACGGTTTACCGCCGGCTCCCAGTGTAGGGTAGCTCTATCAGGCATTCTCTCGCTTCGCTGCTCCCTCTCAAAGAAGCTTTAAGAATCACTGTCTAACGTCGCCGCTTCGTCCTTGGGGAAGACTAGCTGTTCCGCGCCGGAATTCCTCTACCTCATCGATGCCGAATAGCTCTACGAGGTGGCGCCGGAATTCCTCTCGCTGATTGATGCCGGAGAGCTCTGTGGGGTATGTTTGCAGCTCCTTGTCCATGGCTGCGGTGTGTTCCTGAAGCTTTCCCTCGAATATGTTCCCACAGGGCGTCTCCCAGACAACCTTCGAGCGCCCTCAACGGAATCTCTCCATCGATGCGTTCCCGTCGAAAATCCACCTGACGTCTCTCCAGCGAGCCCAGAAGCTCTGCAGCTGGTCGGCCGGAAGCTTTCCCCAAGTCTCTCCAACTTGCTTCGCCTGGCCTTCCCGCGTTGTTCGGGCGCCCTGCTATCCGGGTTTTGGGCTACACGGGTTCAAACAAATTGCTGCGACGCTCCTGCCTGGTGCCCGAGAGGGCCTTGGGGCAACCCACTGTTGCCCGTTTCTGACCTGGAACTCTCTGAGCTCTCTTCGAGCTGTGCGGGAATTAAGGAAGCTGGCAAGTTTGGGACATGATCTCGTGTGAGTCTGGGACCACCTTGAAGATCTGTTGGGTCTCACTTGAATCCTCGCGGGGGCATCCTATGGTCCTCATGCTGCTCTTGTGGCTCTCTTGTGCTCTCGCGGTGCTGTCTTGGGGCCCTGTTGGGCGCCTTTTGGGCGACGTTGATGCGAAGTCGGAGGTTCCCTGGGCGGCCTGTAGCTGTTGTCAGGTCGAGAAATCGGAGACCCAAGCGTCAGGGAAAACACTTCAAGAAACAAACAATCGTTTGGGTCTCCTGGGGCCTTCTTGGGGCTGTCTTGGTGCCCACCTTGGGCCTACTTGGCGTCATCCTGGAACGCTCTTGAGCCATCTCGGGGCCTTCTTCGTCCGTCTTGGAAGCATCTTGGGCCGTCTTGAGATCCTCTCTGGGCTCTCTTGGAAGCCCCGGGGAGGGGTTAACAATGTGGCCCGTTATCATCGAGGTGGGCGCGCACCCCCGTACCACCCTTTCCATATTCTTATAATCTGGGACCCCGCGATCCCCCCCACTAAGCGGGACCCCTCCGAATCCTTGGCCTCGGGGGCATCCTGGAAGCCCTTGCAAACGGTCCCCTGTGCTTTCTGGGGCTCCTGAAGTTTCAATAGGGCCTAGGCAGCGGACCCAGGAAGGACGTTGGACGGCCCTACGACCCACAGAGGCCCCAGACGCGCATCAAATCGCCCGAATAGGACCCCCCAAAAAACTCCAAGAGGCATCCGAAACGCATTACAATCACATACATTCACACACATGTATATATATATATGTGTATATTTATATATAATAAGAAATTATCCCAGTGCGACCCTACCTAGGAGTTGGAGCATCTAGGAAAGCAACATCTACATCTACACCGACAGCTACATTAACATCTACACCTGCATCTACATCAACATCAACAGCGAGACTCGCATCTACATCTACATCTACGCCTGCATCTAGACCTACACCTACATCTACATCTACATCTACATCTACACCTACATCTACATCTACATCTACACTTTCGCGTTGGTTTTGTTTTTGCTTTGCATTTCCTTGCCTTTGCTTCTGCTTTTGCCCTTGCTGTTGCTTTTGCTTTGATTTTGTGTTTGCTTGATTTTGTTTTTGCTTTGCCTGCGCACAGACACACACACACGCATGTTTTCGCATTCGCTCACCGTGTGTGCTTGAGAATGCTCCGTATCCGGTCTACTATCCATTGCTTTGCTTTTGCTTTTGCTTTGCTTTGCGTTGCTTGTGCTTTGCTTTGCTGTCGCTGCTGTTGCTTTGCATTTGCTTTGCTGCTGTGCTATGATATGCTCTGCTCTGCTCTGCTATGCTATGCTGCGCTGTGCTATGCTGTGCTGCGCTGCGCTATGCTATGCTATGCTATGCTGCGCTGTGCCATGCTATGCTGGGCTATGCTATGATATGTTGTGCTGCGCTATGCTATGCTACGCTATGCTGTGCTATGCTGTGCTCTGCTATGCTAAAGCTCAGCGAAGCTAAGATGAAGGTAAGCTAAGCTAAGATAAACCTGAGCTAATATGAAGCTAAGCTAAGCTAGTATGAAATAAGCTAATATAAGATGATACAAGCAACACTAAGCTAAAGAGACGTAAGTGGGGGAACCGCGGGGCGGATGCCGGGGGAACCGCCCGGAGCGCGTTCCACTGCCCGGCCCCTTTAAGATACAGGGTAAGAACCCTCTAGGCAGAGCTTGGGTAGGGAATAAAGTTCAAAACGCGATTTTGGGATTGCCCAGTTCTTCACTCTTTTGGGCTTCCGAAGCCGCCCAGAAGGCCAGATAATCGCTCCCAATTTAAACAAGAGGGCTTCAAGGCAATCGAAGAGGAGCCCCAAGACGGCCGTTGGGGCCCCCAAGTGGCCCGAGGAGAGCCCCCTGACGGCCCAAAATGCCCAAATCAGTCCAAATCGCCAACGTCGTTCAGGGAAACCGCGGTTGGAAACAAGAGGCCCCCAGGAGGAATCCAGGAGGCTCCCAGAAGGTCCCAACAAGACCTTAAAAACCTTCGGGAGGCTCACAAGAGGCTCTCCTAGGATGAACCCCGCACGTGCACGTGCCGGCGGGGCGGTTCCCGCAGCCCTCAGCGTCCGAGCGCCGCGGCGGCCTCCTCTGCCTCTGCGGGCCCAGCGAAGAAGGAGGTCCACGTGAGCAACACGTTTGTCGAGGCGGGGCCAGCGGTTCGCTCCCCTGGGCGACAGCTCCGGCGCAACCGGACTGATGGGGATGAGCCGCTCCTGGTCGTGGGACTCGGCGGGTTGAATCTCGACCCTGCCAGGGACATGCATGTGGACGCGGGGATTCCTTTGGAGGAACAGCGCCGGGCCGAGGATCTCAACCGCCCCCCGGCCAGCGCTCCTGGGGAGGGCGCCCCGCTGCCCGGGGCTCCACAGGCAGCGCCGCCGGCCGGGCAAGAGCCACCTGCACCCCCTCCCCTGGCGCCCGATCCTGCCCACCGGCGCAGGGTTCGTGCCCGCGTCCGGGTGCATTGCCCTGTCCCTGGGTGCCCGCGCGGCGACGCCGCGTCCTCCGCCGGCTGGTGGGACCACCAAAGCATGCGCCCGCGCCTGAACGAGCACGCCGCCGGGCGGTTCCCTGGGTTGCCACCGCTCCCGCCCGAGTACCTGCAAGAAACACCGGTTGGATCAATGCTCGGTCTGCCAACGGTTCTTGTCGACGCGCCTCGGCGGCATCTGCCCGCGTTGCCGCCCTGCCGCGCGCGCGGCCGCAGCCGGGGCAGCCGCCGCTCCCGCCGCTGGCGGCCAACCGCACAGCGAGCCCGCGGGTCTCCCCTCCCTTCGGGAAGCTTTCTCCAAGCGCTCCACCACCAAGCGCTACGTCCCGAAGGGCGCCCAGGACCTCTGGGCACGGTGCTTAGTGCAGACGGTGGCCCAGACCGTGCACAACAACACCGAGGCTGCGTGGACAGAGCTTGCGATGCTCCCGAAATGCGTCCTGCGCCCTCGCACCCGTGGCGGCCGAGGCAGCAGGGCGGCCGGCGAAGCGCAGGCCAAGGCGCTGTGCCGGCGCTGGCTGGACGGGGAGCGGGCCTCCGTGTGTGCCGGGGCAGTCGAGGCTCGCGCTGCCAAGCGCGCCTTTCAAGCCTCCCAGCGAGCGGAGAGGTGCGTGCAGCTCGCCGCAGACGCCCAGTACTCCAAGAGCTGCTCGGCTCTGACCAGCGAGCCGCCCGTGGAGGTCACCCCCGACGTCGTCGAACAGATGAGCCGGAAGCACCCGCGCAGCCGCCAAGCTGTGGATCCCGCCAGCCTTCCGGCTGTCCACGCGGCTGCTGCCCTGCAGATGGACGGGGGCGCGGTCCGTAGGGAGGTGCGGGCCTTCCCCCGGGGCTCGGCCGCCGGGCCAACGGGCCTCCGACCCCAACACCTCAAAGACGCACTGCTCAACGCGGCCCACAGGGACGAGGTCACCGACCAGCTCCGGAACCTTGTCAACCTCTGCGCCAGGGGGCAGGCCCCGCCGACCGTGTCCGAGTACTTCGCGGGCGCCTCTCTCGTGGCCCTGCCGAAGAAGGACGGAGGCCTGCGCCCTGTTGCCGTCGGGGAGGTGCTCCGGCGCCTCGTCGGCAAGTGCCTCTGCCACGAGGTTGCCGACGCCGCGCGCGACCGACTGGCTCCCCTCCAGATCGGCGTCGCGGTCCCTGGCGGCACCGAGGCGGCGGTGCACGTCGCGCGCCAGTGGTGGACCCGCCACCTCGGGGACCGGGGAAAGGTGTTTGTGAAGCTGGACTTGTCTAGCGCCTTCAACACCCTGGACAGGCAGGCTCTGCTCCGCGCGGTCCACGAAGAGTTTCCCGGGCTGGCGCCCTGGGCCGACTGGTGCTGCTCCCGCCCGTCACCTCTCTTCCTGGGCAAGCAGACAGTCCGCTCCGCGGGGCGCAGCAGGGCGACTCCTTGGGGCCCCTACTGTTCTCCCTAGCACTGCAGCGCGCCGCCGAGGCCGCCCTTCGCGCGCCGCGCCACGGCGCCGACGGCGCCGTCGACCTGAGTTTCTTCTACTTGGACGACGGCTGCCTCGCGGGCGACGCGCTGGCCGTCGCGCGCCTCCTCCACTTGCTCGTGGCCAGCCTTGCCGCGGTGGGCCTCCAGTTGAGCACTGGCCCGGGCAAGTGTGAGGTGGTCCCCACTGGCGGAGACGCCTCCGACGTGTCTCTGGACGGCTTCCCGCCGGGCTTCCGCCTCCGCGCCGATCGCAGCTTCGAGCTGCTCGGCGCGCCAGTGGGAGACGCGGACTTCTGCGCGGAGCACGCCAAGCAGCGGGTCGCGAACGCCACCGAGTTGCTGGAAGCCCTGGGGGAGCTCGAAAACGCGCAGGTCGCGCTGCACCTCATGCGCCAGTGCGCCTCCTTCTGCAAGCTGGGCTACTCCGCGCGCGTGGTGCCGCCCACCGCGCACGCCGCCTCCCTGCTGGCTATGGGCGACGCTGTCCGGGCCTGCCTTGAGCAATTGAGCGGCTGCTCGCCCTCCGACGCTTCTTGGCAGCAGGTTCTGCTATTAGCTCAGGAAGGGAGGACTTGGCCTGCGCTCTGCCGCGAAGCACGCCGCCGCCGCCTACATCGCTTCCAGAGCGAAGAGCACCGACCTCTGTCGGCAGCTCTACCCCGGCTACTCCAACAACCCCGACCGCGACGGAGGTAGCCTGGCGGCTGCGGTGCAGGCCCACAACGCAGTCGTGCGGGACGCCGACCGGGTGGTGTTCGACCACGCGCAGCACGGCAACCAGAAGGCCCTCTCCGACGCGGTGGACAGCGCCTCGCTCGACGGACTTCTGGCGGGCTCCACCCTGGCCGGCAAGGCGCACCTCTCTCTGGTGCAAGCCCCAGGCGCGGCCGCGTGGCCCCAGGCGCCGCCCTGCGAGGCCACCTGCACCGCTTTCCCGCGCGGCCTCATGCAGGTCGGCCTGCAGAGGCGGCCGCGAGTCCAGCTCCTGCAGCAGGAGTGCTTCCGCCCAGCCTGTGGCGAGGTGATGGGCGTTCTCTGCGACCAAGGCCTGGTCTGCGCCTGCCGCGGCGACCGAACCAAACGCTACAACGCCCTGCGCAACCAGGCCTTCTTCGACGCCCTGGCCGCCGGCCACGCCGGGGCGGAGATGGAGCGCCAGGGGCTGCTACCCACGCGCCCCGCCGGGGAGGCCACCCCCGGGGGCGAGCAGGGCGGGTCCCAGGTGGACGACAACGGCCGCCGCCCTGCCGACGTCTACCTGCTGCGGTGGCGCAACGGCACGGCGGCCGCCTGGGACTTTGCCGCCACGTCAGGGTTGCGCGCCGATCTCCTCGCCGCGTCGGCCGCTTCGTCAAGCGCAGCGACGGAGCGGTACGGGGAGTTCAAAAGGCAGCTCCAGGACACCGCGCGGCTCTGCGCGGCACAGGGCTTCACTTTCCTCCCCATGGCGGTGGAAGCCCACGGTGGCGGGTGGGGCCGCGAGGCACGCAGGGCCTTCGGGGTCCTAGCCAAGCGGGTGGCTGACGCCACGGGGGAAGACGCCGCACTGGTTGCGGACCAACATGCCCAGCGACTTTCCGTCTCCCTGCACAGGGAGAACGCGCGGGCGGTGTTGCGGCGCCTTCAGACCCTGTCTGGAGGGGCGGGGGTGGCAGCGGCCCGCCTGGCCGCGGCCACGGCGGCCTCCACGGCAGACGCCGTGTGAGGTGCCCCCTGCGTTGCCTAGCGCTTCCCGCCCACCCCCCCCCGCCCTTGCTGGGCAACACGGGCGCCCCCCGTGCCCTTTCGCCAACGTCGCGCCGGCGACCCCTCCCACGCGCCGCCCGGCCCTTCCCCGGCGGGGCGGTGGATGGATTCCGCAGCGGGCAATCCCCACCAAGCCGCATCGCGCTGGGTTCGGGCGGCCACCCGCCCAGGTCGCCGCCGTACGGTCCGGTCCGTAGCCTCGTCGCGGGCGGCTCTTCTCTCCGGGCCCCTGGCCCGGCCTGTCTGCTTGCGGTCGCTGCTTTCTCTCCTCCTTGTCCTCCTCCCCCTCCTCCCCCTCCCTTCGCTTCTGCTCGTTGCTTCCCTCCCTTTCCTTTCCTCCTGCTCCCTGCCTGCTGTCTCCGCCTGGCCCGTCTTCTGCCTGCCCGCCCGCCCCACCGGCCCTGGCCTCCCGCCGCGGCGTTCGTCGTCGTCTGCCTGCTTCTCCCCTCCTCGTCCCCTTCCGCCGGACAGCACAGCCTGCCCGGAACCAGCGTGGCGGCATATAGGGGCCTGACAAGCTGGTCTTGGTGGCTTCCGATTTGCTTCGCTTGAGCCCCCGCCAACAAATTACCCTGGCGAAGTACCCAACCCCTGCGCAAACGCGGGGCGCAAATAGTTTAGGACACTTTATAAAGGGGGGCGATGACGGAGCGAGGGTTACTGTGCTGGGCCCCCCAGCAGGCCTCGAAAGTGGCGACAGTTTAACAAATCGCAGCCCCCCAAGAATGGCGAGGTCTAATTTGAATCCGCCCGTGGCGTCACTGTGCTGGCCCCCCCAGCAGGCCTCGAAAGTGGCGCCAGTTTCACAGATCGCATCCCCCCAGGGATGGCGAGGTTTAATTTGAATCCGCCCGTGGCGTCACTGTGCTGGGCCCCCCAGCAGGCCTCGAAAGTGGCGACAGTTTCACAGATCGCAGTCAGCAGGCCTCGAAAGTGGCGACAGTTTCACAGATCGCAGCCCCCCAGGGATGGCGAGGTCTAATTTGAATCCGCCCGTGGCGTCACTGTGCTGGGCCCCCCAGCAGGCCTCGAAAGTGGCGACAGTTTCACAGATCGCAGCCCCCCAGGGATGGCGAGGTCTAATTTGAATCCGCCCGTGGCGTCACTGTGCTGGGCCCCCCAGCAGGCCTCGAAAGTGGCGACAGTTTCACAGATCGCAGCCCCCCAGGGATGGCGAGGTCTAATTTGAATCCGCCCGTGGCGTCACTGTGCTGGGCCCCCCAGCAGGCCTCGAAAGTGGCGACAGTTTCACAGATCGCAGCCCCCCAGGGATGGCGAGGAAAAAGCGCCGTCACTGTGCTGGGCCCCCCAGCAGGCCTCGAAAGTGGCGACAGTTTCACAGATCGCAGCCCCCCAGGGATGGCGAGGTCTAATTTGAATCCGCCCGTGGCGTCACTGTGCTGGGCCCCCCAGCAGGCCTCGAAAGTGGCGACAGTTTCACAGATCGCAGCCCCCCAGGGATGGCGAGGTCTAATTTGAATCCGCCCGTGGCGTCACTGTGCTGGGCCCCCCAGCAGGCCTCGAAAGTGGCGACAGTTTCACAGATCGCAGCCCCCCAGGGATGGCGAGGTCTAATTTGGGTCCGCCCGTGGCGTCACTGTGCTGGGCCCCCCAGCAGGCCTCGAAAGTGGCGACAGTTTCACAGATCGCAGCCCCCCAGGGATGGCGAGGTCTAATTTGAATCCGCGCGTGCGTCACTGTGCTGGGCCCCCCAGCAGGCCTCGAAAGTGGCGACAGTTTCACAGATCGCAGCCCCCCAGGGATGGCGAGGTCTAATTTGAATCCGCCCGTGGCGTCACTGTGCTGGGCCCCCCAGCAGGCCTCGAAAGTGGCGACAGTTTCACAGATCGCAGCCCCCCAGGGATGGCGAGGTCTAATTTGGGTCCGCGCGTGGCGTCACTGTGCTGGGCCCCCCAGCAGGCCTCGAAAGTGGCGACAGTTTCACAGATCGCAGCCCCCCAGGGATGGCGAGGTCTAATTTGGGTCCGCCCGTGGCGTCACTGTGCTGGGCCCCCCAGCAGGCCTCGAAAGTGGCGACAGTTTCACAAATCGCAGCCCCCCAGGGATGGCGAGGTCTAATTTGAATCCGCCCGTGGCGTTACTGTGTTGGGTCCCCAGCACGCCTCGAAAGTGGCGACAGTTTCACAGATCGCACCCCCCCAAGGATGGCGAGGTCTAATTTGAATCCGCCCGTGGCGTCACTGTGCTGGGCCCCCCAGCAGGCCTCGAAAGTAGCGACAGTTTCACAGATCGCAGCCCCCCCGCAGGCCAGACAGGAGGAGGCAAGAGGGAGGCAGGAAGGAGGGAAGGAGGGAGTGGAGACCACACTGCTGTATTCAAATCGAGTACCCAACCAAGGAGGGTTGGGAACAAATGATGGGGCCGAATTCGCAGGGTAGGGCGATAATCAGGAGGAAAAGGAAACATGAATACATGATAACGAAAACAACATTACAACGACGATGCCAGAAAAGGCAACCGCTCATTCTCGCTGAATGTTCCGTTTTACTTTATTGCCCTCGTGTCTGCATGCCAAACCTGACATGTCAAAGTGCATGGCGCGAAACGCCAATGCAGCCTTGCGTGTATATATAAGATATGGGACACAAGCCACATACAATGTATAGATTTATACATAGTTGTTTCGACATCGTCTGTCCCGCCCTTGCTAAGTGTGTTTACCTCTTCGGAGCTCAACGCTTGCGCAACACGTCCCTTCGCCAAGAAACTCGCTTTCACCGCATGCCAGTTCGTGCTAGGACTTCGGGCACGCCGTTCTCAATGATTGTCTGTTATGCTTCGCGCGTGCGTGCGTGGCGGTCCCCAAGGGTCCTGGAGCAAGAAATCACTGGACGGAAAATTGGCAAAGATGGTGGAACTCCCGTGCGCGGTCTAAAAAAACCATCCACGTCCGCAAAGAAACTGCGACCAAGCGATTCAAAAACACATCGTGCAAAAACGTTTCAAGCAATAATCGTTCCTCGTCTGGGTCGGTGGCTGCGGCCTCGCGGCCTCGACGGCGACGGCGACCAACAAGGAACATACTTGTGATCCTCCACTTCTAGAAGCCTCGTAGATGGGGTCCGAGTAGACGGAGTCGGAGGACCACGCAGCGACGCCGATGCCTCCGCGATGCGGCTCGATGTGGAGGCCGACTTTCTCTACATACGTCGAAGTCGCACATGCATCGCAAATGTCGCCGACGCATCGAGGCCTGAAACTGTCCAAGCGGGCGCTGCGACCCTCCGGTCATTTCTCAACCGTTTGACCGCATTCACCAACGAAGCCTCCAAGACGCGGCCCACACGGCCGGCCACCCAGGCCTTCCAGACCGCCAGCCAACCTCCAGCATGTTTCTGGAAGGCCCCAAGACCGCCACAGGACGGCTCGAAGTAACCGAACACCCTCCCAAACATGCCCTCAACTTCTTCCCAACACATTTTTTTGCTCGCTTCCGTGTTTCTCGTTTTTTCGCTGCTGCGCTTCCGATAGCGTTCTGAAGCCTCCACATCCGCGACACCTCCAAATGAGGCCTCGCTCCCCCGTTCAAGGTAGCTCCGATGGGCACTAGATCTGGAAAAACTAGTGGGGATACGCGAACCGTTAACACTTTCGTGACGTCGCCGTTGCCGCGTAAAGAAACACAACAAGACCATGTCCAATGTTCCTGCTGTCGTCGTCGCCGCGCCGACGGTATGTTCAGAATGTGCTCTTCCGTTTTCTGCGTGCTCGAAAACCATGTTTTCTATGCGACAATACCGGTTCTGAAAACCCAATGCTCGACTACAGAAAAATTGCCGTGCGTCACCCGTTTTCCGAGACATCTTCACATGGACACTTGACTCGCAGAAAGCTTGCACGTGGACGCAAGCATGTGAGCAACTACGACAGAATGCCCGAGTGCAACACAAAGGTACATGCTGTCGCGGGCGGCACTTGACAGCGAACGCAATAAACATCCCACGAACGCATGGCTTAAGATGGCCTGGAGCTGGCTGGCTGGGGGTCGGGGAGGGGGAGGAAAGGAGGAGGTCTGACGTGCAGCGGGCACCCGTCAGCATCAAAGATCGATTTAAGAGCCGACGTCCGGACTGCGAGCTCTTCCTCCAGGGACATGCACAATTTCCCCTCACCATTGCGGACTGTGAGCGTGGCGGCACGCGGCTTGGGGGCAAGACGATTCACAATGCGAAAGCACTCCCGGCTGTCATTGTGCCGAGCGGCGTGCTCAGCCTGGTCTGCCTGCCGCTCAAGCTCGGCACGCTTCTCCAAGCGAATGGCACGTTGAGCCTCCCTCGCATGGTGCTTGAAGTCGGCCAAAGCGAAAGATATCCGAGCGAGCGACTCCTGGTTCTGAATTCGGGCTTCCAGCTGGAGCTGGCTGCTCTGCTTGGTTTTAATTAAAGTTAAAGTAGAGTTCGAAAACTTAAAACGCGATTTTGCAACACCTGGACTGGTCAGAAAAAACTTTTGGGCTACAATCGAAACTGCACTCTCCAAAGCATTACAATAGTCTGTAGTAGTGGCATACAGCTTAGAGACTCCGCAGACCTCTGCCCACGGTTGGTGCAGCTGGTGAGCCTGAATCAAAGTATCGAGCTCTGACCGAAACGACAGCGCGATCTGAATTTCAGCCGTGATACGAGTTGACTCTGGGTACCGATCATAGATCTGCACAGTCTGGAGACACCTGGACAACAGCGTGCGGTCCCAGCGGAGCCTCGCCGGGCAGCGACTGCGGTGGCGATAGGCTGGGGCAGCGCTCACATGACCTTCGACCACCCAGTGGTCGCGGGCCCCGCCGAGGCTCACCGGAATGTTGCGTCTCGTAGTCGCCGAATCCCGGGCCCCGTCCTGCAGGCGCGAGATGATGAAATCACCTCTGGCAGACCACTGCCCGCGAGGATGGCGCCACGTAGGGTTCCACTTGCGAGCCGGGCCGAACGTGTTCAGGGCACGAAGTTGGCACTCCTGGAGCGTCTCCAACAACTGGCGCCCGTTGTCGTTCCAGGCCGGGATCTGCTTAGACCACTCGCCAGCTTGACCAACATGGGGTAGAGACACACGAACGCTAGCGTTGGCGTCTATCGTGAAGATCAGCCGGCAGCGAGCCCGAACCGCGTGCACAGCAACGCGAAGTTGAGCATGGAACGCAGCTTTTGCTTCGACGTGAGCCTGAAGCTTGTCAGGGTCTCCGCGATGGACAGTGTCATTTGTGGGAGAATACGCATTGAGAACATAAAAGTCCAGAGCCTTACCACGGGTAACCCGGATGCCATGAATGCGTCCATCAAGCCATCGATGTTCACACCGGACGTGGGTGCGAGAGGCAAGTTTTTTGGAGACGCCAATCAGACAACCATCACGGTGTTGCTTGTCGGATCGCGGTAAGGGATAGAGCCAGAAATGTTCATGCTCCCACGCGGTGTCAACAGTCATCAGAGTGCCTTGCAATGACAGTACCCCCACATTGTGGGATGCGGCAAGCTGCAATATCTCCTCAAGGCGGCCCTGCACTTGGCACGACTCGCAATTATAGGACCACACCCTGATTTGATCTCTCCGCAGCGCCGCAACTCGATCTGGGCTGCCCTCGGCCGCCTGGGCGGGAGGATGCATAGGAAGAACTGGCACTGCAGGCGTAGCCGGAAGCGATACTCCCAAAAGTGCCGCTGCCCGAGATCCAGCATAGAAACGGCCTCGATACCAGACATGGCCCTGCAGCTGCAGCTTGCGGCACGCTCGCCGAAAACTCCGTTTATGATGATGCTCTTGCTCGCCCCCTGCCGTTGACATCAAAAACGTCGCCGAGGGACTCCAGGACGCTCGAGCAGGCGCCCAGCGCTCGGTTGCGCGCGTGGCACCACTGACGCCCCAGGCCAGCAGGAAACACCACGCGGCGGCTAGCATGGCTGGGGGGACGGCCACTTCATGCGCCCAAGGGAGTTGCGACCCCTGGCAAAGGTCACGTCGACTCGGACTCGAGCCGGCAACCTTATGGGGCCCTTGTGGGCCCCCTTGTGGGGCCACCAGGCTGTAGGACCGTGATTCGCAGTTTCCTGTACCAGTTGTAGCTTGTGGTTTCCAGTGTTACAGTTCTGCTTCTTGCTGGTTACTGTAACTAGTTGATTGACCGCGCGAGGGGGGGGGATGCCCAAACGGGATTTTTAGCACCCCCTGGGCGCGTTGTCTGAATTGCTGGGGGGGCTCGAAATCGACACCCCTCACGCAGATCCGTGGGGTCAGGGTCCAAAAACACATGGATTTGCCACATTTTTGAAATTCGGTGCCACCCCTCACGCAGATCCGCGGGGTCAGGGTCCAAAAACACATGGGATTTGCCACATTTCTGAAATTCGGTGCCACCCCTCACGCAGATCCGCGGGGTCAGGGTCCAAAAACACAGGGATTTGCCACATTTCTGAAATTCGGTGCCACCCCTCACGCAGATCCGCGGGGTCAGGGTCCAAAAACACAGGGGATTTGCCACATTTCTGAAATTCGGTGCCACCCCTCACGCAGATCCGCGGGGTCAGGGTCCAAAAACACATGGGATTTGCCACATTTCTGAAATTCGGTGCCACCCCTCACGCAGATCCGCGGGGTCAGGGTCCAAAAACACATGGGATTTGCCACATTTCTGAAATTCGGTGCCACCCCTCACGCAGATCCGCGGGGTCAGGGTCCAAAAACACAGGGATTTGCCACATTTCTGAAATTCGGTGCCACCCCTCACGCAGATCCGCGGGGTCAGGGTCCAAAAACACAGGGGATTTGCCACATTTCTGAAATTCGGTGCCACCCCTCACGCAGATCCGCGGGGTCAGGGTCCAAAAACACATGGGATTTGCCACATTTCTGAAATTCGGTGCCACCCCTCACGCAGATCCGCGGGGTCAGGGTCCAAAAACACAGGGGATTTGCCACATTTCTGAAATTCGGTGCCACCCCTCACGCACATCAATCGCAAGGCGTGGTAACCCAAACTGCGAGTACTCCCTCGGCCCTTTAATCCCAAGGTGTGGTAACCAAGCTCGTAAACCATACACGTCTTACCAACTGTGTGGTAACCCCTCTTGTGATCAGTTGGTTTTGCCGATTGCGAATCGGCCTCGCATGAAGTTCCGATACTGCTGCACGACAGCGCCAAAGCCTCATGACTTAGCTCTTCCATGGCCCATTCTCCGAGAGAGGGGGCCGGCGGCAGGGGGCGAAGCCCTTACGGATATATGTATATGTATATGTATATGTATATGTATATGTATATGTATATGTATATGTATATGTATATGTATATGTACGTATGTATGTCTGTCTGTCTGTCTGTCTGTCTGTATGTATGTATGTATGTATATATATATATATATCTATAAGAAGTAAAGTTTCAAAACATGATTTTGGGAATGCCCAGTTCTTCGGTCTTCTGGGCGTCCGAGGCCGCCCAGAAGGCCAGACAATCGCTCCCAATTTAAGCAAGAGGGCTTCAATGCAATCCAAGAGGAGCCCCAAGACGGCCATTGGGGCCCCGAAATGGCCCGAGGAGAGCCCCATGACGGCCCAAGATGCCAAAATCATTCCAAATCGTGACACCGTCGTTCAAGGAGACCGCGGTTGGAAACAGGGTGGCCCGGGGAAGCCCCCAACGGCCCCCAGGAGGAACCCAGGAGGCTTCCAGAAGGCCCCAACAAGACCTTAAAAGCCTTCGGGAGACTTACAAGAGGCTCTCCTAGGATGAGCCTCCGCCAACAAAAACGAAGGATGGGGACGAATTCGCAGGGTAGGGCGAGAATGACGAGGAAGAGGAAACTTGAATATATATGATAGCGAAAAACGACATTACAATGACGATGCCAGAAACAACATCCACTCATTCTCGCTAAATATTCAGTTTTACTTTATTACCCTCGTGTCTGAATGCCAAACCTCAAATATCAAAGTGCATGGCGCGAAGCGCCAATGCAGCCTTGTGCGTGTATATATATATATATTGGACACAATCCACATACAACATATATATATAGATAGATAGTTGTTTCGACATCGTCTGTCCCGCCCTTGCTAAATGTGTTTACCTCTTCGGAGCTCAACGCTTGCGCAACACGTCCCTTCGCCAAGAAACTCGCTTTCACCGCATGCCAGTTCGTGCTAGGACTTCGGGCACGCCGTTCTCAATGATTGTCTGTTGTGCTTCGCGCGTGCGTGCGTGGCGGTCCCCAAGGGTCCTGGAGCAAGAAATCACTGGACGGAAAATTGGCAGAGATGGTGGAACTCCCGTGCGCGGTCTAAAAAAACCGTCCACGTCCGCAAAGAAACTGCGACCAAGCGATTCAAAAACACATCGTGCAAGAACGTTTCAAGCAATAATCGTTCCTCGTCTGGGTCGGTGGCTGCGGCCTCGCGGCCTCGACGGCGACGGCGACCAACAAGGAACATACTTGTGATCCTCCACTTCTAGAAGCCTCGTAGATGGGGTCCGAGTAGACGGAGTCGGAGGACCATGCAGCGACGCCGATGCCTCCGCGATGCGGCTCGATGTGGAGGCCGACTTTCTCTACATACGTCGAAATCGCACATGCATCGCAAATGTCGCCGACGCATCGAGGCCTGAAACTGCCCAAGCGGGCGCTGCGACCCTCCGGTCATTTCTCAACCGTTTGACCGCATTCACCAACGAGGCCTCCAAGACGCGGCCCACACGGCCGGCCACCCAGGCCTTCCAGACCGCCAGCAAACCTCCAGCATGTTTCTGGAAGGCCCCAAGACCGCCACAAGACGGCTCGAAGTAACCGAACACCCTCCCAAACATGCCCTCAACTTCTTCCCAACACATTTTTTTGTTCGCTTCCGTGTTTCTCGTTTTTTCGCTGCTGCGCTTCCGATAGCGTTCTGAAGCCTCCAGATCCGCGACACCTCCAAATGAAGCCTCGCTCCCCCGTTCAAGGTAGCTCCGATGGGCAATAGATCTGGAAAAACTAGTGGGGATACGCGAACCGTTAACACTTTCGTGACGTCGCCGTTGCCGCGTAAAGAAATACAGCAAGACCATGTCCAATGTTCCTGCTGTCGTCGTCGCCGCGCCGACGGTATGTTCAGAATGTGCTCTTCCGTTTTCTGCGTGCTCGAAAACCATGTTTTCTATGCGACAATATCGGTTCTGAAAACCCAATGCTCGACTACAGAAAAATTGCCGTGCGTCACCCGTTTTCCGAGACATCTTCACATGGACACTTGACTTGCAGAAAGCTGCCACGTGGACGCAAGCATGTGAGCAACTACGACAGAATGCCCGAGTGCAACACAAAGGTACACGCTGTCGCGGCACTTGACAGCGAACGCAATACACATCCCACGAACGCATGGCTTAAGATGGCCTCCGACATAGCTCCAACATGTACTCTCGTTCAGTGCGGCACACCTCAAGCAAAAAACACGTGTGTTCCCAAAGAGCGATGCCGACCGAAACGCGTGAAGTGGGTATTGCGTTGAGCGGGTTCGAGCACGTGTTGTCGGTGGCTTATGGTGCATGCCCGCTGATCGATCAATTTGCGTGATGCCGCCGTGAAACACTCAAACTCTATCCATAAACTACTTTAACGGTTTCCCCAAAAAGTGCCAACGGAGTATCTGTGGAGGCATATGATGGGAACCATCCGAACATCTGCTAACGTTCCCGATTCGTCTCATACTTTACCGTGCTCCATTGGGAGGCCCCTCGTGCAGTAATATTAAACCAATGTGCCAGGGTGGCTCGAACATTAAAGACGCCAACCTCGCTTCCCCCTCCCCTTCACCTCCTGAACATTTGGACGCTGCTGAGCTGAAGGCCCCACGCCTGCTGGAAATGGTTGCTCGTGTTTTCCTTGGTGTTCCTTTTGCAATGTGGACGCCCAACTGCCTTCGTGGCCCTGGCGGCCCCCAACGGCCGTTCGACACCTGCGCTGCGCGGCCATGCCCAGCGCCTGGTGCTGATGACCGTGGATACTGAAGGGACGATCCCCGACGATGAATCCAAGACCTGGAGGAACGCCCTGCCACGCTCATTTTGTGTCGTGGTCCCCTCCCTTGCCTTCAAGCCTCGCGCAGCTTGCCACCGGATGGCCCGCTTTCGCGTGACGTCATTGTCGCTGATGGCTCTTATCACAGGTTCGTGCCCTGGCCACTACTGAATTTTACGCTACTGTGCTCCATTTATTCTTGTCGCGACTCACCTCCTATATCGAGATCCGCCTGGGCGCACCAACAGCTACATGTACCTGAGCCTGCTCTGGGAAACTCTGGAGTGCTTCACGCTCTCAGAGCTCTCCACCCGCCGGCGGCCCTGTCCTCCCTGTTCCTCCCATCGACCCTCTGCCTCTGTACACAATGAGCGCAACAACAACGTTATTAATGCCTGACCACAACTCGGACCCGGGACCCCGCAAATCAAACATGGCGAAAAACAAATGATTACATACAACTCGAACCGAAACCAAACAACGTTTCATTGCAAAACGGCATGATGCGTTTCAACCGCCCTGGCATAACAATATCCGTCTCTTCCCCCGCCGTGCCCCAAAATGTTGGCATGATGTAGAACGGCCTATGGTGGTCCTCCACATCTTCCGCAAGTGCCCGGTCGGATGCCTGTCCTAAAGCTCCGCAGTCACATCTTTGCCCCTAAAACTCCCAGCGCGAATACCATTCGGAATGCTTCTGTTTTCTATGCCACTCGGTCTGATGGCGCTCCAATTTCGCAGCAGACGAAATGACACAAGGGTGTAACGCAACACACCACGAAATCGTTTGGAACGACGGTACCTGAGGCTGAACACCACCATATGGAACATGTCAGCCAGCGTGGGCACCACCTAATGTGTTCAAGCAACACAAATTGTGCGATCTATGTGGTACAACCTATGTGGTGCAAATGACTTTTACAAACGAATTGACACGTTCCATGCTCTGGCAAACATCTCACCCGTCCACCCGCAACTCGGTTTGCAAAACCCATGCGGCAACGACTGCGATGAATGCTTCGCTGGTGCATCTCTGCGGCCGCGCTAGCCCGCGCATGCTCGCGCGCACAGCGGCCCGCTAATTTGGCACGACCGACGCGGCCGCGGTGGCGCTGACCGCAAGGAACTTCCCAGCAACCGCTTTAGTGGGAATCGGTGAGTTGGGCGGGCGCGGTATCATGGCGACGCCGACAGAGGTGGACACGGTTCTGAGAATTGCGATGGTGATGAAGGTGGCGATGACGACGGCAGGGCCAATAACAGCGCCGCTGTTGATCACGGCCGCCGATAACGATGACAATGTCCTAACGTCGGCGGTGAATGCCTTTGAGGGACTTCGACATGCGCGCGCGGACGGCGCGCCCGACTGGCCCGCGTGGTGTTATTTGACACGGATCGTGCTCCGCCCAACACGCGCGCAGAAACGTTCGAAAGAATTCGACATGCCGCGCGGGAGGCCCGTTTGGCAGAATTGATGAATATGTTTGCACAACGATGATTTTCTCAAAAACCCGCATGAACACGAACGCATGTTTTTGATCACTGAGGTTGCATAACCGTGTGATTTTTCACATGTTCGGGGCACTCGATTTGGAAATAATTACGACGCCGATCATTTTTTCAAGAATTTCGGTATGCGCGCGCGAAGACGCGCGCATGTTCGCTTCGTACCGTGTTCTGCAAGGGGTTCTCGCGACAGCACGCGCGCAAGGGCGTTCGAACGATTTCGACACGTGCGCGCGACAAGCCAACTTGGAAGCATGTTATGACAATGTTGGGAAATCTATGGGTCCCATTTGGAATCGCAAGAACGCGAGAGCATTTTTTGTTGAAGGTTATGTTGCCAAAAAACCATGTGCCTCTTTAGCGTCTACGAGACAATCGATTTTGAAATCCGTACGCGATTGACGGTTTTACAAACAAATTTCGACATGTGCGCGACGACGCGCGCGTGTGCACTTTTTTGAAGGGGTTCTTGAAGGCCGGTGATGTTTGATAAACGAGAGTGCGCGCACCATAGTTTTGCAAACTACAGCGGGGGGGGTCGGCACTGGCCTGCCTGGGATGGTATGAATTCATAGTTCGGGTGGGCGATGGGGCAGAATCGTATTCCGATCGCCTTACGAAAAAATGGAGGATCGTTCGATTCGGGGGGGGGCGGAATCTAGTACCCTTCTAACAAGGAAGATCTATGCGACACGGTTCACCCTGCCGAAGTTGAAGTTGTCGGCTCCACTGCTCGCACTATCATCCCACCCACCTACCCGCAAACTTGGTTTGCAAAACCCATGCGGCGGCGATTGCTATGAGTGCTTGGTGTTGGCTGGTGCATCTCTGCGGCTGCGCTAGCACGCGCATGGTCGCGCGCGCAAGGGCCAGCTAGTTAGGCGCGGCCGAAGCGAACGCGGCATCGTGGCAACGTCGACAATGGCAGACACGATGATGATAATGACGATGCTGGTGGCGCTGACCGTTGGGCGCATCCCGGCGGGCATTTCACAGCGAGTCGGCGACTTGGGCGGGCGCGGTATCACGGCAACGTCGACAACGGCAGATGCGACGATGATAGCAGCGATGCTGGTGACGATGTTCGCAGCGGCGACGGCACGGCCAGTGACTGCGCCGATGCTCATCACGCCGGCGACGATGACGACGTCCTCGCGACGGTGATGAAGGTTTCGGCAGGGGTTCGACATGCGCGCGCGGCCGACGCGCGAGAGTGGCCCGCATGGTATTTCTCGACACTAATCGTGCCCCCCGCTTGGCATAATTGATGAACATGCTGGAAAACGTATGGTTTTCTGGAAAGCTCGCAAGAGCGAGATCGCAATCTTTTTTCCTTGCGAAGCCTCAGGTCTGTGATGGATTTCGGCATGCGCGCGCGACGACGCGCGCGTGTGAACTTGGTTTTTTTGTTGCAACGGACTCGTGCGGCAGCTCGCGCGCAAAAGCGTTCAAACGATTTCGACACGTGCGCGCGCGAAGCCCGTTGGGCTGCATGTTATGAACATGTTAACAGCCCCACGGTTTTTTTACACATCCGCAAGAAAACAAACGCATTTTTTGTATGGAAATCCGTGTTGCGGAACCATGTGTTCTGATATTCATACGACATTCGATTTTGACACCCGTACGCCACTTCAATATTGTAAACGATTCCGGCATGCGCGTGCGACGACGCACTCAGGAGAAAATGCTATTACCTTTCGCAACATATTCTTGCAAACAAGTGGCTTCTGATAAACAAATGCGCGCGCATGGTATTCTTTGCAGAGGATGACTGGGGGGATCGATGCCGATTGGGCTGGGATGGTGTGAATTCGTGTTTCGGATGGCCGGTGGGCCAAGATCATATGCAAACTGCATTACGGAGAAGGGAACCGAGAATCCCTGGGGGGGGTAGAATACATTATCGTATCGGAAAGGGGAATGTCGTGCAATATGTTTGTGGCGTAACCTATGTGGTGCAATTGTTTTTTTGCAAGAATGTTGACGCATTCCATGCTCTTGCAAACATCCCGCCCACCCACCCGCAACTTGGTTTGCAAAACCCATGCGGAAGCGATTGCGATGAGTGCTTGGTCTTGGCTGGTGTATCTTTGCGGCCGCGCCAGCCCAAGCACGCGCGCGCAACGGCCAACTAGTTTGGCGCGCCCGACGCAGCCGCGGTGGCGCTGGCCGCTGGGCACATCCCAGCGGGCACTTCACAACGAATCGGCGACTTGGGCGGGCGCCGTATCACGGCAACGTCGACAGCAACGATGCTGGTGGCGATGTTGACAACGACGACGGCGCGGCCAGTGACGGCGCCGATACTGAGCGCGCCGACTACGATGACGGCGTCCTCGCGTCGGTGATGAAGGTTTTGGGATGATTTCGGAATGCCCGTGCGGCCGACGCGCGCGAGTGGTCCGCGTGGTGTTGCTTGACGCGGGTCGTGCCCCGCCCCCCCCCCCAAAGCACGCGCGAAAGGGCGTCCGAAAGATCGCGGCATGCGCGCGCGACGACACGCGCGTGTGCACTTCGCTTTATTCCCAACCATCCTGTGGTGTGGGGTCCTCGTTTCGAAGAGGCGGTCCCCGCGTGCCTCCTTCCTCCTTTCCTCCTCCTCCCTCTCCTTCTTCCTCGTCACCCCCTCATTTTGGCGCGCCCCTCGTACGTTTCGTCGCCCCATACGGAGGTCCATCTAACGTCCCAGTGGCGAAGCCCGCATGGCGGCGCCACCGCATTGTGGCGCACTCCTCACGCGATTCGTGGCCCCAGAGAGGGAGCTCCACCTGAGGCCGAGTGGCGCAGTCCGCATGGCTGCGCCGCCTTAGTTTGGCGCACCCCTCATACGTTTCGTGGCCCCATGGGGAACTCCACCTAATGTCCCAGTGGCGCAGCGCAGTCCGCGTGGCGGCGCCGCCCCAATTTGGCACGCCCCTCATACGTTTCGTGGCTCCATAAGCGGAGCGGGTTCCACCTGACGTTCCAGGGGCGCAGTCCGCATGGCGGCGCCGCCCCATTTTGGCACACCCCTCGCACGTTTCGTGGCCCCATAAGGAACCCCTCCTGTGGTCGCAATGGCGCAGTCCGCATGGCGGCGCCGCCAAATTGTGACGCACACCTCACACGTTTCGTGGCCCCGTAGGGAGCTGCGCCTGAGGCCCCAATGGCGCAATCCGCGTGGCGGCGCCGCCTCATTTTGACGCGCCCATCGCTCGTTTCGCTGCCCCGTGGGGAGCTCCGCCCCGCCCCTTTTCGGCGCGCTTTTCACGCGCCTGGTGGCCCCGCGAGGAGATCCACCCAAGGCGATGCCGACAACTGCGGGATTTAGACTTGCGTGTGGTTGGGTCCTTCGCCGGGCCAGTGTTCTGCAAGGGGTTCTTGACAACTGGTGGTTTCTGATGAACGAGTGCGCGCGCATGGTATTCTTTGGCGGTGGATGGCTGGGGGGGCCGATGCCCGATTGTCTGGGATTTATATGAATTCGCATTTCGGATGGGCGGTGGGGCAAAATCATGTGTAAAATGCAATGCGGAAAAGTGAGCCGATGATCCGGGGGGGGTCTATTCTATCATCATTTTGTTTTAAAGGATTACATTATGTTCGCAATGATTTGTCGAAGTCAGTGCTCGTGCAAACATCCCGCCCGCCCACCCACAACTTGTCTTGCAAAACACGAAGAACGGCGGCGACTGCCCTGAATTCTTGGTGTTGGCTGGTGCATCTCTGCGGCCGCGCCAGCCCGCGTATACACTTGCGCGCGGCGGCCCGCTAGTTTGGCGCGACCGACGCGACCGCGGTGGCGCTGACCGCTGGGCACATCCCGGCGGGCACTTCAATGCGAGTCGGCGACGTTGGCGGGCGCGGTCTCATGGCAACGTCGTCAACAGTGGACGCGATGGTGATAGCAACGATGTTGGTGTCGATGTTGACAACGACGACGGCGCGGCCACTGACGACACCGATGCTGATCTCTCCGACGACGATGACGGGTCCTCGCGTCGGTGATGAAGGTTTTGGATGGAGTTCGACATGAGCGCACGGCCGACGCGCGAGAGTGGCCCGCATGACATTATTTGACACGGATCTTGCCCACCCAGCACGCGCGCAAGGGCGTTCGAATAAGTTTGGCATGCGGAACCCAATGAACATGTTGCACAGTTTTTTGATATTAGAACAACGTCGCAAGAGCGCGAGCGCATTTTCCCCAGACAAAAGCATGTTGTTGCGAAGTGTTCTGTATACACTAATCTATCAAGGTATGTAAATATACACATATACTCATATACAAATATATAATAGTGTATATATATATATATATATATATATATATATATATATATCTATGCTTTGGCGGACTCTCGGGCGCCAGCCCGGAAATATACAGCGCGTTTTCACCGGGGGCGACTGGCAGTAAATCTGTGTGATTGCGGCCCAGAGCCGCTCGCGTTGGCAATGCATTTACCTCGGGGCGTCCTCGACCCCGTTGCAATCACAAAACCGTGCAAGTGTTTAAAGCTCCAGCTGCAGGGCGGGAGCTGTCCAGTTTAAAGGGGAGGGAGCTTGAGCACAAACAGCGATCGCGGTCGTGTTGTTCGCCATCGGCGCCCTCGCGTCCTCCCTTCGCAGAGAACGACAGGCGCGCCAGAGCAATCTATGCTTTGGCGGACTCTCGGGCGCCAGCCCTTAAATATACAGCACTTTTTCACCGGGGGCGACTGCCAGTATACCTGTGTGATTGCGGCCCAGAACCGCTCGCGTTGGCAATGCATTTACCTCGGGGCGTCCTCGACCCCGTTGCAATCACAAAACCGAAACTAGAGGGCAAGCACTTGAATTGCGAAACTTTCTCCTGGCCGTCAGGCCATATACTTATATAAGGGCCGAAATGCTTTGTTTCGCAAGGCTTGCTTATAAGCTCGAGGTAGCTCTAGACGCAGACCACGTGGATAGGGCTCGGCCACGTGAGTCCAAAACCTTCCTGCTGAGTCCTTGCCCTCCAAGACTTTGTGGGGGCACCCAGAGAAGCTGGAAGCCCCTCGACCGCTACAGCGGGCCCCTGCGAGGCAAGTTAAGTCGAGGTGGCAAAAGCGAAGCCTAGTGCGTTTTCTCCAGGGCGTCCCGAAGGCACAGAAGTCCACGTCAATGTCCCGAACGTTCTAGGCACGGGCCAGGGCGAGGGCCCCTGGGAGGCTCCAAAGCCACGACGTGGACGGTTTTCCAGCACCACGGGGATCCGGAGGGACCTGCAAAGGGAAAATAAGCCAGAGCTGAAGCGGGCTAAACAATTCCCACGTGAGACTTTAGGGGCGTCAGAAGGGCTCAGGTGGGGAAATCCAAGGGGGTGCTGAGCGTTACGGAGGGGAGGTGGCCCTTTCGGACGCATGCGAGCTATCGACATTGATTGGCACGGTGTAGCTATCCACACTCCCAGTATCATACCGCCCCTGACCCATCCTCGAATCAATTGTTGGACACGGCGATTGAGGGCATCGGCGCCTGCATCGTGAATAATGTCCAGCTCGAAGCATGCGGCTATGCCTCTGAAGCACAACCGAAGTGACCGAGAGAGGTGGCCACTGCCGCTGAAAACCTCAATCATTACAGGCTGCCCCGACGAGGCCACAAACGAGGCTAGGTCGCGCAGAGGACGGCGCCAATCGTGGCCATGCCCCGCTTGGCAACGTCCTGGACGCCCTGGGGGAGGGAGTTCAGCTGCTCTTGGACCTTGGACCCTGCCTCCCTTGGCGTACCGCCTGACCGCCCGATTTGTGGCCCACCGCCCCCTCTTTTTGACTTCGTCCTGCGGACGCGCCTTCGCCAGCAACTCGTGGCTTGCGCCTCCGTGCCGCAGCTGGTGGAGGGTCACTGGCAGGAGGGGCTGCAAACCGGCGGCCGTGGCCATCTGCGCGAACCTGGCGTTCCACACGTTGTGCGTCGCGTCGAACAGGCGAGCGCCGGGCGCTCGGGACTGCAGCAGCTTCCCGAAGAGGTCGGGCAGCCACGGGAAGGCGGGGCTGTCGATCAACAGCGAGTCCTCGTACACCCCCGTCTTGCTCGAGACGCCCTTCTCCCGAGGATGCAGGGTTAGGCTCCACGTTCCTCGAGGGCCTCCGTGCAAGGACGATGGGCGCACCAGGCTGCCGGTGGTCAGCGACGGCGCCTCGGACGGCCTCAGGTACAGTGCGAACGCCACGGCGGTCAGCTCGGCAATCGTGCGCTCTCCCATCGTGATCAGCTGCCTGATGATCAAGCAGCACGCCGCCCAAGGGAGCGGCAACCTCGACCGAGGCGGAGCCAACCGTCGCCATCCCGGAGCAGCACGAATGGCTCGAGGGATGCCGCTGTACTTCAGGCCCAAGGCGATGCCCATGAACGACATCGCCGCGAACAGCTTTCACGCATCGGTGCTCTCGCCGCCCTCCAGGAACTGCTCGTGGAAGTACACTGCCAGCGCGTCGTCCAGCTGCGGCAGCGGTTCCGTCGGGACTCGGTTCTGTCGGGCCCAGTGGCGGAAGCTCTCGACCCGCCTCGCATAGTCGCGGCGAGTGGGAGCTGAGACCGACTCCGTCTCCAGAAACGTCTGCGCCTCCCCCGCGGCGGGCACGATCTCGCGACCATGGCCATGGCGACGCTGGAGGCGCCGAGCTGCCCGCCTGTCGCTCTCGACTGCCGCTCGAGGCGACCGCGACCTCGCCGACGCCGAGGCCGGGCGGCGGCCCGAGGCCAGGCGGCGGCCTGAGCGCGGCGGAGGGCCGGCTGCTGGCCGGCGGCTCCGGGGCACACCGCCCGCCGCCGGGCGCAGAGGGGCAGAGCTCGCCATGGTCGGCTGCAGCGCGATCCGCCTGCGCGGACAGCCCAGGGCGGTTCCGCGAGGCCGGGTCCGCGCTGTTGTGCTCCGACGGTGCCAGCGCAAGGCCGCCCCGCAGCCGCTGCACAGGGTAAGCGCCGCCACCTGGCGACAGATGCGCTGCAGTGGGGCAGAGGAGGAGCGGCCCTTCAGCAGAGCCAGCAAAGGGGCCATGGAATCGTTGAGCACGACGTGAGTGGTCCCGAAGTTCGCGACCGAACGAAGCCGATGCTTGAGGCAACTCACTAAGGCTCTCCCCTCCAGGATGACTTGGGCCTCCTCGCGGTCCCAGGGCTTGGGCGGGGCCCGCTTCCAGACGCCGCCCCAGACCTCCTTCGGCACGCTCTTGAAGGGCGCCTCTGGGGGCCTCGGGAACACCTTCATGGGGTCCAGGCTACGCTTGTCACGCTGGTACACGGGGCTCCCAAGCGCAGATGCATCACCAAAAACGAGACCAGGGTCGTCCGCCTCATCCTCCCACCTGCCGATGTCGAACTCCCGGGGCGAAATCGACCTCTCCGAGTCCTTCCCGAACCTCCACCTTTCGTTGAACGACGACAGCTCGACGGCAGCGGCGGCGGACACGGACTTCTCGGTGATGCCAACACCCCACCAAGAAGCGTCGACACACGACACGATGTTACTGATGGGCCTTCCCGCATTCCGGAAGCACAAGATGACGAGCGATCTGCGCCACCTCAACTCCCGTCGTACGGCCCCCCAGAGTCGAAGACAACGCGGGCCCGCTACTCCGATGAAAGTGTAGACGGCCCCCAAGGCGCTCAAGAGCTCCCGGCGGATGAGGCCTCGAGAGGTGAAGTGTGATATGACCTTCCTAAGAGTGTCTCCTGAACAACGATCTTGATCAAGTATATGTTGGACCCCAAGACGAAGACGCCACCGAAGACGAGGGTTAAGGCCAATCGCAGCGTCACTGGACCCGAACTCCCAGCCCAGAGTCTGCCCCCCGATGCCCTCCTCCACGGGGTGAGTGGGGGGCCCGACGCGCGTCAACTCTCGGTCAACGGCCCGGGCAACATCCCCTGCAACCTGGATCGATCTGGCCAGGGACACGAAGTTGTCAACGTACTCTGTGTGAACGAAACCTCTGGCCAGATCAGGGGCGGGTCGACGGTCGACAAGAAGGTTGTGTGTGGTAACCTCTGGGACTCTAGCACTGATGGTCTCGTTGATGGTCTGGCATATCCACAAATTCACGCTCCAGCCCATGGGTGGACACCGAAAACAAGGGGCGATGCGCTGCCCTGGGCGAACTGGAGTGCCATCGGCAACCGATGAAAGATCGAAATCTCCTGCTCTGACAGGGGGGGGGGGCCGAAGTATTTCTGAAGCCACGGCGGAAGCATTATGTTGTAAAATGCATCCGCTATGTCCACGCCTGCAACAGCAATGGGGGCATCCCCATCCACAGTGATCTGGCTAAAGGCGCCGCCAGAGGCAAGCTCTACTTTATCAGCTTCACCAAAGCGAAGAGACGAGTAGCGGCCATCCAAGATCATCCTCAGATCGCCGTTTTTTTGTGGACAAAGAAGAGCCCGACAGAGCACTCACACTCGAGGTGGAAACTCACGAGGTTGGCCTCCGCCAGGCGCTGCAGCACCTTCCTATGCAACTTGGGATTGCGAAGGTTAGGATCCACATGCAGACGACGTGGCCCCTCAGTACGGACACGATCCAACCCGCGCTCTCGGGGTAACAGCAAATCTTCCAAGCGGTCGGCGATCTTCCGGCCCACATCCCCTGCAAGTGACTCCAGATCTCGAGGAGAGGTCGCAGCCGACGGGAGGGAGATGCGGCCGACGTTGTCGAAACCGACCGGGGCGAGCGCCATGGCCTCCCCATGGTGCGCCTGCGATACCCGGAGCTCCGCAAGGGCTCCTGGGCCGTCGAGGTCCACCGGAGGCTCGCCGAAGCGGCGGACAGCCGCCTCGAGCTCCGCGTGCACCGCGGCGTGGACTGCGAGCAGCGGCTGAGCAGGCCCGCGCTGAGGAAGGCCAGCGGGGCCGCACGGCCCGAGGTACATCTCAATGAGCACGTCCACCAGCTCGTTGACTGTGCCCCCTCGGTGCCGGTGCCTGTGAAGCCGCCTCTCAGCTGCCCGAGTCAAAGTCTTACCCTTCTGGATCTTCAGAGTGGGGGAATCAAGTAGAAGGCGACGAGGAAAGATGTCACGCTGGCGACTATCCTCAGGAATAGAGCGAGGCTCCCCATGTACATGTCGGGCTCCAGCGGGGATGTCTGGAGTCGCCCTCTGATGCTTTTCGGGCGGGCCGAGAGTCGCGCCGCCCGAGGTCGCTCTCATTGGCCTGAGAGGGCGCGGCGTTCCTCCCTGGCCTTCCGCAGCGCCTTGAGGATGCCCGCGTCCCTGTCTACCATGGCCGACGCGTGGGTCAAGAGGTCAGGACCCACCATCATCCTGCCGTCCTCCCGCGACGTGCCGATGAAGGCCGAGGCCTCATCCAGGAAAGCGAACTTGGCGAAGCCTCGTCCGCGGCCGCGGCCCCTCTTGTTCTTGTCATTCTCATTCGCCTGAGGGGCCGCGTGGAGAGTACCCTCGGCCTCGATGGCGTACGCGTACTCGTACAGTTGCGCCTGCCGCGTCACTGACTCCACCCCCGCAAGGTCGGGGAGGTTCACCCGATCCCATCAGGCCAGGTAATCGATCATCCTCATGATGCTCTCGTAGTGCGAGACCCCATAGTCCTCATTCGTCAAGTGATGCTGACTCTTGAACTGAGAAAAGTGCTCCAAGGGCCCGCCCCGACGACGGTCGATGAAGACGAAGCACCAGGCGGCAGACCGCGGCCCCTCAAGAGGCCAGCCCGGCAGGGGCGTCTGCGCGAACTTACTCACAGCGTCGCGGAACTGGAGCCGCGTGCGGTGGCCGTCCGCCTGCAGCGGCACGCCCATCAGCCGAGCGTCGAAACCCGCCTCAGCCCCAGCGTAGATCGCCAGATTGATGCTCACCTTCCTGATGCCGATCCATCCCTGGTCCATCTTCAGGATCCCGACGTCACCACCGAACTTCTCCGTCCCGTTCAACTGCGCCACGGTGCCGCGCTCGCCAGCACTGGTGGTCTCCGTCATGACCCACTCTGCGGCGGCCGGCGCGGCAAACGGCTCGGGCGCCCCAGCGCCAAGGTTAGCCGCGGCCGCCCCTGCGCCGGCACCTCCGCCTGCTGCAGCGGCGGCCCCGGGCTGTGCGGCGGCGCCCGCCGCCGCCACGGCCGCAGGTGCGCCCGGCGCCGGGCCGCGGCCAGGGGCGACGCCCGCAAGGCCCGCGGCGGCTCCGGCGCCTGCCTCGGCGCCTCCGTCCGCGGGCCCAGCGGGCACGATGGCCCCTGCAGCGGCGGCCCCAGCTTCGAAGTCGAACAGCACCAGAGCGCCGTTGACGGGCAGCACGGCGGCCCGACCAGCCGCCGTCTCTCGGGCCAGAAACGTCTCGTCGGCGACCTGAACCAGCGTCGCCTTGATGGCTCGCTCCTCTGCCGCCGTCAGCCTCCGCCTGAAGCAGTGGAGGTGGGCGTGGTCCAGGCCGCATCGATCGCGACGACTCTGGCCAAACCGCACTGCCAGGATGTCTGGACTGTTCCTGCTGTAGTTCTCCTCATATACATCATGGTCGGGCGTGCTACTGAGAAACATCAAATCCGCTTGTCGACCAGCCGGCGGGTCCTCCAGCCGGCCCCAAATCCGGCGCTGGTGCCACCGCCGCTCGACGGCGTATAACACCCAAGCCCACTGGAGCACGTCTTGGGGCGGAACCGACATCGCCTATGGCCGCTGGGGCTCGCGATCGACGCGAGCGGTAATCCCAGGTCAAGGCCCAGCAGCGGGCCACCAGCACTCGCACCAGTTGGAACACGATGAGCAGCAGGTTCACCCCCAGCAGCGCCAGCTCTCCCAGCCAACTGCCCCAAGGCGCCTCTGACCACACGGGCGGCGGCGGCGCGGGCTCAGGCGCCGGCGCCGCACCAGCCGCCGGGGGCTCAGGCGCCGGCGCGGGCGCAGGCGCCGCCCCCGGCGCCGCCGGGCTTGGGGCGTCAGGCGCTGAGTACTCGGCCTCGGCCCGATTGAACGGCGGCGCAGCCTCTTGCGCAGCCCCCCCGCCGGCGACCCCGCCGGCCTGCAAGGGGTACAAAGTCGACGGGCACTCGAAGCTCGGACAGGCAGGGCAACTCGTACTTGGACACGTAGGGCACGTGGCGCCCGGGCACGCTGGGCACTGCGGGCAGGGATGGCTACGCCACCAGTGCGCAGTCAGCAGCTGAGCGAGGGAGCCGAATAGCCAAGCCACAGAGCGCGGCCGGGCATTTCGGTCACCTTGTACAAACTTGAGCACAAACAGCGATCACGGTCGTGTTCGCCATCAGCGCCCTCCCATCCTTCTTTCGCAGAGAACAACAAGCACGCCAGAACACACAATACATATATATATATATGTATATATATATATATACACATATACATGAGTATATACAAATATGGTTTTCGCGACACTCGTTTTGAAATCCTGGCGGCACCTGGGGTTTTTGACAAATTTCGGCATGCGCGCGCGACGACGCGCGCGCGTGCACTTCGTCGATTTTGCGGCGAAAAATTCTCGCGACAACACGCGCGAAAGGGCGCTCGAACAATTTCGACATGCGCGCGCGCGAAGCCCGTTTGATAGGATTCTGTGAAATCTTGGGAAACCAAAATTTTTCTTTAAACGCTCGCAAGAGCGCGCATTTTTTTGAAAATCCGGGTTGCGAAACCATGTGTCTTAATATTTTATTGGGGCACCAGATTCTGAAATTCCTGCGAAACCGAAGCTTTCTGAAGGATGTCGGCATGCGCGCGCGACGACGCGCGCGTGCACTTCGCCCCGTCTTTCGCCAAATATGGTTGAAAACGATTGATTTTGGATAGACGAATGCGCGCATCGAATTTTTTTGGCAACGAATGAAAGGGGGGGGGGGTTCGGTACCAGCCTGCCTGGGATGGTGCGAAGTCTAATTCAAGTGGACGATGGGGCAGAAATCGCAAGTAAATTTCAACACTTGACAACGGGTACGGACAATCAGGGGGAAGGGTAGGGTCTATTCTCTGAATAAAAGACAACTGGTTTTTACAAGCGAACTGACACATTTTATGCTCTTGCAAACCTCCCGGCCGCCTTCCCGCAACCTGGTTCGCAAAGCCCATGCGGCGACGATTGCGATGAATGCTTGGCGTTGGCTGGTGCATCTCTGCGGCCGCGCCAGCCCGCGCATGCACGCGCGCGCAGAGGCCAGTTAGATTGGCGCGACTGACGCGGCTGCGGTGGCGCTGACCGCTGGGCACATCCCAGCGGGCACTTCAGTGCGAGTCGGCGCCTTGTGCGGGCGCGGTATCATGGCAGCGTTGACAACGGTAGACACGAGGATGATAGTAGCGATGCTGGTAACGATGCTGGCAGCGACGACGGTGTGGTTAGTGATGGCGCTGATGCTGATCAAGCCGACGACGATGACGGCGTCCTCGCGCCGTGATGAAAGTTTTGGGTGGACTTCGCCATGCGCGCACGGCCGACGCGCGAGAGTGGCCGCATGGTATCGTTTGACACGGACCGTGTACCCCCCAGCACGCGCGCAACGGCATTCGAATGATTTCGGCATGCGGCGCGAGAGGCCCGTTTGGCAGAATTCAATGAGAATGTTGAAAAGCTCATGGTTGTCTTAAGGGTTTGCCAGAGCGCGAGCGCAAGTCTTTTTGAAGACTGATGTTGCGAAGCCATGTGGCTGTATATTAATTCGGGACACTCGGTTTTGAAATTCTTAAAGGATGTCGGCATGCGCGCGCGACGACGCGCGCGCGTGCACATCGTCAATTTTTTTGCAAAAGGTTCTCGCGACAGCACGCGCGCAAAGCCCGTCCGGTAGTATTTTATGAAGATTTTAAACAACCGCTGGTTTTCTTCAACGATCGCAAGCACGCGCGCATGTTTGTTTTGAAAATCAGTGTTGCCAAACAATCTGTCTGTTATGTATGTTTGCACTCGTTTTTGAATTCGCTACGTAGCCTGATTTTTTTGAAGGATTTCGGCATGCGCGCGCGACGATGCGCTCGTGTGCACTTCCTGTGCGCGCATAATTTTTTGCAGAAGATGGCGAAGGGTGGGGTGGTCGATGCTGGCCTACCTGGGATGGTATAGATTGTATTCTTGGATGGACGATGGGGCAGAATCGTATGTACATTGCAATACGAAAAGATGCACTGTTAACCCCTGGCCGGATAGGGGGTAGATCTTAATACCCTTTGCGACAAGAAAATCGATGTTCTGCAATCTATGTGGGGCAACACATGTGGTGAATCTAGGTTATGCAAGGTATGTTGTGCAGTCCGTGTTGTGGCGACGAGGCTGCGACGGCGGCAACAAAGCGGCTGACCCAACACACGAGCCCAGACTACGGGCGGCGACGAGGTGGCGACGGCGGCAACAAGGCGGCGGATCTCACAAAGGAGCCTAGACGACGGGCGGCGACGAGCCGGCGACGGGGCGGCGACGGCTGCCACAAGGCGGCGAGCCAGACAAGCGAGCCCAGACGACGGGCGGCGACGAGGCAGCGGTGGGGCGGCGACGGCGGCAACACGGCGGCGGACCGACAAAGGAGGCCAATTCCTTAGAACACAAATATGAATCCTTAAAGACAAGCGCTGTCCAAGGAATACTAAAACTTGTTACCGAAACCTATTCAAAGAAATACTGAGACTCGGCGAATTGTTACGGAGACAAGCCGCTTGATGCCGAATCATGTCCTTCCCCGAATACGGTGCACACCTCAGCTCAGATGTACCATGCAACCGTATGACAATATACGTCCAGGAAAACCGACGAACCCGAGCCCACACGCAATGTCCAACATGAATGCTGGGTGCCCCTCATGTAGCATGCGATGCACATGGCAATATTAGCTTTATCGACAATCACGGCCGTGATCTGGAGCGGATGGGAACCCCAATGAGAGCAACATAAATGTGCCACGGGGGATACCTGCACTCCAAGATCGACCCAAGAATCCCAACCGGACATTCGTCAAGAGGGCCCGAAGAGATTCCCAAGAGATCCCCGAGAGGCTGCTCAAGAAACCTTCCCAAAGGCTTCTCGTCCACGATCTAAGCACGGTGGCGGGATGGGTCGAAGGCCACTAGAAACATCATGGACCACACTACGACGTTCGACTGGATCCTTATTTGTGGCTGGATATTGTGTCTTCGTCAAGTTCTCGGATATTCGAACCTATCGCTTTCGTGGTCTACGAATTCTGATTGCTCATCGTACTCCTTCTCCACCCCTCCACCCCTCTCCTCCCCCCTTCCCCCCTCTTGCTCTCTCCTCCCCTCTCGTCCTCACTCCCTCCCTCATCGGCTCCCCTCCAGTCGTTTTCTCTCCCATTCCCCACTCCTGCCCCCCGCCTCTTTCCTTGGGGACTCACCTGCGTTGTGATGCGGGTACGCCGTGCAGACGGCAGAAGGAAAACCTCTCCGCAGTTATGCCGCTCACGCGGTGCTCGACCTGAGTTCATGAGGGCCAGACGACCTGGATTGAGGCCCCAGCATGCAAGCGGGCGCAGATATTCGGCGCTCTTGTTCGTATCAGCCCTCAAACCGCTTGCGTTGGAAAGGGCGGGGAACTGCACTGAAGCGGCCAGTGCGAGTGGACTTCTTGGCCTCTTCGCGAGGCCTGCTTTTTGCACTCACTGTGCGGGCAAGCCAACCTACCTCCTGCGACTCAATGAAATTTTGCAATTCTGGGAACCTCGCGGGCGGGTCTGGCACGGGGACAGCCCTTGTGATTTCGCGCGCTGTCCTCACGACAACACGGCTATCCCAGCAGCGGATGCAGACCCCGCCCGCCTCTAGTGGGATATGAGGAGAAGAGAGGCGGTGAGGATCGGACCGGATCGTCCTCCCTGGAAGCAGGGTGCACGGCCTTGTCAGCTGGGGTGGGGTGCCGCCCACCCATGGAGTGCGTCAGCCTGGAGGGCGGTGATGAGGGAGCGGGGGTATAAGGCGGGAGGAGGACACCGACCCACCCTAAATCTGCAACAATGCTGTCATTCTGCCGTGCCTCCTGAAGCTCGTCTCCTCCTCAAGCCCTCCTCTGCCCTTCCGCCGCCGCCCCCCGCTGCTTTTCCTCGTCATGGGCGGATACTTTGGGTTCATTCGGACCTACTGCCAGCCACCCGTCGGGCTAATCCTGGCTTTTTGTTGAAGAGGAAAAGGAAGTAGGTGGAGGAGGGGAAAACGATGACAATGAACTGGATCAAAGGGGGGAGGAAGAGCGTACGGAAGAGGAAGGGGAGGATGAGGACGAGGACAAGCAGGGTAAGCATCAGCAGACGACACCGAGGGGCGCTTCTCAGTGCCGCGCTGAGCCGCGCCGCAGCTGCAGCCGAACACGAGGATGCTGACCAAGTGGAGGATCGCGGCGTGCGCAGAGTGAAGAATCAAGCACATGCCAACTTGGATTAGGAATCCGTGGATCCTGGCGCGTGGGCGCCAGTTCTACGAATCGGGGAAGGTACCCCTTAAACTACTCGGCCAATGCCGCCTCATTTGGCGACGCATCGCGCCGATTACTCACGGAAGTGGCACCAGATCCATGTTTGCGCTTCCTTGAAGGAGTCTTAAGTAAACATCGATTCGTGGGCCTGGCGTGCTCTGATCGGAGAACATTGGACGCCATATAGGCTGCCACACCAGACGAAACGGAAGAAAATGACTGCGGGAGGCTACACATGTGGATGGCCTGCCTGGCCTGTGACCTCAAGAGGCCGTTTGGGGGACCCGAGAGGTCACCGACGCAAGCTGCGGGAACCTCCAGCAGGTGACGTCTATTCGGCCAGAGCACAGAGTCTGTCTACTCGCATGCGTGCCCCGTGTCGCTTGCCACATGCTCCGCAATGTGGGCGACCCAAGGGAGGACCACCAGCCCACGCCCACGCCCACCACCAGGCAATGCCCGCGGGGACGCGCAGGCCTGGGTGTCGCGTCCTGAGCGCCACGGGCGGCCAGAGTTCCTGGAGCAGACCTGTCTGGGGAGACCTGCAGCGGCCCGTGGGCGGTGGCGGAGCTCGAAGGGCATCTGAAGGCACACATGTTTTGGAGGCCAATGTTTTGGGAGGCAAAGGTGTTCGGTAATCAAGTGTTGCCCTCAAGCAGCTCTTGCCTTCAAATGCTTTTGGTTGTATCCCCTCATAGCCACGGCAACAACGATATTCGGCGGGGGCGTCCGTCCGCCTTCGGTCCACGGTCCTGGTCCGAGTCGTGGCGCCGCTTTCAGGAGGGGCGCCCCTGCGAATGTGAAAGGAAGCGTCGCGCTGGGCGCACATCCTGCCCTCGAGCAATTTCGCCCGGGGAGCGCGCCCACTATCACAAGGCGCACCGCTTCTGAGCCACTGGGTTCAGTGACTTGCGTGCACGCCCCGCCATGGCTGACGCGTCTCAGGCAGCTGTAACACTGCGCCGCTCTGCAATTTCACGGGTTGCTCTCGTGTCTCTTCCTCGTCGTGCTCTACCTGACTCCAGTGGGCCAATCCTACGGGTTCATCGTGCACCTCCGGCACGCGCGTGAAGGACCTCATGTTCTGACCGCGGCTCCTTCTTTTCCGCCTCTCTCCTCTGCTTTTCTCCTTCTGTGCCACAATTCGTTTCCAGTGCGACCCTCCCGATGCTTGACTGGTACCTGCTTCGTTGGTGCCCGCCGAACTCATCCTGTTCACCATTGGCGTTTTTCGCCTGCTCCACAGAGACTGTAGGGAACCACGGTGCCGACATGAGGACGGGGGCCGAATCGGGGCTCGTTGCAGTCTCCAAGCTGGGCCCCTCGAGAGTTTAGGAGAAGGCCCTGGCGGGTCAAGCGCCGCCGTGTGCACGTCCAAGCGAACAAGCCGAACACCGCACAATACTTGAGATTCATCGCTCGCACTTTTTGGGAGCCTGCATCCCGCAACCTCGCCGCACCGTGCCCCTTCCGCATCAGAGCGCGGGAAACTCAACGCTGTGGGCATTGAGCTATCGTATGTGCGAGCGCCGGAATACCAGACGCGGTCGTGGGGGCTTCTGCGACGTGTGCCAAGGAGCCCCTCCCGGCTTTGGAGCAAGGCCTCACGAGATCGGGGAACCCATCGCCACGTCGGCTTGCAAAATTGGTGAGCTGCCCATTGCTGTCGGGAGGACGCTGGTGTTGCTGCGATCCGTGCCACTAGTGGCTCGCCTGGTGGTGTCACCGTCGGCGTCCATGTCGGCGTCGCTGTTGGTGCAGCGGCGGTCGTACCAGAAGGTGTAGTCGCTGACCTCAAGCCATTTGTCGTCGTAGCCAGGGCCGCTGCTGGCTCGTTTGTGACGCTTGTTGGGCGTGCCTCGCGTTTTCGCTGGTTTGGTGGCGCTGCCGCAGTCGCCACGGTCGCACTGGCCATCAGCGCGGCTTTGTGCGCTCTTGCTCGTGTTTTTCAGTTGAGCGTCTGCCCGTAATGATGCCAGTCATCGCCAATCAAACTGTCAGCCATGGGGAGCTGCTCGCTGCTGTGTGAGGCCCCTGGGTATGCCGAGGCTCGGCTACGTTGGCGTCGCTGGTGTCGGTGCTACGGGCGGCCCTCCAAATGGTGTCAGCCTCGGCGTCCCTGTCCGCGTCGGTGTTGGTGCATCGGCGGTCCCTCTGTGAGACAAGGTCGCTGTCGCCACGCCAATCGGCTCCTCTGTCAGTGGCAATGGCGTTGCCGACTCGCTCGTCTGGGGTCCTGTCGTCTCCGCCCCAGTCGTGCTGGCAGTCAGCGCGGCCGTGCCCAGCCTGGCTGGTGCTGGCGTCTGGATGTCTGGCAGAATGGGGAGAGGGGACAAGCGTTGGAAGGAGATGGGAGAGTCCGGAACGGAGGGGGAAGAGGGAAGAAGCGAAGGTGACCAAGACCACGCGGTGCCCTCTCCTGCGAGGGAAGCCGTGGTCTCCAACACTGAGGGGTGTTGTGCCGCTTTCGTCATCGGCGTGGCTGCCGGACGAAACAACAGCAACACAAACAACGGACTCGAAATGAACTTCCTGCACACGGGATCACAACCGCTACCGAGGAAGCGTGCCGCTGACGCTACATCAGCAGTCGGCCGCACGCACAACAAAAGCAGCCTGGAAGGCGCGCGCGCACGCAATACTGCTAATGAGCACAGAACGACACGCGAAATGGCGCACACACACACACATTATACTGGAGATCTGTGCAGAGAGGGGGATGCGGGTTCGCGCATCTCGTCAGAGTCACCCTGCGCCGCGTCAGGGCGCTGGCAGCTCCTGCCGTCAAGCAACAGCGGCGACGCCGTGCACACGCCGTGCCGTGCACACCCACTCGCACGGAATGCTCGTGAGACCGCGCGGGCAGATCCGCGACCGCTGAGCAGACCTTCGCACGCGTGCACACGGGACAAGCGTCCCCTCCACGACTTTTCAATACATCCTTATCGCCCCTGTCCTCATCCTTGTCTCCCTCTTATTTCCGTCCTCATCATCCTCGCCCTCATCCTCGTTCTCCCTGTCGTCGTCGATGTTCTCCTCCTCTTGCCGAAACGGCCGAATGATGCTGCCTCCTACTACAAGGCGATCTCGATCCGTCTGGGCGGGCCGAGCGACCGGCAGGCAAGACCGCGCCGCCGCTCTTCCTCTCCAGTCCAGCTGGGAGCGGCGCGGGCTTTGGCGCGTGGCTATTGGGCGTGGCGTTTCGGACTCGAACTTCCCTCTTCGTAATGTTCTGCTCGAGTTTCGATTTCAGGGCCCGCTCAGGCTTGGGCTCAGCAGCTGTATGTATGTATGTTTGTATGTATATATGTATATAGATGTATGTGTTTATATTTGTTACACATTTCCATCCATATATCTATCTCTCTATTTACGTGCATATATATATGCATATATGTATACAGAGACTGCAGTGGCGCTTCGCGCCATGCACCTTGGTCCTTGAAGTTTGGCATGCAGGCGGAATAGCAGGAAGGTCAAGCCGACAATTTAGAGATAATTCCTCTTCGACTTTTCTGGCATCGCCGCTATAATAATGCTATTCGTTATCCTTCCTCCATGCTTCTTTTTCCATATTTCCGCCATGCCCTGCGCATTCTCCCCATCCTCCTCAGCTCTTTTTTGCGGAGGCTCCTCCTTGGAGAGCCTCTGGGGGCCTCACAAAAGTTGTTTCAGGCTTTCTTAAGGCCTTCTGGAGGCCTCCTGGGCGTATTCTGTGGGCCTCTGGGGACTTCCTCGGGCCACCCTGCCTCCAACCGCGGTCTCCCTGAACGACCGGGTCACGATTTGGAATGCTCCGGGGGCCGCCATGGGACTCTCTGAGGGCCATCTTGGACCCGTGTTGTGCCGTTTTGGGGCTCTCTTGGACTGCCTGGAAGCCCTTTCGGATGGTTGTGGGGCGATGTTGGAGCCTCCCAGGAGGCTTCGGACGCCCAGAAGACCGCCGTCTTGGAGCGTCGGGAAGCCGAAAAGAGGAGAACCCCAAAATTCAGCAAAAACCAACAGGAAATCAAAGATTTGTGCCTCTTGGGGCCTTCTTGGGGGTGCTCTTGGAGGCCTCTTTGGGCCGTCCTGGAAGCCTTTTGGGCCATCTTGAGGTCACGTCGGTCACTCTTGGAGCGCTCTTGTGCTGTCTTGGGGGTCTCTGGGACGTCTCGCCCTAGGTGTGCTGGGAAGGCTTGGCAAAACGCCCTGCGAGGCCCGGGGGGCCGCTTCGAGGCCCGTCCGGAGGGTCCCAAAGCCCCAGATCCCGGGAGTTTTTTTTTTGGGGGGGGGGGGCGGGTTTCCCCCCCGCCTGGGCTTGTAAAAATATAGGAAGAGGAATATGTACAGATCAATGCATGTATTTGTGTATCTAGGTATATTTGTCTGTACGTTTGTATATATCTATCTATCTATCTACCTACCTACCTACCTATCTATCTATATATATGTAACCTATGTATATGATATATACATATCCATCTATGTATGCATCTATCGTTCTATACGTATGCCGACATCTATGTATATGTATCTGTAACTCTATAAATACCAATCATTATATGTATGTATATACATACCTACATGCCTATATGTACATCCATCCATCCATCCATACATATATATATATATATACTAGAACCACGCGCGCGCTTAGGTTCTAGCTAGGATCGTCACCGTCGTCATCATGAACATCACCATCGCCATCATTCCCCCCGCCAGGGCTAATGTACATCGTTTCTGGATGCTTCTGGCCGGAATACGAAAGGAGTTTCTGTAGTTAGAGTCTCTGGGGGAAGTCGCGGGGCCTCTCAGGATACTTACGGATGCCTCTGATAATCCCCCAGCGTGCCCCACGAGATGGCCAGAGGGTGCCCGAACAGAACCCGAGGACGTCGACGACGGCGGCGATGAAGACGGCGGCGATCGCGGCGACGAAGGCAGCGGCGGTTGCCATGGGATAGTACCCAATCAGAGCTTGCCTCTGTCAGGGTCCTGGCGGATTAAAAGGTTCGATGAGGTTCGGCAAGATTCCGGCCCCATGCGGCCGGGCTGGGTGCCCGGGTGCCCGGGTGCCCGGGTGCCCGGTGCCCGGGTGCCTGGGTGCCCGGTGCCCGGGTGCCGGGGTGCCTGGGGGTGCCCTATCGCCCTATAGCCCTGTAGCCCTATTGCCCTATAGCCGTATAGCCCTATAGGACTATAGCCCAATAGCCCTATATCCCTATATCCATCTAGCCCTTTAGCTCTATAGCCCTCTGATCCTATAGCCCTGTAGCCCTATAGCCCCATAGCTCTACAGCCCAACAACCCTATAGCCCAATAGCCGAATAGCCCACATAGCCCTATAGCCCTATGGCCCTAGCCCTATAGCCCTACAGCCCTATAGCCCTGTAGCCCAATAGCCCTGTAGCCCAAGTCGTTTTCATCCTGAGTCGTTTTCTGACGGTCCCGGGAACCTGCGAGGGGCCCCGGAGGCCGAAAATTAACAAAAACCGCCGTCGTGATTTTTCCAAGACGTCGGAGGTCCAGGTCGTGCTTCCCGCCTCCCCAGACCTCCGACGTCGTAATTTTTGCGACCTCGGGCCCAGGAATCGATTGGGAAAACGCACATGGGAAGGCAAGAAATGATGGACCCATCATTTCGTACCTGTGCCTTGATCAGTGGGACGGGCTTCGCACCGCCGCACATCACAACGCACGCTCGAGCGGATCCAGCCGTGGCGACGTCGGGGACTGCAGGAGGTCGCAAGGACACATAATGTGAAAGGAAGAGAGAGAAAGAGAGAAAGAGAGGGAGAGAGAGACAGACAGACAGAGAGCGAAGGAGAGAGAGAGAGAGAGAGAGAGAAAGAGAGATGGAGAGAGAGAGAGAGAGAGAGAGAGAAACAAAAAAAAGACAGAGAGAGAGAGAGAGAGAGAGGCAGAGAGAGGACATGGAGAGGAGGCGAGCTTGAGTCAACGAAAGTCGCTGGGAAGGGGGCAGGGAGAAGAAGGCCAGAGAGCGCTGAAGGATACAAATACTGGAACCCTCTTGGGATTTTTTGGGGGGCCTCGTCCGGCCGCTCGCTGGGAGTTTGACGTAGCTTCTCGGGAGCCTCTGAACCTGTCGGGGGCCTCCTGGAAGCAGGTTCGAAGCATTTTGGGGGCCGATTTGGGGCTTCTCGGGGCCTCCTTTGGGCCTCTTGGGGGTCTCCTGGGGCCTCTTGAGGGGCCTCCTTGGGGCCTCCTGGCGGCCTCTTGGGGCGGAAGGCTCGAGCTTGCGGTTCGTGGTCCCCCTCTGGGCCCCCTCTTGGGCCCGTCTTGGGGCCCTCTTGGGCCATCTTGGGCGCCTCTTGGGCCGTCTTGGGGCCCTCTTGGGCTGTCCTGGGGCCCTCTTGGAAGCTTCTTGGGCCGTCTTGGGGCGGTCTTGGGCGCCTCTTGGGCCGTCCTGTAACGTCGGAAAGCCCAAAAGGCGACTTTGTTGAAAATGTACGTTTTACGAAGGGAATGGGTCAATTTTTGCGTCTAGGGGCCCTCTTGGGACGCATGTTGGAGGCTTCTTGGGGCGTCTTGGGGGCGTCCTTGGACGTCTGGGGTCTCCTGGGGCCTCTTGAGGGGCCTCCTGGGGGCCTCCTGGCGGCCTCTTGGGGCGGAAGGCTCGAGCTTGCGGTTCGTGGTCCCCCTCTGGGCCCCCTCTTGGGCCCGTCTTGGGGCCCTCTTGGGCCATCTTGGGCGCCTCTTGGGCCGTCTTGGGGCCCTCTTGGGCTGTCCTGGGGCCCTCTTGGAAGCTTCTTGGGCCGTCTTGGGGCGGTCTTGGGCGCCTCTTGGGCCGTCCTGTAACGTCGGAAAGCCCAAAAGGCGACTTTGTTGAAAAATGTACGTTTTACGAAGGGAATGGGCCAATTTTTGCGTCTAGGGGCCCTCTTGGGACGCATGTTGGAGGCTTCTTGGGGCGTCTTGGGGGCGTCCTTGGACGTCTGGGGTCTCCTGGGGCCTCTTGAGGGGCCTCCTGGGGGCCTCCTGGCGGCCTCTTGGGGCGGAAGGCTCGAGCTTGCGGTTCGTGGTCCCCCTCTGGGCCCCCTCTTGGGCCCGTCTTGGGGCCCTCTTGGGCCATCTTGGGCGCCTCTTGGGCCGTCTTGGGGCCCTCTTGGGCTGTCCTGGGGCCCTCTTGGAAGCTTCTTGGGCCGTCTTGGGGCGGTCTTGGGCGCCTCTTGGGCCGTCCTGTAACGTCGGAAAGCCCAAAAGCGACTTTGTTGAAAATGTACGTTTTACGAAGGGAATGGGCCAATTTTTGCGTCTAGGGGCCCTCTTGGGACGCATGTTGGAGGCTTCTTGGGGCCTCTTGGGGGCGTCCTTGGACGTCTGGGGTCTCCTGGGGCCTCTTGAGGGGCCTCCTGGGGGCCTCCTGGCGGCCTCTTGGGGCGGAAGGCTCGAGCTTGCGGTTCGTGGTCCCCCTCTGGGCCCCCTCTTGGGCCCGTCTTGGGGCCCTCTTGGGCCATCTTGGGCGCCTCTTGGGCCGTCTTGGGGCCCTCTTGGGCTGTCCTGGGGCCCTCTTGGAAGCTTCTTGGGCCGTCTTGGGGCGGTCTTGGGCGCCTCTTGGGCCGTCCTGTAACGTCGGAAAGCCCAAAAGGCGACTTTGTGAAAAATGTACGTTTTACGAAAGGGAATGGGTCAATTTTTGCGTCTAGGGGCCCTCTTGGGACGCATGTTGGAGGCTTCTTGGGGCGTCTTGGGGGCGTCCTTGGACGTCTGGGGTCTCCTGGGGCCTCTTGAGGGGCCTCCTGGGGGCCTCCTGGCGGCCTCTTGGGGCGGAAGGCTCGAGCTTGCGGTTCGTGGTCCCCCTCTGGGCCCCCTCTTGGGCCCGTCTTGGGGCCCTCTTGGGCCATCTTGGGCGCCTCTTGGGCCGTCTTGGGGCCCTCTTGGGCTGTCCTGGGGCCCTCTTGGAAGCTTCTTGGGCCGTCTTGGGGCGGTCTTGGGCGCCTCTTGGGCCGTCCTGTAACGTCGGAAAGCCCAAAAGGCGACTTTGTTGAAAATGTACGTTTTACGAAGGGAATGGGTCAATTTTTGCGTCTAGGGGCCCTCTTGGGACGCATGTTGGAGGCTTCTTGGGGCGTCTTGGGGGCGTCCTTGGACGTCTGGGGTCTCCTGGGGCCTCTTGAGGGGCCTCCTGGGGGCCTCCTGGCGGCCTCTTGGGGCGGAAGGCTCGAGCTTGCGGTTCGTGGTCCCCCTCTGGGCCCCCTCTTGGGCCCGTCTTGGGGCCCTCTTGGGCCATCTTGGGCGCCTCTTGGGCCGTCTTGGGGCCCTCTTGGGCTGTCCTGGGGCCCTCTTGGAAGCTTCTTGGGCCGTCTTGGGGCGGTCTTGGGCGCCTCTTGGGCCGTCCTGTAACGTCGGAAAGCCCAAAAGACAACTTTGTTGAAAATGTACGTTTTACGAAGGGAATGGGCCAATTTTTGCGTCTAGGGGCCCTCTTGGGACGCATGTTGGAGGCTTCTTGGGGCCTCTTGGGGGCGTCCTTGGACGTCTGGAGGCCATCTTCAGCATCTCGGAGCCCTCTTGGAGGCCTCTTGGAAGTTTCTTGGGCCGTCTTGGGCGCTCCTGGGGCCGTGTTGTCTGACCGGGGAGGCCTCCGGCAAGCCCCGACGAGCCTCCGGGCCCCCCGGAGCCCACATTTGCGGTCGGGGTCCCGGCCTCGGGCCCCCGGACCAGGTGCGCCGTTATATGTATATATGCACATGTATCTAGCTATTATTATATACTTGTGCCACTTTCTGTACAACGCCGTTCACAACCATAGCGTGCCTGCAAAGCACGCGCGTAACGCGCAACGGGCGGCCAGCCCGCTCAGACCTTCTCTCGAGGTGGCGTCGTCAACGCAGTGATGCGCCCTGTAACGCAAGTGAAGAACACAGAACTCGTGCACGAGCTGTGCCGCATCGCATCATGCCGCACAGTGTGTACATGGCATTGCCGCAGCAGCCCGCTGCCAAGAGGGCGACTGTTTGCGGCCACAACCAACAACCGAATGCGCCACAGAGAGCGCTCTGCCCTCCCATGCAGCCCCGGCGGGGCTCATACGTTTCGCTGGCGGCGGCCCCTCATCATGTGGTCTTAACGCGCAGCAGCGCGCTGCTGCGTTCAAGGCGGACCGCGTCTATAACGTGCGTGTCTTGCGCAACTGGCGAAAGGCAGGGGCAATGCGGTGAAGCTTCCTCCCCATGCGCCGCAAACCTGCAAACGCGAACGGTACAGACGGAAGCCGTGTGTAAGCACGCGAATTTGCGACCGCGGCTGGCGTGTACAATACGTTCTCTGCTTCAACTGTTTCGGCGGCTGAAGAATCCTTGCTCATGAAGCCTATTCCGTTCGCCCGACACTCGCGGTCGTCCGACAACTCATGCTGTCGCACTTGCAGATTTCAGCGGAGAAACCAAGCTCGGTGCGCGGATCCGAGCCGCTGACCTGCACGGCGTCGCTCTGCCACTACTCTGGCAGCGCCCCTCGACGGGCGGCGGCGGAGGCCTCCGCGGCGCTGCCGAGGGGCTGCCTTCGCAAAAGTGCGGTCGGGGAGATCCGCTCCTGGAGCTGCCGCTGCCCCCCTGGCTCTGCAGGCCCTTCCAGTACTGGCAGTCTTCCCCAGCCCCTCGAAGCATCGGCTGGAGCGCATGGCAAGCCCTCGCAAGGCTCTGGAGCAGTGGCGGGGCGAGGGGCTCGAGGAAGCCACCCTGGAGGGAGGCGACGCCTGGCCTCCCACGATGCACCGGGAAGGAGACCGCCCTGCCCAGAGCCTTTTCTTGGTCGCCCTGCGCGGAAGACTCCGTTTCCAGATCATGCGCGAAGTGCACGTGCAGGGATCGGGTACGGGTGAGGTGGCCGAGGCCTGCAGACCTGAACACCGCCTGCAGCAGCAAGACCGCATCCGTGGCCGAGCTGGGCGTGACTCAGCCGTCCTCGGGGACCGCCCATATGCCAGGCCCAGAAGGCGAGCCCCGCGAGGCTCCAGCGGACCCGTCCAGTGCGGCGCTGAACGAGTCCAAGATACTCTTGCTGGATGCCATGTCGGTGGCAAGGATCAGCTCCACGCAGAGGCCCCCGGGGTCGGCGGAACTCCTCCCGCGGCAGCCCGACTAGGAAATCCAGTCCAGGGCGCTGGAGCAGCGCGAACGATGCGGCGGCGTGGTGATTCTCATTCAAGTGCCCGTCGTTGTGGCGCAGCGCTCGGTCGTGGCCAGTCTGGACCAGGAAATCATTCGTGCACCCAGCATGCTCGAAGTCGTGAGCGACGGCTGCGAGCAAGAAGGTCATCGTCTCCAGCGCCCCATCGCCCTCGTGGAGCTGGGCCGCAGCCTTCTGCGCGAGGGCCCCGCTGCGCAGCGCCGCGCGGGTCAGGTGCAGCACGGAGGCCACGTGGAGGCGGTTGTGGGCCGAACCGCGCCACCAGCCCGAGCCGCTCAAGCAAGAGGCAACCAAGCGAGCTCAGCGGCCGGTCGTCGGTAAACGCTGCCAGCCTCACCACGTCCTGTTCCCAGCCGTCCAGTGACTCTTCGAGCAGCGCTGCGGCCTCCTGCGGCATAGCCGAAGCCTCGCTGGGCTGCTTGTGTGGTAGCTGAACCTCCGCTGGCGCTGGCTCCGACGTTGGCGCCATCACTGTCTGCGGGGCCGCCTCCCGGCTTCGGCGCATCAGGGCCCGCGAGGCCCACGAAGAGGCAGCCCTGCGCAACTTGGCCCGCGGTGCCGCTCCCCGCCTCGGCGTCCGCGCTGGCACTGTCGCTGGTTCCCCGGGCCGCCTCGCGGGATGCAGCGGACGACCAATCTCGTGCGAGACGTCGTTGGCCACTGCCGCGGCCGCCTGCCAAGCAAACACCTGCAAGAATTGTGAATCTTCCACCGTGAACGGGCGGCCCTAGCCAACGGGGTCGTCAGAAGCCGCCCCTGGCAGCGCGCTGGGAGGGCCGTCGATGGCCATCACGCCGCCACCTGTCTTGTTTCTCAGCTGCACCACGCCGACGACGTCACCTTCTTTACCTTCAACGGAGCGCACAACATCTTCCGCACCTTGAAGCCCGTCTTCCAATCGACCGTCTTGTCGAAACGGGCATCTGCGCACGCATCATTGATGACGACCGTCTTCGCGGTCGTGGCAACGTGGCCCGGGATGCTGGCGTTCATAACGATCTGTAACTCTCCGTCCGTCGAGTTCACCGTGGAGTAGAGCTCTTGCCGAATGGTGTCCACAAGATAGACAGACGCGACCTCCGCACCGACGCATGTCTTGGCCGTCCATGATCTGCCGCAGGATGTACTCTACGCTGTGGTCGGCGTTCACCAACAACGAGCTCTGCATTAGCGCATCCAGTGTGCGCTTGAGCATGCCGTCTGCGGCGAGGTCCCTGCTGCCACGCGGCTGCGAATCGCCTTTCGGACGGTCTGTCGGGACACGCAAAAGACCTCGTTGAAATACTCGTCGATGGCGCTTCGCAACGTCTGATCAAGATGTATGTCGGTCTAGGAGAGCTCCAGCCCAGTGACTGGCGAAGTGGTGGCGTGGGGGAGCCAGAGCTCGATGCGCTGCCTCTCATACGTGTGCCCGTCCGCGAGCAGCAAGGGGTCGTGCATGGACTGGTGCGAGATCGGGCAGAGGAATGATGTCGGTTGCTTCAACTCGTGCAACAGCATTGCGGTGCACTCCCGCCTCTGGCGAGGAGGCAGGCTGACGGAGCGGTGCATCGCGGGCAGCCCGTGCAACTCTGACATCCCGAGCCTGGCGCAGCGTGCCCGCCGGGAGTGTTCTCCTGCTAGCGACCTGGTCAAACATTGGTTGCCCCAAAAAGGCTACGGATTGCTCTGGCGTTAGCTGAAGCGTGGTTTTATTTGTAGCTGCGGCTTTGGCTTCGGCTCAGGCGTCATTGAGGACATTGCATCATCCAGGTCACCATCACCGTCGTCATCATCACCATCATCGTGATCATGACCACCATCACTATCACCTTCTGGCAGCACTCAGGGCTACTCAGCTTGCTGTGGCTAGTCTCTGGAACCTGAAATCTCGCGCACCTCTTTGTAATGACCAAAGTCCCTGCGATCAGGCAGCGTTTGAGGAAACCAATCCAGTGCTGCTGAAGCTTCCTGGGAGGATCCCGCAAGCGTACGCTCCATCTCACAACGTGTGCAATTTTCAGCTTTGCCATCTTTCACAAGTAAGTAACATGTTAACTAAGACACGCTGTATTGTCTACACTCTTCATCGGCTCTGTGTCAGGAACACACTTTGCAATCCACGCTTCGAGCAACCGCGGTCCTGTCTGCACCTTCTGAGCTTGAGGAACACCACTCCAACTTCACATCCATAGTGCGCAAAGGGGAAGCGGGCTCGATTCCCACCCCACAGCAGCGCATCGCCACATCGAATCTGACATTGCAGCGGGACTCGCAAGGCTCACACAGCTATCCAAGATGCTGTGGACGCGGCGCATGCCAAGGCCCCACAGGCGAGCTCGTGCACTGAATCGCTGCATGTGGGACAAGGCGAGCCCAGAGATGGAACAATGACAATATGGAACACTGAAGCGAAGCAATGGGAACGGGCAGTGGCGTGGTGCGTGTGTCCCCTGTGGGTCGCCGATGGCCCCAGCGACCAGTGATACGATTAAACCAACAAGTCGACAACAAAGGGGGAAATCGCACAATGCACGGTGAGTGGCAGCCACCGTAGCGTGGTGTAATGCCTGGAGTCCTGCCACGCCAGAGCCAGAGCCCATAAGGGGACATGGGAACGAACGGCGAAGAAACAACCAATTGATAATATAAAGCGCCCGACAGACCCGACAAGGATCATTAATATCACACGTATGTGCATTCATTCAGTGGTGTCGTGCACCAGCTAGTGCACCGAAGCTGTGCGCAATGGTTTCGGCGGTGTCTAGCCCTGTCATGGTCGCCCAATTCCTTCCTGACTGACGGGCAAGTGGCAAAATACTCCAAACGACACAAAAAACATCCTACGCCGTTATACTTATAACCGACTGGACGAACTGTACACAACTCTCTAATAATCTGGGCGAGCCCAGCATCCGTGTACGTACAACCGAGTGCAGTGTTCGTTTTCATTTGGCAGCTGTCCATCTGTATTGGCTGTGGTGAGCCTGATCGTTACCATAGGGTCAGGGAGCACTAGGAACCACATGCATTTCCAGGCATCAGCGCAATTCGAACACAACATGTCTAGCACTCTCATCTTCCCTTTCCTCGTCCTCTGCGTTTTCTGGTCCTTCTCGAACCTTTCCCTGTCCGACCTCGTCGTCCCCTCTCTCCTTTTCCTCGTTCTCGTTCTCGTCGTTGGCCTCCTCCTCCTCCTCCTCTCCCCTTAACCCCCTCCACTTCTCATTCCGCCTCTCTGCTCGGCCCCCGCCCTACTCATCCACCCTCTCCCCGACTTCTCAACCTCCTCCTCCTCACACGTCCATGTCCTCTCTTTTGTAGTAAGCCTCCTGTCGGTCGCCCCCCAGAGAGTGTAATAGATAATTGGCATGCTGCTCCCATCAATCCATCACATATCGAGGGAATGGTGCAGGGCTCGGTGCGGATTGGTTGCATCTGTGAGAAGCCGAGAATGTTCTTGAGAACGCTGCCTCCTGCCTTGCAGCGATTATCCTTTCCCTGTTCAGGTAGGGTTGTGGGAGGGGACAAGGGGCCGAAGTACTCACGTGACGGGGCCAGCTAGCACAGAGGAGAGAGGAGGCCGAGGAAGGAGGGGCTTGGAGGGGAGGAGTGGCGCGAATGGCATTGGACAGGGGGTCGACATACTCACGGGCAGGGGGCCAGCCAGCAAGCACCCGCCCAACATCGATCACGAGCTCCAGCAACTCTTCAGGAATCACTGTGGGGGTGGTGGGAGCAAGGTCATGCTTGCTCGCGGCCTCTTTGACCAGGACGTCGGCAGTTCTATTGCTGATAATGCGGGCGCGGCCCTGCTCAGAGACCGCGTCGTCTAGACTGCTATGAGCTTCGGCGGGCACAAGCGTGTCATGGACCACCGCCCTTCAGTAGTGGCTAAACAAAGAGGCACACTTCAAGCTACAGGCGAACTGCGTGACCCCTCGAACAAACAAAACGTGCAGTCCAGATCAAATTCTGGAGACGGCGCCAGATCCGAATGCAGCCCTGTCATGACACGCCTGGAATGCTCACAATGGACAATCTGCTGCGGCAAGGTCCGCGGCTGAGACGAAACCGCGAGCAGGATATTGCCGTCATTATCTACCTGGCATGCCGCCAGGCGTCCTCGCTCCAGCATCTCCACCTCAGGGTTGATACACGAGCCATCAACACAGATAGGTCGGCTGGGATCACATTGAAACTTACCGCACGGCCCTCGTCCATATCTGTACACAAACTCCCAATCAACCACTGGGGGGTCGGCACCGGGGGTCGCAAGCCACAAGTGGGCATGGAGCGGGTGGGAGGGCCCCGCGGCAACTGCCCCCCGTTCAACGATTTTCCCCAGCTCTTGGCCTGGGAGGGTCGCCTCCCTCACTCCTTCGTTCGCTCGCTCGCTCTGTTCTCCAACTCCCTCCCTCCCCCTCTCCCCAAGGCGGCTCGGCAAAGGGCGGGACACCCCCATGGCCTTCTCACACAGGGCCCGTTATCTTTCTCCTGGCTGCGCGCCCAGACCCCTGGCGTCTCGAATCGGCCAAGGCCCTCCTTACCCCCGCCTCCTTCTCCTGCTTTTCCCCCCTCTCCCCGTGCCCCTCCCGCACCTCTCAGGAACCCTCCCAACCGATTTTGCAAGCCGCGTCTGGCCGCGGCCAGGCCTCAGCCAAATCATCTCCCCCCTTGCCCTTGGCCTTGTGTTTCGCGGTGGCCGCTCGCGACTACTGGCCCTGCCCCACCCGCGCGTGGACTTCTCTCGCCGTCTGCGGCCTCTGGCAATCTCCTCTCCCCTTCTGTAATCCACCAGGGGCTCCCCGGGAACTGAACTCTCTTCTGCGGCACTGGCGCCCTGTCCCGCTCACGTGTGGACTTCGCGCGCCATCTGCGGTCTCCAGAGGCGCCCGCTTCTCGGGGATACCCAAACTGTGGGGTGACCACACCGTGTAATGATTTAGTTGTGATTCGGGCTGACCGCACGGCTTTGAGACTTGGTCCGTCGTCCGCCAATGCCTCGGACCACTGGGACACCCGAGGCTCCCAAGGAGTGCGGTGACGAACCGTAAGGTCTCAAAAAAACCCGATGTCACCGCATGGCCTCCCGCCCCCTCTTTGATCCGCCGAATGGTTTCCGCGGACTGAGCCACCAGCCGCGGCAGCCTCCGCCCGCGCCCGTCGATCCTCCAGCTGGGGACGCCCTGGTGCCCCTGGGCTCCTCGCAACCCCGAGGGGCTGCATAGCCGCCCTCCGAAATGTGTCCGCACACGCCCGCTACATTGGCACGGTCCTGCGCTGTCCACTGCCCGCCAGCCCCGCCGCCGCCTCCACATTTCCCCCGGTGGCTGCCTGTTCAGGCTCGCTTCTGGATCTCGAGCGCCTGACCTTCAAGCGCCCGTCGGCAAAAATGCCTGTGGATGCCGTGCGGCACACTACCCCTTCGCTTGCCACTGCTGTGCCAAGGCAGAGGGAGAACGACGTTGTCGCACTCTTGCGGGGAACCGCATGCGTCGGGCACTCCAGTGGCATCGAGGGCACGTCTGCGATCGCCCTGCCGCACACTGCGCGTGCGCGCTAGATTTGTGTCCTCGATTGCCCCCGTTTGTTCAACTGACGCCCTTGGAATTCACTCTGCAGCGTGCTCTGCCGGGCTGTTCTGCGTCCCGTTTGGGTCGGACCCGCGCGCTCTCCAGACATGCGACGTCCCGAAATTTTCTACACGCGGTCCCCAGAAGTCCCGACACTTTCCCCAAGACCCGTTTTTCATCCGAGCATGTCTGGGTCTCCACTGACCACGGTCCGTCTTCCTCTCCCGCTCACCATCAGGCACTAGCGAACAGCGGGGTGTCCGGTGGGCTCCCCGTGGCCACGCCTGCCTTTTACACGGGCCTCTGGCGCTTGCCCCCCCGCGTGCTCTCTGCTGGATGGCGCAGCTGCGCTCTGCGTCCCCGCTGCGACAGCTCGCGCTGTGCGACATTATCGGTCTGCGGCGGCGCGAGCCTCAACCCGCAGGGCCGTGGAATCGTTTGATGAGGTTGATGACTCTGATGATGATGGTGGTGATGAGTTTGATGACTATGACGATGATGAGGCTTGTTATGATGATGACGATGACGATGACGATGACGACGACCACGATGATGATGATGATGATGATGATGATGATGATGATGATGATGATGATGATGATGATGATGATGGTAATGATGATGATGGCGATGATGCTGATGACGATGACGATGATGATGATGATGATGATGACGATGACGATGAGGATAATGATGACGATGAGGATGATGATTACTAAGGAGATGATATGAAGCGGTGAACGGTGCATCGCACTTTTTGCGTGGAGCAGCCTTCACCACTTACCCTCGATGCCCCCTCCAAAAAGTCAGCATCGCAGTCGTCCTCCCCCGTCCTCATCCCCCCTCACTCTGCTTCTGCGCGCTCCCTCCAAAACAAGAATGCGTAAACAAAAACAGTCCCGCGGCCAGGAAGTGCAGCCGCCCCGCGGGTAATTGCCTCCACTCACCGCCGTCGCGCCGGTCAAACGCCTCGAGGCCGCTGGCGTCGCTGTGGCACAAAGTGAAATCGCCAAAGTCCACGTGGCCCGGTATGCCCAGCTCGGGGGGGTGACGAGAATGATGAGATGAGAAGGGCGAGGAGGAGGAGGAGGAGGAGGAGGAGGAGGAGGAGGAGCATTATCTGTATTAGCCTTTTCCTCCTCTCCCTCCTCCTCCTCTTCCTCCTCCTGCTCATGCTCCTCCTCCTCCTCTTCCTCCAGCCTCAGCTCCTTGGGGCACACCGCCAGAGTGGATTGCGTGCGGCGACTAGAGGCAGCTAAACCGGCTCGCGCCTTTCGGGACCAGTCACGTGGCACTTTGCCCGTAGCAGCGGCGCTAGCCACGCTCCGTGACCTGGAGATGGGTACCAGGCACGGGGGATTGCGCATTTGGTTGAGTGGCGGGGCCATGTGGCCCGCAAGTCCCATGGGGGCCTCGTGCCCGCTCACCCGGGGGAACAAACCCAATTGCGCATGCCAGCTGATTGGGCAGGGGTCGATAGTTGGCAACCATCTCGCAGTGACGAGGTGAAACGACCGTCCCTCTAGGCACCACGCCCTCTCGGCTGGAGGCAAGTCGCTGGGCGACGAAGTAGCTGCCAATCCCCTGTTCTTCGGTGCGCGCGCCTTCGGGCCCGCTTCCTCCCGTAAAGGGGAGGGGAGGCTGGGGGTACGGGTTGCTTGCCATTGTGGCCCGCTTGCGCGCGGCGTGCACCGCGCACTTCCTGGGTCCATGACTCCATGACTATTCCTCCTCCTCCTCCTCCTCCTCCTCCTCCTCCTCCTCCTTCTCGTTCTCCCGCTCCTCCTCGTCCTCCTCCTCCTCCTTCTCCTCCTCCTCCTCATTCTCGCTGCGGGCGTCTGATCCGCAACACATAGCAGCGAACCACCAAAGATGACGAGGAAATGCAAAGCCAAGGGGAACATCCATCGTGGCCGCAACTTGTACAACCACTGAAGAAGGGGGCCGGGCTAGGGACTTCGTGGGGAGCCCGCCCTGCGCACTGCCGACGGCGACTATCCCGTGGAACTCCCAGGTGGAGGGCCCAGGTGGATCTCGAGGAGACGTGATGAGCGCAACCCTGGGGGCGTCCAAGAAGGGGGGCGTCCAAGAGGGGGGTTCGCAAATCGTGGCCCGAGGCATGTGCGCGAACCAGGGGGGGGGACCAGGGCACGTACTGAGTTAAGAGGAAGGGAGCCATAACATCTGGGGAGACATTGTGGCCCCGGCCATGGTATCCACCCCCCTAGTCATCACCCCCCTCTTGGCCGCCCCCGACAACTGGAGCTCGAGGAGAAGTGACGAAAGCTCCGGTCTGGGTGCGATGCAGCGCTTTTTGCATCAGCGCGCGAGGCAATCGCTCTGGCACGTGCCACCTTCCCTGCACCTTGACTGCAGATTGCCTTCGTCGTACCTCGCCGTGGACCGACGTAGTCCAGGGATCTGCACTCGGCCCCTGGGGTGCCACGGTCAAAAGTACTGCGGGTGTGGTTCGAGGGCGCGCATGGGCCCTGTCGCTCTCCCCCTCCCTTCCCTGCGCCCCTCCCTCTCTATCTCTCCCTCTCCCTCCGTCCTTCTCTCTCCCTCCACTCCGTCCTTCCCTTCCCTGCCCCGTCACTCTCTCTATGTGAGCCCGGAGCGGCCATGGGAGTGCGGGGCCTTTTCCGAAGGCGTGGCGGGAGCCTGCCAGCAACCGTGCTGGTGCAGTCATGGCCAGAGCCGACAGTGTTGCGAGGGGAGCTCTCTCTCCTCCTCGTCCGCCCCGTTCCTCTTCCTGCCCTGCCTTCTCCCCTCTTCCATATCTGCCCCCGCACACACGTGGGCGTCGGGGCAGGTGCACCGTGCGAGTGCCACGAGGGAGGGGTGCGGGGAGGAAGGGCCATTCAGGGGGCAGAAGGCTGGACAGGGGGGAGGCAGGGCTGGGGGGGTCATACTGGGAAAAGGGTCTGGAGGGCAGAGGGAGGGATGGGGAATACCGGGAAGATGGCGGGAGGGATGAGGAACGCAGAAATTAGGAGAGTTGAGATCTGGTCGGATGGGTAGAGGAAGGAGTCGGGGGACACAGGGGATGTAGCTATGCGGAAGACGTTGATGTGGATAATCATCGTTATGACGAGGAGGCAATGGAAGGTAGTGAATACGATGAGGAAATCGTGTGGGGGGGGCACCATGACAGACACACAATGACACACAATGCCATAGCGATGAGTCGTAGGCGGCTGATGAGTGAGGCGCAGGACGATGGGGAGGACGAGGAAAAGGAACCAACAGAAACTAGGCGTGCTGGGGGTGTGCTCCTCCTCGGGGTCTGAAGTCTCGGCGTAGCGCAGCGCGCGCAGCATCGGCGAGTTGCCGAGGCACGACGGCTTCCGCATGCCGAAGTGGGGCAAGGGCACTATATGTGCACACAAGGGTAAGTAAGGCGGGGAGGAAGAGGAGGAGGAGGAAGAGGAGGATGAGGAGGAGGAAGGACGAGAAGGACGAGGTGAAAGCGGAGGCGGAAGAGGATCAGGCTGATAGTTCGTATCGGCAGGGGTGACAAAGGGGATGATGTCGAGGCGAACTCGAGGGAACATGCATGATGAGGAACATGCATGTGCAAGAAGACATGGAGGAGCTGTGTGATCGAAGGGGTCCGTGGGCAAGCTGAGTCTGACCAACATAATGTCGTGTATTGTAGTATGCGCTCTGACTACGAATTGGGCAGATCGCCAGGGGAGCGGTTCTCACACAAACCGAACTTTGGAGGATTGTGCCCTCGAACTTTCTGACGCGTGGGCGAACGGCACGCCAAAACACGAATACACGTTTTTTGGGGAAGAATGTCGAGAGACGGGGGCGACTACACCATCTTTCGAATAATCTGGCCACCCCACGGCGATACGCGGCAGAGACTGACCAATGGTTTTTATCTACCGCAGCGTGTCAGAGGTAAACGAATCACTGGCGAGAAGACGAAATGAGGAGGAGGAGGAGGAGGAGGAAAGGAAGACGAGGAAGGTGAGTGGGCAACGTGGCTGTCAACCACGGCTGCCACACACACTTCTATCGCCTCAAACCATGGCCCATGCCTGAAGTAAAAATGCAGAGGCCACAAGGAGGGAAAGGGAGGAGAGGAGGAGGAGGAGGAGCAGGAGGAGGATGAAGACGGGGACAAACAACAATAGCAAGGACCGCGAAGTGGGAACCTAATCGGGCGCAGCTGAGGGCCAGAGCATTGCAGGCTCAGACTGCCAACTAATCCAACGTCGCTGCGCGAGCCAATCTGCCATAGGCGAACAAAAACCACGAATTGCAACCTACAACAAACCACTGCCACACCATGCCACGACTGTCAAACCACGAAAACACATGCTCGGCAACACGGAAAAAGAGAGCACCAAACACATACGGAACATTGCCAACTAGCCGAATACACAGACGTGCATTCCTGCAGATGGATGAGAATCCAATCGCACAGGAAAGCCAACAAACACAAGCGGAACACCTTCTGATCGATGGAACTTGCCACCAACTCGGGTAATACCCTCGCCTGGGCCAAACGAGGCAATCGCGATCCTCCGCTACAACATAACTGGACGACGTAAACGCAAACGCAACACAGAGCGCGCCCCAATAATAGTGCTGTCACCAAAGCCGCCAGTCTGGACGGCGACATGTCTAGGACTGGCAAAACGAACCTTGCCATCTGAACAGGACAACTTTTTCTTCTGTGTCCCTCGCTCCTCAACGTTCACCCGTTCAATGCGCCCGCCTATCACGTGTAACTGTGGACTTCTGCATGTGCTGTCCAAATCATCAGGCTATCCAGAACATTCGCCTGGACACACACAATCGCAACCAACACTGGGCACACATGGCTCTGCATTGGACACCGAAAGAACGTGCAAACATCCGTTAATCATACATGTCTAAGAGTCAAGACCGCTCAAACCCGTGTACAAACCAATGTCTCGGACCGCCCCCAGAGAGGCTGCAAACGGAGATTGAGTGGAACATGGCGTTCCAGAACCAGTGGCATATTTACATGAAAAGTCATGGACAATGTCTCGAAGTAGTGAAGGCAATGTAGCAACATGCAAACAACTGGCTCCAACATGTGCTCACCAACGAAGACAAGGGACACCACCACCAAATGCAAAGAATTGACACACACTCAGACACACTTGTGCCAACGATGGTGCAAACATCCATGGCCATTCAACACCGCCCTGCTCGCACTTACCAGGACCGCTTCCCGACTTGCCTTGTGTGCAATCCCCGGAACAATCGCAAGCACGCCACCCACTGTGCCCCCTCTCGTCCATACTTTAAAACGTTTACGGCTTGTTACTGCCGACGTAGACAGCCAACTGTGCGACTCAACGAGGAGCGCTTCAGTAACTTCCACCTTGCCAGAAAAGACCAACTGCACCCTGGGTGATTAGTTCGCTTCCATTCCGCCGCTGATCGTGGGGATTTGTCCGTCTAGACGCCAGCAATTGCAGCTGTTGGGCATGTTGGTGCCACGAGTTTTTGGGCATCGCCCGACTGGCTGAACACGTGGCAAGCTTAACTTACCACCCAATTTGCAAGCTTTCCGAAGGGGGGGCGCACTACGGCGTCAGGGTAATTAATGCCAACAACGTGTGAACAACAAGTCGTGCGTATGCCCCGAACGTATAGGCCCGCAATCTTGGATAAGAGTTAGGGTACGTGATTCGCAGATGGCGTGGGGCCCGAATCGGTCGCCCAGCGGGTCGCGGGACAGCGCAGATTTACCGATTCCACCCCTCTGGCAACCATACTTGTGAAACCACCGCTGCGACGTCCTGCAACTTAGGAAATCTTGACCAGGTCCTGGAGATACGCTATTTGGCGCTAGAGGTTGCCAAAATCAATGGCAACACAGCTGACACGCAGGCTCAGAGACCGAGACTATGATGTACTGCGCCAACAATATAGCGAAAGGTCCACGGTCATGTATCCGAGCATCGTTGGTGAAGAATGACGCGCACGAATGGTCAGAGCTCCAGGGCCACGATTGAGCTCATCTCCAGCACAACGTTCAGTGTGCAGATCACGTGCGACCGTAGCCCACTGCGTGGGAACTCAGAAGGCGTGTCAAGCAAAAAGGGGTATTCACCAGCAACAGCTTCAATCACTACTATCAGACCAGTATTTGAAGATAAGCGTCCACCGTGATACCAACGCGCACAAGGGGCACGACTCGCCAATAACAATCCCGCCCAGTCGCAGAATATCAACGCATAAATGGCTCGCAACTCTTCCTCGCCTGATCCAAAGTACTAGCAGCCTTGTACTACAACGGCTTGAACCTAAACTCTTACGCAACTGACGGGGACGTTGACATTGACGTTGCTGGTGGCGATGAAGATGACGAGGGATAAGACGGAACGGGTGGGATGGAAATGGGGGAGAATGGAGATGCGTGCGCAGAAACAATTGCCAGAGAAAACGGGTGGTGCTGGGTTCGCGTCCGAGAGAACCCACATAACTATTGGCATCATACCTTGCGCTGCAGGGGGCCTGGAAGGAGAGTGGATGGAAAATGGGTGCGTGAATCTATGTCGAATGAACGACTGCCCTCGTCCACCGGCTCCTAACAGACCAGGCGGTTCGTGGCCGTCTGACTCTTTCCCGCTTTCCTCCCTGCCCTGACCCCCATCCTAACTCCCCCCCCCCGCCCACTCCTCCCTCCCTCTTCCCCTCCTCCTGCCAAACCCACCCCAATCACCAACCCTCCCCTCTCTCTCATCGCTTCCCCCTTCCGCTCCCCCCCCACCCCTATCCCCAAAGGGGCTCCACCAAATCAATTCGAAACCTACTTGTGGACACCGCCCAGAGCCCATCCTGTTCAGTTCTCTGAGCCGCGTCCACCCATGGTGACCAGAACCTCCAATTGCGGGTTGCAAGGTGGGTGGGGGGGGGCGGGACAAGCGGAGGGGCGAAGAAACGCGCACCTTTGGGCCCCCCTGGGGCCCCGAGGGCCCAAGAAAGGTGCACCTGTCTTCCCTCCTGGTTCATCCAGAGGGCCACATGTCAGCCAGCGTAGACCCCAAACAGTGTGGGTTCTAGCAAGATCTGTTGTGCCATTTATGTGGTGCAATATAGGTGGTACGATCAATGTTGTACAATCTATGGGCTGCAGTTGATTTTTACCCATGATGTGACACATCTCATGCTCTTGTAAACATCCCACCCACCCACCCGCAACTTGGTTTGCAAAACCTCTTAAGACCGTGACGGTAGGTTCCAAATGGCACTTGGCAACGACACCGGCGCCGACGACGACGACGACGACGACAACGCCGACGACGACTACGACGTCTCCGACGACTTCGACGACGACGACAACGACGACGACGACGACGACACCGACGACGCCGACGACGACGACGACGCCGACGCCGACGACGACGACAACGACGACGACGATGACGAAACCGACGACGACGACGACGCCGACGACGACGACGTCGACGACGCCGACGACGACGACGTCGACGACGACGACGACGACGGCGGCGGCGGACGACGTAGGCGACGACGACGCGGGAGGAGGGAGGACGGCGACGACGAAGACGACGACGACGCAAGAGCGCGCGCGCACGCTTTTGTTGAAAGTCTGTGTTGCGAAACCTTGTGTGTTTGTAGGATTTTTTGGACACACGATTTTGAAATCCTTCCGAAACCGATGGGCTCTGAAGGACTCGGGCGCACACGCGCGACGACGCGCCTGCACTTCGTCTCATTTTTTGCAGAGGAGTCTCGCGACGGCACACGCGCAAGGGCGTTCGACAGATTTCGACATGCGCGCGCGCGAAGCCCGTTTGGTAGCATTTTTTGAAAATCCGGAAAAAAATGGTTTCTTAAGATTTCGCAAGAGCTCGCGCGTAAGCTTTTTTAGCAAATCAGTGTTGCGAAACCCTGTGCTTTTGTAGTTTTTTTGAAAACTCCATTGCGAAATCCTTCCGGCGCCAAAGATTTTTGAAGGATTTCGGCATGCGCGCGCGACGTCGCGCGCGTGTGCACTTCGTCCCATTTTTTGCAAGGGGTTCGTGGACAAATTTTATGTCAGAGCAAAAGGTTTCCCCGCGTATTGTTTTTTACAAGGGAACCTCAGGGGGGTCCATACTGGCTCCTCTGGGATAGTGTAAACTCATATTTAAGATGGACATGTGGTCATAATCACACATGATTTATATACCCGAAAGGGGGGGATAACGCCCGGGGGGGGTAGAGTTTATTCTAGTTTTAGAAAGGAGAATTAATTTCTGTTCGCAGTGAATTGTCCACTCTACTGCTCGCGCAAACATCCCACCCACCCACCCGCAATTTGGTTTGCAAAATCTCTTAAGACCGTGACGGTGGGTACCAAATGGCACTTGGCAGCGACAACGACGCCGACGACAACAGCGACAACGAAGACGACGCCGCCGACAACGACTACGACGACACCGACAACGTCTCCAGCGACTTCGACGACGCCGACAACGATGACGACGACGACACCGACGACGACGACGACGCCGATGCCGACGACGACGACGACGATGACAACGACGACGACGACGCCGACGACGACGACAACGACGACACCGACGACGACGACGTCAACGACGCCGACGGACGACGACGACGACGACGACGGCGGCGACGACGACGACGCCGACGTCGACGACGACGAAGACGACGACGACGCCGACGCCAACGACGACGACGACGAAGACGACGACGACGTCGCCAACGAAGACGACGACGAGGGAGGAGGGAGGACGACGACGGCGACAACGACGACAACGACGACAAAGACGAGGGAGGATGGAGGACGGCGACGACGCGAACGACGAAGAAGGAGGAGGGACGGCGACGCCGACGACAACGGCGAGGGAGGAAGGAAGACGACGACGACGACGACGACGACGAGGGAGGAGGAGGAAGGACGACCACGGCGACAACGACGACGGAAACGACCACGACGCCAAAGAGGACGACGACGACGAACACGAGGAAAGACAGAGGACGACGTAGGCGACGACGACGACGACGCGGGAGGAGGGAGGACGGCGACGACGACGACGACGACGACGACGACGACGCAAGAGCGCGCGCGCACGCTTTTGTTGAAAGTCCGTGTTGCGAAACCTTGTGTGTTTGTAGGATTTTTTGGACACACGATGTTGAAATCGTTCCGAAGCCGATGGGTTTTGAAGGACTCGGGCGCACACGCGCGACGACGCGCGCGTCTGCACTTCGTCCCGCTTTTTTCAAAGGATTCTCGCGACGGCACACGCGCAAGGGCGTTCGACAGATTTCGACATGCGCGCGAGCGAAGCCCGTTTGGTAGCATTTTGCGAAAATCTAGAAGAACCATGGTTTTCTTAAGATTTCGCAAGAGCTCGCGCGTAAGCTTCTCTAGCAAATCAGTGTTGCGAAACCCTGGGTTTGTGTATATTTTTTGGGAACTCGATTGCGAACTCCTTCCGACATCGAAGGTTTTCGAAGGATTTCGGCATGCGCGCGCGACGGCGCGCGCATGTACACTTCGTCTCATTTTTTGCAAGGGATTCGTGGACAAATTTTATGTTAGAACAGAAGGTGTCCCCGTGTTTTCTTTTACAAGGGAACCCCAGGGGGAGCGATACTGCCCCCCTGGGGTAGTGTAAGTGCATATTTAAGGTGGACATGTGGTCAGAATCGTAGACGATTTACATACCCGAAAAGGGGGGATACCGCCAGAGGGGGGGTAACGTCTATTCTCTTTTTAGATGGAGAATGTTTTTCGTGCGATTGCTGTGCAATGTATATATATATGTATATATATATATATATGTGTTTACACATATATACATACACACGTGTATATATATATTATATGTATATACATACACACGTATATATATGTATACATATGGTGCGATCTATGTGGTGGAACTCACTTTGACCGTCTTGAAATTGTCTCCTCCACTGCTCGTGCAAACATCCCACCCTCCCACCCGCAACTTGGTCGCAAGACCTCTTAAGACAAGACCGTGACGGTATGTACCAGATGGCACTTGGCCACGACACCGACGCCGACGACGACAGCGACAACGACGACGACGGCGCCACCGACACCGACGACGACGACGACACCGACGACGTCTGCAACGACTTCGACGACGACAGCGACCACGACGACGACGACACCGACGACGACGACGATGCCGACGACGACGACGATGACAACGACGACGACGACGCCGACGACGACGACGCCGACGACGACGACGAAGACAACGACGACGACGACGGCAACGACGTCACCAACGAAGACGACGACGAGGGAGGAGGGAGGACGACGACGGCGACAACGACGACAACGACGACAACGACGAGGGAGGAGGGAGGACGGCGACAACGCGAACGACGAAGAAGGAGGAAGGACGGCGATGCCGACGACGACAACGACGAGGGAGGAGGGAGGACGACGACGGCGACAACGACGACGACGACGACGACGACGGCGACGAAATAGGAGGGACGACGACGACGACGCCGACGACGGACGACGACGACGACGAGGGAGGAGGAAGAAGGACGACCACGGAGACAACGACGACGGAAACGACCACGAAGCCAACGAGGACGACGACGAACACGAGGAAAGACAGAGGACGACGTAGGCGACGACGACGACGACGACGCGGGAGGAGGGAGGACGGCGACGACGACGACGACGCAAGAGCGCGCGCGCACGCTTTTGTTGAACATCCGTGTTGCGAAACCTTGTGATTTTGTAGGTTTTTTGGACACGATGTTGAAATCCTTCCGAAACCGATGGGTTTTGAAGGATTTCGGCGTACGCGCGCGACGACGCGCGCGTCTGCACTTCGTCTCTTTTTTGCAGAGGATTCTCGCGACGGCACACGCGCAAGGGCGTTCGACAGATTTCGACATGCGCGCGCGCGAAGCCCGTTGAATAGCATTTTGTGAAAATCTTGAAAAACCTATGGTTTTCTTAAGATTCCGCAAGAGCTCGCGCGTAAGCTTTTTTAGCAAATCAGTGTTACGAAACCCTGTGTTTTTGTATATATTTTTTGAAAACTCGATTGCGAAATCCTTCCGACACCGAAGGTTTTTGAAGGATTTCGGCATGCGCGAGCGACGACGCGCGCGTGTGCACTTCGTCTCGTTTTTTGCAAGGGATTCGTGACAAAGTGTTACGTTAGAACAAAACATGTCACCGCATAGTGTTTTTTTACAAAGGAACCTCAGGGGGAGGGGACCCGGCCCCCCGGGGATAGTGTAAATTCATATTCAGGATGGACATGTGGTCAGAATCATATATGATTTACATACCCGAAAAGGGGGTCCGAAAACGCCGGGGGGGGGGGGGGGGTAGAGTCTGTTATCTTTTTCGAAAGGAGAATTCACATGCCGAACTTGAAATTGTCAACTCCACTGCTCGCGCAATCATCCCACCCACCCACCCGCAACTAGGTTTGCAAAACCCATGCGGGACCGAGCACAGATATCGCTCCGGGGTCGTCTTGGAGCCCTCGGGGGCGTCTCAAGAGCGCCCCAAGAAGGCCGGAGAAGCAAGACGGCCGACGACGACGACGACGACGATGGTGGCGACGACGACGACGCCGACATCGACGACGACGAAGACGACGACGCCGACGCCGACAACGACGACGAAGACGACGACGACGTCGCCAACGAAGACGACGACGAGGGAGGAGGGAGGACGACGACGGCGACAACGACGGCAACGACGACAACGACGACAACGAGGGAGAGGGAGGACGGCGACGACGCGAACGACGAAGAAGGAGGAAGGACGGCGACGCCGACGACGACAACGACGAGGGAGGAGGGAAGACGACGACGACGACGACAACGACGAGGGAGAAGGAGGAAGGACGACCACGGCGACAACGACGACGGAAACGACCACGACGTCAAAGAGGACGACGACGACGAACACGAGGAAAGACACAGGACGACGTAGGCGACGACGACGACGACGCGGGAGGAGGGAGGACGGCGACGACGACGACGACGCAAGAGCGCGCGTGCACGCTTTTGTTGAACATCCGTGTTGCGAAACCTTGTGTTTTTGTAGTTTTTTTGGACGCGCGATTTTGAAATCCTTCCGAAACCGATGGGTTTTGAAGGATTTCGGCGTACGCGTGCGACGACGCGCGCGTCTGCACTTCGACCCATTTTTTGCAGCGGATTCTCGCGACGGCACACGCGCAAGGGCGTTCGACAAATTTCGACATTCGCGCGCGCGACGCCCTTTTGGTAGCATTGTGAAACTCTTGAAAAACCTATGGTTTTCTTAAGATTTCGCAAGAGCTCGCGCGTAAGCTTTTTTAGCAACTTAGTGTTGCGAAACCCTGTGTTTTTTGTAGGTTTTTTGGGAACTCGATTGCGAACTCCTTCCGACATCGAAGGTTTTGAAGGATTTCGGCATGCGCGCGCGACGGCGCGCGCATGTACACTTCGTCTCATTTTTTGCAAGGGATTCGTGGACAAATTTTATGTTAGAACAAAAGATGTCCCCGTGTATTGTTTTTGTATTGTTTTTTACACGGGAACCTCAGGGGGGTCGATACCTGCCCCCCTGGGATACTGCATATTAATATTCAGGATAGACACGTGGTCATAATCATATATGATTTACATGTCCGAGAGGGGGGGCGATAACGCCGGGGGGGGGTAGAGTCTATTCTCTTTTTAGATACGAGAATTGACTACCCTGCACCGCGCTTGACCACCTCCACTGCTCGCGCAAACATCCCACCCACTCACCCGCAACTTGGTTTGCAAAATCTCTTAAGACCGTGACGGTGGGTACCACATGGCACTTGGCAACGACAGCGACGCCGACGACGACAGCGACAACGACGACGACGACGCCGCCGACAACGACTACGACGACACCGACGACGTCTCCAACGACTTCGACGACGACGACGCCGACGCCGACGACGACGATGACAACGACGACGAAGATGACGACGCCGACGACGACGACGACACCGATGACGACGACGACGGCGTCAACGACGCCGACGACGACGACGACGACGACGGCGGCGACGACGACGACGCCGACGCCGACGCCGACGACGACGACGACGACGCCGACGCCGACGCCGACGCCGACGACGACGTCGCCAACGAAGACGACGACGAGGGAGGAGGAAGGACGACGACGACGACGACAACGACGAGGGAGGAGGGAGGACGGCGACGACGCGAACGACGAAGAAGGAGGAAGGACGGCGACGCCGACGACGACGACGAAAATCCATCCGAAACCGATGGGTTTTGAAGGATTTCGGCATACGCGCGCGACGACGCGCGCGTCTGCACTTCTTCAATTTTTTTGCAGATGATTCTCGCGACGGCACACGCGCAAGGGCGTTCGACAGATTTCGACATGCGCGCGCGAAGCCCGTTTGGTAGCATTGTGAAACTCTTGAAGAACCTATGGTTTTCTTAAGATTTCGCAAGAGCTCGCGCGTAAGCTTTTTTAGCAAATCAGTGTTGCGAAACCCTGTGTTTCTGTATGTTTGTTGGAAACTCGATTGCGAAATCCTTCCAGCACCGAAGGTTTTTGAAGGATTTCGGAATGCGCGCGCGACGACGCGTGCATGTGCACTTCGTCCCATTTTTTTGCAAGGGATTCGTGAACAAGTGTTATGTTAGAACAAAACTGTCCCTGCGTACCGCTTTTTTCAAGGGAACCTCAAGGGGGTCGATCCCGGCCCCTCCGGGATAGTGTAAACTTTTATTTAGGATGGACATGTGGCCAGAACCATGTATGATTTACATGCCCATGTATGGTTTACATGCCCGAAAAGGGGCGGATAACGTCAGGGGGGGGTAGAGTCTATTCTCTTTTTAGAAAGGGGAACTGATTTTTGCCCATGATTTGACACATCCCACGCTCTCGCAAACATCCCACCCACACACCCGCAACTTGATTTGCAAAGCCTCTTAAGACCGACTACGACGACACCGACGACAACGACTACGACGACACTGACGACGTCTCCGACGACTTCGACGACGACGACAACGACGTCGACGCCGACGACGACGACGTCGCCAACGAAGACAACGACGAGGGAGGAGGAAGGACGACGACGGCGACAACGACGACAACGACGACAACGACGAGGGAGGAGGGAGGACGGCGACGACGCGAACGACGAAGAAGGAGGAAGGACGACGACGCCGACGACGACAACGACGAGGGAGGAAGGAAGACGACGACGACGACAGCAACGACCGCGACGACGACGACGGTGACGAAATAGGAGGGACGACGACGAGACGCCGACGACGACGACGACGAGGGAGGAGGAGGAAGGACGACCACGGCGACAACGACGACGGAAACGACCACGACGCCAAAGAGAACGACGACGACGAACACGAGGAAAGACAGAGGACGACGTAGGCGACGACGACGACGACGACGACGACGACGCGGGAGGAGGGAGGACGGCGACGACGACGACGACGACGCAAGAGCGCGCGTGCACGCTTTTGTTGAACATCCGTGTTGCGAGACCTTGTGTTTTTGTAGGTTTTTTGGACACACGATTTTGAAATGCTTCTGACACCGATGGGTTTTGAAGGATTTCGGCATACGCGCGCGACGACGCGCGCGTCTGCACTTCTTCCATTTTTTTGCAGAGTATTCTCGCGACGGCACACGCGCAAGGGCGTTCGACAGATTTCGACATGCGCGCGCGCGAAGCCCGTTTGATAGCATTTTGTGAAACTCTTGAAGAACCTATGGTTTTCTTAAGATTTCGCAAGAGCTCGCGCGTAAGCTTTTTTAGCAAATCAGTGTTGCGAAACCCTGTGTTTCTGTATGTTTGTTGGAAACTCGATTGCGAAATCCTTCCAGCACCGAAGGCTTTTGAAGGATTTCGGAATGCGCGCGCGACGACGCGTGCGAGTGCACTCCGTCCCATTTTTTGCAAGGGATTCGTGAACAAGTGTTATGTTAGATCAAAAGATGTCCCCGCGTATTTTTTTTACAAAGGGACCTCAAGGGGGTCGATCCCGGCCCCTCCGGGATAGTGTAACTTCATATTTAGGATGGACATGTGGTCAGAACCATGTATGGTTTACATACCCGAAAGGTCGTCTTCTGAGAAAGGGGAATCCACTTTGACTGTTTTTTGAAGCTGTCCCAACCATCCCACCCACCCACCCGCAACTTGGTTTGCAAAATCTCTTAAGACCGTGACGATGGGTACCAAATGGCACTTGGCAGCGACAGGGACGCCGACGACGACAGCGACAACGACGACGACGACGCCACCGACAACGACTACGACGACACCGACGACGTCTCCAACGACTTCGACGACGCCGACAACGACGACAACGACGATCACACCGACGACGACGACGACGTCGACGCCGACGACGACGACGATGACAACGACGACGACGATGACGACGCCGACGACGACGACGACAACGACGACACCGACGACGACGACGACGTCAACGACGCCGACGACGACGACGACGACGACGACGACGGAGGCGACGACGACGACGCCGATGTCGACGACGACGAAGAGGACGACGACGCCGACGCCGACGACGACGACGAAGACGACGACGACGTCGCCAACGAAGACGACGACGAGGGAGGAGGGAGGACGACGACGGCGACAACGACGACAACGACGACAACGACGAGGGAGGAGGGAGGACGGCGACAACGCGAACGACGAAGAAGGAGGAAGGACGGCGACGCCGACGACTACAACGATGAGGGAGGAGGGAAAACGACGACGACAATGACGACGACGACGGCGACGAAATAGGAGGGACGACGACGAGACGCCGACGACGGACGACGACGAGGGAGGGGGAGGAGGAATGACGACCACGGCGACAACGACGACGGAAACGACGACGACGCCAAAGAGGACGACGACGACGAACACGAGGAAAAACAAAGGAGACGACGTAGGCGATGACGACGACGACGCGGGAGGAGGGAGGACGGCGACGACGACGCAAGAGCGCGCGCGCACGTTTTTGTTGAACATCTGTGTTGCGTAACCTTGTGTTTTTGTATGTTTTTTGGACGCACGATGTTGACATGCTTCTGAAACCGATGGGTTTTGAAGGATTTCGGCATACGCGCGCGACGACGTGCGCGTCTGCACTTCTTCCCATTTTTTGCAGAAGGTTCTCGCGACGGCACATTCGCAGGGGCGTTCGACAGATTTCGACATGCGCGCGCGCGAAACCCGTTTGATAGCACTTTGTGAAAATCTTGAAAAACCTCTGGGTTTCTTAAGATTTCGCAAGATCTCGCGCGTAAGTTTTTTTTTTTTTGTTTTTTTTTTTTTGTTGTTGTTTTCTTTGTTCTCTCAAATCAGTGTTGCGTTTTTTTTTGTTGAACAGCGATTGCGAAATCAATCCGACACCGAAGGTTTTTGGAGGATTTCGGCATGCGCGCGCGACGACGTGCGCGTGTGCTCTTCGTCCCCTTTTTTTAGCAAGGGGTTCGTGTAAACATGTTAGCTTAAAACAAAAGGTGTCCCAGCGTAGAATTTTTTTACAAGGGAACCTCAGGGGGACCGATAACGGCCCCCGGGGATAATTTAAATTCATATTTGGGATGGACACGTGGTCATAATCATATATGATTTACATACCCGAAAGGGGGGCCGAAAACGCCGGGGGGGGGGTAGAGTATTCTCTTTTTAATAAGGAAAGTTAATCCATGCTCAGCTTGAAGTTGTCCACTCCACTGCTCGCGCAAACATCCCACCCACCCGCCCGCAACTTGGTTTGCAAACCCCATGCGGCGGCGATGGCGATGAATGCTTGGCGCTGGCTGGTGCATCTCTGCGGCCGCGACAGCCCGCGCATGCACGCGCGCGCACGCATGCACTCTGGCGCGACCGACGCAGCCGCGGTGGCGCTGACCGCTGGGCACATCCCACCAGGCACTTCAATGCGAACCGGCGACATGGGCGGGCGCGGTATCATGGCAACGTCGAAAACGGTACACACGGTGATGATAGTATCGACGTCGGTGACGATGCTGACACCGACGACCACGGCCAATTTCGGCGCGGATGCTGATCACGCCGACGAGGATGACGGTGCCCTCGCGTCGGCGATGAGCGTTTTGGAAAGAGTTTGACATGCGCGCGCGGCCGACGCGCGAGAGTGGCCCGCGTGGCGTTATTTGAAACGGATCGCGCCCCCCCCTCCTCCAGCACGCGCGCAAGGGCGTGCGAATGATGTCGGCATGCGGTGCGAGAGGCCCGTTTGGCAGACTTCTATAAACATGTCGAGTTGGAAGGACAGCCATCCCCGATGGAGGTGGATGACAGCAGCACCAGTCCCCTAGCGACGGCCCCCTGGCGTCAGCAGCAACAGCAACAGCAGCAACAGTCCCCTGGTGGCAGTCAGGACGATCCCAAATCAGACACTCCTGGAGACAGCATCGTTGCTGCTGCTGCTGGCAGCGCCGCAGGGGGTTCGCCCGCGCTCGGAGACGTCCCTCACAATTCGGGCAGTCAGGAAGATGTCTCCGACGGTGTGGCCGTTACTCACGGAAGGAGCGTGGCCCCTCCTGGAGACAGCGGCGTGGCGACAGTTGACGCCCTACCGGGCACCCCTGGCGGCCAGCAGACGACGCAAGGAGAGATGGGGCCCGATGCGCCAGGAAGGAACGGAGCGGTCGCGACATCGGACTCGCAAATAGAAGCAGGACTCCGTTAGGCCATCCTTCAGCTGCAGCAGTCCCCTTGGAGGTCCACAGGTGGACGTCCGCCACAGCGCGTCGGTCCCTTCTCCTCCCGGAGATAAGCAAACAGGCGCTCCCACTGCCCCTCGCTCCTATCAGCGTCCCGGGGGCAGTGCCCTGGAGGAGACCGAAGAGACGCCCAGAATGGCGCCCACTCCCAGCGACGGTGGCGCGGCGGCAGTCCAGAAGGCTGCTGAGGGGGCCCCCGAAAACGGAGACCTACCAAACGTAACAAAAAGCCAGGATGACGTAAATCCAAGAGCGGCCGCCAGCTGCTACAGTGCCTGCATCGGGGGTGTGGAAGGAGGCACGACCGACCGTGACCCAGGGCATCCACGACTGGCTGGCTCGCCCGACTCCTGGATGTGCGTACGGGCCACAGACGGGCGCGTCTTCGCGACCGGCGCAGACGCTCCGCCCGGCGCCTCCGAGGCCACCCTCGTGGCCGACGGCATTTACGGAGCCCGCTACCTGGAGAGCCTGGGGCTGTCGTTGCACCCAATCGGGGGCGAGACCCAGCGACGCCCCGCGGTGACCCCGCTCGCCACCGCGACTGGTGCACTCGAAGCCCCCTCGCCGAGGAACAACGGACCAGTCTTGCAGAGGCAGGACAACGAGGCCATCCGCCAGCTTGTCGACAGAAGACAGAAATCCTTACGCGCCCATTCGCCCTCCTTCCCCTGAGGGGGTGGTTGAAGGGGGGGGGGGATGAAGAGCATCATGACGAGGAACAGATGCGCGACGACAAGGCGGAGGGCGAGGTGGAGGGCGGGGGCCTGCAGTGCGGCGCTGCCCCGGGACAAGCTTAGCAGCCTGACGGCGACCTCCTGCCTGCGCGCGGCGCCGCAGGTGCTCGGGCTCGACCGGCGCCAGCTCCGGAAACGGACGTGGACGAGGTCGGTCCTGATCCTGCCGAGCAGCACGAAGGCGAAATTCAGCCTCTGGCCGTCGCGACGGCCAGTCGCCCTGAGCCCGCGTCTGTTCTTGGTCATGCCGACCGTCAGCGGGGTGGCGCCCTGATCCCTCATCTCTTCCCCAACCTCCCATCCTCCAATGCACCTGACCAGTGCGACGGATAGTCGGCCCGATCCCGTGCCTGTTCCTGGTCCTGCCGACAGCGCAGCCCGGCGTGGCGCGTCAATCGCACCGCGCTGGTCGCCGCGCCTTCGAATCGCAAACGATGCGCGGCGTCCTGGAACCTCGACGCCACCGAGGTCCACGCTTACGCCGTGCCGCCGCCCCGTCCACAACCGCCCCTGGGAAGACCGCCGCGTCCACTGGCCGAGACGCCCAGACGAGACGGCGACCGCCCACCTGAGAAGGCTGAAGGCCGAGGGAGGCTACCACTTCACCGCGGCCTGGCACTCCTGGTGCAGGCACGTGGGCCAGGGAAAGGCAAGACCAATCGCCAAGTCAAGTTTGACCCGTCCGGCTGGCAGCCCGACATGATCGACCGCTTCCTGGGCGAAATAGCACGCAGCCACCACGACGTGGGCACCTGGTCCCGGAACGCGGGCGTCTACATCGACTGGGGCCGCGAAGACGCCCTGTATCAGGAGTTCCAAAAGAGGCGGGAGGGGCGTGGATTGGGAACGGGAAAAGGCCCTCTACCAGGAGTTCCAAAAGAAAAGGGAGGTAACTAAACGTGAAGGGCGCGGAGAAGGCCAGGTGCGCAGCTCCGGGTCCACCGGCAACTGGGCCGGGGAGCGCCCCAGACGCTGACCAGCTCGGGGCCCGCCCCTCCCCTGCCGGTGCGCAGGGTGTCACGCCTGGCTCATTCCGTTCCCTGCAGGCTGCGGCAGTTTTCTGTGTTACAACCAACACACCGCTGGCCGCGTACACCACCTGTCCCCCTTTCCCCCTCCCCCTTCGCCCCTGGGCCTGGGGCCGTGTGTCCTCCTGATCCCCCACCTGTTCCGACAACGGCAGAGGTTGCATCGCCGGCTGCAGGGGCCTGGCAGCCCATCGGCACTCCCGTCCTAGGTGGGGGCACGAGACGGGCATGCGCGACATGAGGGGCGCTGCCACGGGGGCAGGGCTACGCGCTGACGCCACTCAGTTTGCGTCCAAGTCAGCCTGATGCACGGCTTCGGCGACCTGTTCCCCTCCTCCCTCTTCGGTGACCTGCTCCCCACCTCCCCCTCCTGTCTTTAACGTGCATTGGGGCCGTGTGTCCTACCTGATCCCACTGGGTGCCCATCTCCACCCAAGTGAGCACCGATGGAGCGGGCTGGCACGTCGACGGCCAGCGGTCAGCGCCGGCCCTTCTCCTTCCTGTTCGCATCTTTCCTTCCCGCTCGCTTCCCCCCCTCCCGTGGCGGCAGCGCCCGGCGCTGCGCGGCTTCGGCCCGGTGCTAGGCGCTGCGCCGCCTCGGCGGCCCCGCTAGCCATGGCACTGCACGGCTCAGGCCCGGCCCTTGGCATTGCAGACGACAGCGCGTCGTGTGTGGCTGCTGCCCGTCTTCGCGCGCTGCCGATGCAGGGCGCGTTTTCTCCCTGCAGCTCGCTGGCTTCCTGTCGGTCATGAGCGGCCAGTTCGTTTGGAGGCCGCACCTCAAGCTTCGCTGCTGCCTGGTCGTGGATTGGACTACCACCCTGGGCCTCCTCTGCATCATCTGGTGGCACGACGTTGCTGATCGCCTTCGTGGTGCTCTTCTTCCTCCTGGGCGTCGACCTGGTCGCGTGGCGCGTCCTCCCCTGCAGTGCCTGAGGCTGGTGTTCGCGGAGCGCCGTTGACGGCGACGCCGCGCCCTTCGCCTTCCGGGACTTCGCCCTCGGTTCCTGTCCAAGGCGCACCTTTTCCTGCACATCCACTTCGGCGCCGCCTGTTCCCCGGGCCCGGCCCGCTCCTGGCCGCCTGAGGCCCCGCCTTCCTGTGCCCTGTCTCCCTAATTAAAGCTGTGCGTAGCCCGCCTAGCTTATAGCGGAAGAGGTCCGCTCTCGCCCCCGAGGTAAACGAAAACAGTTTGTACATGTTCTTTGGACACTCGATGTTGAATTCCTTCCGGACGCCGAAAGTTTTTGAAAGATTTCGGCATGGGCGCGACGACGCGCGCGTGCGCAAGCCGCCCCGTTTTTTTTGCAGGGGATTCTTGGGAACTCATGATTTTTGATAAAACGAATGTGCGCGCATAATATTTTGTGCAACGAGGATGGCGGGGGGGGGCGATGCCGGCCTAGCTGGGGTAGTATGAAGTCGCGCGGAGGATGGGCATTGGGTCAGAATCGCATGTAAATTGTAATACGAAAAGGTGAATCTTTAACCCTTGGGGCGGCAGGGTGGTATACTTTCTTCTTTAGAATGGAGAATTAATTGCTGTTTGCAGTGAATTAATTGCCCGCTCCACTGCTCGCGCAAACATCCCACCCACCCGCCCGCAACTTGGTTAGCAAACCTCATTCGGCGGCGACTGCGATAAGTGCTTGGCGCTGGCTGGTGCTTCTGCGCCGCCGCGCCAGCCGGCGCATGCGCGCGCGCAGCGGCCAGGTAGTGTGGCGCGACCGACAAGGCCGCGGTGGTGCTGACCCCTCGGCACATCCCAGCGGGCACTTGAATGCGAGTCGGCGACTGGAGCGTGTGCGGTATCATGGCAACGTCGACATTTGTAGCCGCAGAGATGATGAGAGTAGCGATGATGGTGACGATGCTGGCAGCGACGACGGCGCGGCCAGTGACGGCGCCAATGCCAATCGCGTCGCCGACGATGACGGCGTCTTCGCGTCGGTGGTGAAGGTTTTGGAAGGAATTCGAAATGCGCGCGCGACGAACGCGCGAGCGTGGCTCGCATGGTATGATTTGACACGGATCGTACCGCCCCAGCGCGCGCGCAAGGGCGTTCGAACAATGTCGACATGCGCGGGCGAAGCCCGCGTGGTAGCATTTTATGAACATTTATTGTTTTTCCGGAAGAAATTGCAACAAGAGCGCGCGCACGCTTTTGTTGAACATCAATGTTGCGAACCCCTCTGTTTTTGTATTTTTTATTGGACATTCGATTTTGAACTCCTTCCGAAAACAAAAGTTTTTGAAGGATTTCGGCATGCGCGCGCGACGACGCGCGCGCGTGCACTTCGCTTCATTTTTTCCAGAGGTTTCTCGCGACGGCACCCGCGCAAGGGCGTTCGAACGACTTCGTCATGCGCGCGCTCGAAGCCCGTTTGGTAATATTTTCTGAGAACCTTGAAAAAACCTATGGTCTTTTTAAGAACTCGCAGGGGCGCTCGCGTTTTTTGTTTGTTTGTTTGTTTGTTTTTTTTTCTCCCCCATTTTTTTTGTTTCTTCTTCTTCTTCTTCTCCTCTTCTATATTTTTTAAAATCCGCGTTGCGAAGTCTTGTGTTCTGAGTTTTTTTTGGGCAATCGATTTTGAAATCCTTCTGGAACCGACGGTGTTTGAAGGATTCGGGCATGCGCGCGCGACGACGCGCGCGTGCACTTAGTGTCTTCTTTTGCCAAAGACTCTTGTAAACTTGTGGTTTTTGACAAACGAAAGTGCGCGCATAACAGTTTTTTGCAGCATATGGCGGGGGGGGGCGATCCGGGTTTGGCTGGGGCAATGTGAACTCACAGGTACGATGGGCCTCGAGTCAGAATCGTATGTAAGTGGCATCGGGGGGGGGGGGTGGTTGAACCTATCTCTTTTTCTAGAAAGGAGAATCTCTGCTTTGCAATGCACTTTGACTGACTTGGAGCTGTCCTCTCCACTGCTCGTGCAAACATCCCACCCTCTCACCCGCAACTTGGTCGCAATCCCTCATAAGACCGTGACGGTAGGTACCGAAGGGCGCTTGGCAGCGACGCCGACGCCGACGACGACGACGACAGCGACTACGACGACGACGACGCCGACGACGACTACGACACCGACTACGACTCCGACGACTTCGACGACGACGACAACGACGACGACGACAACGACGACAACGACGACGACGCCGACGCCGACGACGACGACGACGATGACGACGCCGACGACGACGACGACGACGGGGACGGCGACGACGACGCCGACGCCGACGCCGACGACGAGGGAGGAGGGAGGTCGACGACGGGAGCGGCGAGAACGACGGCGACGACGACGCCAACGACGACGACGACGACGACGGCGCCGACGACGACAACGACGAAAAGGATTTTGGCATCCGCGCGCGGCGGCGGCGCGCATGTGCCCCGCATGTTTTTTTGTTTGTTTTGTTGGTTTTTTATTTACCAGGGGTTGTGGCCCTGGCAAGCGCGCGACCGATGTTAAAGGAGTTCGACGCGCGTGCAAAAGCTGTTCGCGTGACCGACATATTGAAAAAACCATTGGTTCGTTAGGGTTCGGAAAGCGCGTGCATGTAGACATTTCTTCTTTGCAATGTTTGGAGCACGTATGGTACGATTCGTGTGAATTGATGAAGCTCGGTCTTGACATGGTTGAACGCGTTGTGCGTTTGGACGGATTTCGACATGCGCGTGCGGAGGCCGCGCGCATGTGTCCCGCATGGTGCTTTCTACAATGAACTGTGGCCCTGGCAGGCGCACGACCAATGTTGAAGGTGTTCGTCGCGCGCGCGTAAGTTGCTCGCATGACAGACATGTAAAAAAAACAGCACTTGCTGTTTTGGATTCGGAAAGCGCGCGCGGGTAGAGTTTTTGATGTGTTCGCAGATTTCTCGAGGATGGAGGTTACGACTCGTGTGATTTCATGAAGCTCGGTCTTGAAATTGTTGAAACCACATTGTGTTTGAAAGGATTTCGGCATGCGCGCGCGCGGCGGCCGCGCGCATGTGTCCCGCATTTTTTTTGTATGTATTTTTTTTTTTTTTTTTTTTTTTTTGGTATGTAATAAAAAAAGGACTGTGGCCCTGGCAGGCAAGCGACAATTGTTGAATGAGATCGACGTGCGCGCAAAAGTTGCCCAAGAAACCCGATTTGACAGGAATGTTGAAAAACCATTGGTTCTTGAAGAATTCGGCAAGAGCGCGCGGGCAGATTTGCCAGAATTTTTGGGTGAACGAGTCGTATGTTTTCATAGGTTTTCTTGAATCGGGATGTTGGAATTGTTGAAAGCACACTGAGTTTGGAAGGATTTCGATATGCGCGCGCAGCGGCCGCGCGCGAATGCCCCGCATGGTTCTCTTTATACAGGATTCGATATGCTTTGTTAGAACAACAAATGTCACCGTATAGAACTTGTTGCGAGGGAACCGAAGGGGGACCGATACCGGCCTGTCTGGGATAGTATGAACTCACAAGTAGGATGGACATGTAGGTCATAATCATATGCGTTTTGCACAAGTTCCCGGGGAATCGATAAGTCCGGGGGTGGTGGTGGTAGAACCTCTCTCATTTGAAAAACAAATAATCGATGCGGTGCAATCTATGTGGTGCAAACTCTGTGGTGCGATCTATGTGGTGCGATCGATGCGGTGCAACCTACTCGGTGCAAATCACTTGCCGAACTTGAAGTTGTCAGCTCCACTGCTCGCGCAATCATCCCACCAACCCACCCCCAACTTGGTTTGCCGACCCATGCGGGAGAGATTGCGATGAGTGCTGGGTGTTGGCTGGTGCATCTATGCGGCCGCGCTATCCCGCGCATGCTCGCGCGCGCAACGGCCAGCTAGTTTGGCGCGACCGACGCGAACGCGGTGGCGCTGAACGCTTGGCACATACCAGCGGGCACTTCAAGGCGAATCGGCAACTTGAGCGGGCAGTACCATGGCAACGTCGACAACGGTAGACACGAGTATGCTCGCAGCGATGCTGGTGACGATGCTGGCAGCGACGACGGGGCAGCCAGTGACGGCGCCGATGCTGATCATGCCGACGACGATGGCAGCGTCTTCGCGCGGGTGATGAAGGTTTTGGAAGGATTCGAAATGCGCGCTCGGCAGACGCACGACAGTGGCTCGCATTGTATTATTTGACACGGGTCGTGCCACCCCAGCACGCGCGCAAGGGCGTTCGAACGATTCGGACATGCGCGCGCCGAAGCTCATTTGGTAGCATGTCATGAAAATGTTGAAAACTTTAGGGTTTCCCGAAGAATTCGCAAGAACGCGCGCGCGCTTTTGTTGAACATCCGTGTTGTGAGATTTTCTGTAATTGTCAAAATTTTATCGGGCACTCGATTTCGAAATCCTTCCGACACCGAAGGTTTGTGAAAGATTTCGGCATGCGCGCGCGACCACGCGCGCGTGTGCACTTCGTCCCATTTCTAACAAGGGATTCGTGAAACCTTATGATTTTTGATAAACGAATGTGCGCGCATAGCAAGTTTTTTTTTTTTTTTTTTTTTTTTTTTTTTTTTTTTTTTTTTTTTTTTTTTTTTCCAAAGGAACCGAAGGGGACCGATACGGGCCTGGCTGGGAGAGTGTGAATTCAAAGGTAGGGTGGACATTGGGTCAGAATCAAATGTTTTTTTGCATAGGTTCCTGGGGTATCGATAAATCCGGGGGGGGGGGGGGTGGAGGGCGGTATAACCTATCTCCTTTTTAAAAGGAGAATCTATGTTGTGCGATCTATGTGGTGCTGTCCTTCCTGCGGCGACGGCGAGCACATCGCCGCCAGACCGCCGCCCAAGACGACGGGCGGCGACGGGGCGGCGACGGGGCGGCGACGGCGAGCACAGAGCCGCCAGACAGCCTCCCAGACCCAGACGACGGGCTAGGACGAGGCGGCGACGGCGAGCACGGCGCCGCCACACCGCCACCCGGGTCCAGTTCTTAGAACCCCCATGGCGTAATGTCCGACCCAGCACCTCCCCTCCCCAACAAAAACCTCTAGAGCGACGACGGCGCCGACGTCGTCGACTCTCGAACCTCCTCCCCCTCTCCCCCCCTCGTGGGCGACGGCGGCGGCTGCAGCGGCAGACCGAGCTCGGCGCAGGAGAAGGAGGAAGAACGAGGAGGAGGAGGAGGAAGAGAAGGCGGAGAAGGAGGAGGAGGAGAATGAGGAGGATGAGGATGAGGAGGAGGAACGGAGGATGATGATGAGGAGGAGGATGAGGATAGGAGGGAGGAGGAGGAGGAGGAGGAGGAGGAGGAGGAGGAGGAGGAGGAGGAGGAGGAGGAGGAGGAGGAGGAGGAGGAGGAGGAGGAGGAGGAGGAGGAATAGGAGGGAGGATGAGGAGGAGGAGGAGGAGGACGAGGAGGAGGAGGAGGATGGCTAGGAGCGATGATGATGCTGATGATGACGATGACGATGACGATGACGATGACGATGATGCTGCTGCTGCTGATGATGATGATGATGAGGGTGATGCTGATGATGGGGAGGAGGAGGAGGAGGAGGAGGAGGAGGAGGAGGAGGAGGGGGAGGAGGAGGATGAGGAGGGTGAGGAAGAGGAGGGGGAACGAGGAGGTCGAGGACGAGGATTTTTTGCCCGCTACAGGCCCTTCCACCTCTGCAGTGAAGCTCTGGCGGCATGGAGGGGCAGGCCGCCAGCCCCTGGTCGCTTAAAGATCCGACCAGGGTCCTCGCTCTACCGTGGCTCTGTCATTCTTCGGATGAAGGCCACGGCGTATTCTCTGCCAACAATGCCGTGCACCCGCACTGCTGGGGTGATCGGCACACTGACGAGACAAATTCATGGCACGCTGCCCGCTGATGGCCTTGCAACGCAGGCATACGATGAGGCGAGTCGAGTCGGAGCACTCGAGAGAAATGCAGCGATGCCCTTTCGCTGCAAGCAGCGCAGGATCAAGTCTACTGCGCTGAGGGCAAACGCCAGGCGGAGGAGGCCAGAACCATCCTCCAATTCCATGCTCCTGCGGCGGGGCCCGTATCCCGCGGGAGGCAGCCAGACATGCAGTGCACCGCCAGAAGGCTCCTATCTGCCGCCAGACGTGTGGGGTGGCTGCAGCTGTCCCTTGGCCAGCACCGCTCTCGCGACACACGACCTCACGAACGACATCAGGACCCATCTCGAGAGGCGGCCAGAGCGGGAGGAGCTTTGCAGCCAGCATTCCCGCAGCACGCGCGACTGCATATTGCCTATCAAGCTGCTCCACCTGCTCACTGCTGGGCTGCGGGTGGGAAGCCGCAGCGACCTTGGCTGCGGCATCAACATAATTATTGCCAATGCGGAGGAAGCGGTCTCGGTCGTCGGCCGCTTCATCAACATTTTGATGAGCCTTCACCTTGCTCGTAGTGATGACTGGTAAATTTTCACGCACGAACTGGGCACGCCCCGAGTACAAGCGTTTGTGGCTGGTCTGTTTGGTCCAATCTAAACTGGCATAATCTACAACATTCTGGCAGTCAGAGTGCATGGTAGATGGGTTGGCAACAAACCTAGCCGCAACACAAAAAGCGTGGTATTCGGCACTCTGGGGGGTCTGGGGGTAGGGAGGCCACACAGGGCCCCGAATCCTGATCATCTCCTGCATGTTGGAAAGGTCGAGCAATGAGACGGCCCATCCAGCGCGTGAAAGCTCGCCCACTGGGTGTCGTAGGCAGGAACCATCAACAAAAATCTGACCAGCGAAGTCCTGATCGAAAACCAAATGCTCGTACCCCTCACAAAGCTCCGTGACGACCCCCTCCTCGAACGACGGCTGGGGGTGGGCCTCAGCTGGGTGGGGGGAAGAGGCCGTAGCAAGCCAAGGCGTCGTCCGCTTGGCCTGCCCACTCCCGCACCTCAGCTGGAATCAGCTCCGTCCTGAGCTCCTCACAGGCAGAGCAACTCCAAAGACGGTGACGAATCGTGTCGTCCCCGTCTCCACAAAGAGGGCAGGTGGTATCAATAACATATCCCAGGGATCTGGCCTTGGCCCTGGTGTAGGTGGCATTGCAAAAGAGAGAGCGGACGCAACCTTTTTCGAAAGCCGTGAACTTTCGGGAGGTGGGGAGGCTGAGGATCCCACCAATGCAAACCCGACCGAGATTGTGCCGAGCTCCCAGATCCCACTCGAGGGTGCGACGCGCCGCTCTCTCAAGCAGCGATCTGACCATCGCGGGCGAGACCTGGGTCAAATGAACATCGATTCCTTTCTCATCACGGAGCACCGTGAAGGAAGGCATGGACCACGAAATACGCTCAAGACACTTCCTCATCGCACTGATCGGGCCCGCGACACTTTTCCAGAGGCCCGAGGGCCTCGAAAACACAGCAATCCAAGCCGAACGAAGCGTGGCGAACGAGAGGGCATGGGGGTACAGCCGATGATGGGTGGTCCAAACTTCTTTCGCCCAACGGTATATAGGGGCAATGGAGGCGACCCACGGCGGGTCGCCGTGGCACAGCATAAGAGCGGTGAGCGACCGACCGCCAGCACTAGGCTTCAGGGCCTTCCCAGCCAACTGCCTAAGGGAGAGGAACTCGTGGTCCGTGACCCCTGAGATCTCGCGCCCATACACAGCCCCTGGGAGAGGACCCGCGACGAAGACATTACGACAACGCTTACCCGAAATGGTGGGCCTCATTCGGACCAGACGAGCAGTCCTATCTTTCGCCTTCCTAACCCTTTCCTTAGCCTTGGAGTTTCTCCCTCGGACCCTGGACGGCCTGCCAGCGCAAAAATCAACTCCCAAATTGGGCGCCGAGTCGGAGTCCAAGATCGGCCCCGCGAGACCCCCGAGAGCCCGAGAGATGGCTTTGCCTAAGGGGCGCGAGGAGCACACTAAGGACATCTTTTCCTTACTGATGACCGCGCCCACTCCGTGGGCGAGGGCGTCATGCAAGTCAGCCGCGGCCTGAGGAAGCCGCTTTAAAACTTGTTTAAAGGAACCCGTGGCAGACAAGCCTCCATCGTCGATGTAGAGTTTGAACTGGACGGCCTGAGGGAGGCGGAGGGCGTCCAAATCTTGAATAGCATTAGCCCTGATGAAGGTCGTGGCCAGGGAACACCCCGCCACCGCCCCCGCCAGGGCCCAATAGGGCCCGTCCACAAAACCTCCCAAGGACAGGAACCTGGCCTGGGAGTACATGGCAATGCACAAGTACGAGATACCAACAGGGAAGCCAACCTGGTGAGCACGGAGGGCCAGGACCTGGAGATCCAGGGTCTCATAATACTTGTACAAGTCAGTTAACAGAGTGGCACATTCCATTCTTTGTGCAGTGCTGGCCTCGGCGTTGCAGGCTTGGCGCCAGACGACGTCCTGCGCTCCTTCAAGCGGACCAGCGCACAAATACTCAGGCGTGAATCTAGCTTCCCATTCATCTGTGAGAGTTCGGCGAAGCTTGCCATACATTCTAAACGCACTGCAGAAGATGCCGATAGGACGGAACCCCGAGGACGGTTTAGCAATCAGAGCCATGATGATGATGGAAATTTGCATAGGGATGACAGCCGACCTCTCCATCAATCCTAGGATGTCGCACATGAGGCTGAGACTGGCATCGGACATCATCGCAAAATGCTTCATATGAAATCCATCAACTGACACTGCGGTGCGCTCGCGGAACCCTGTGGAGATCGCACGGATATCTTCGGGCCTAAACTCGGGCAAAGCAGGGGGCAAGATACCCTTGGGGAGCCGCGGGCGGGCCTTTCCGTCCCCCCAGAGGCCCGAGAAACGCTGGCTTTCGGCACGAAGGAGGGACAAGGGGTCAGCAACCACAACACCGTCACAGGCCAAGGTGGTGGTAGGCCTCCAGGGGTGGCCCCCTTCGAGACCATATGCATCTCCCGCGCCCCTTGATCCGCCTTCTCTAACAGCCAGTCTCTCCATTCAGCCGAGGCCGCCTTCCTGGCGTCGCACTCGACTTCCTGCAGGCGGTCATTAAAAGTGTTGCGCCAACAGACAAAATCTCGAGACATGACTGCAAAGCGCGCTCCTGGGTCGGCCGCATCTCCAGGAGCGACATCAAGACGTCGACGTTTCAGTAAAACCCCCTGACGAGATATCTGCTCGTGCACCTCCAGCGCATCGGGCATGGCGCCCCCGACCTCGACGAGGTACGGGAGCCGGCGGGGGCTAACATCAAGGCCGCTGGCTATGGCCCCGACAGGGGTACGCAGCACACGTAGCACAGAGGCAACACCTGCACGGTCGCTGGCTTCCCAGTGGAGCCCAAGCCTCTGCGACTGAGAGTTAAGCCACCTATGTGCAAACAAGACGGGCTGCTTAGGGCTCTGGGTGTCGGGGGCCAGGGTGTTCTTCCATCTGAGAGCGGGGGCCTTCCCTCGGGACCCACGGAAGGGGGGCTGGGTGCCAGTGGCCACCGCCACTTCCGCCTCGGCCTGGTCCGCCCAAAGCCGATGCAACTGGTCCACAGATTCCTGGATGGCATCGAAGTCCCCCCTATCCACCGCTATCCGAGCTTCGTCCAGCACACGGGCGACGGCAGGGCGCAAAGCGGGGATGGGGTCCAGCTTGCAGACGGGGGGGGGGTCGGAGAGGAGGCCAGCTTAGGGGGGTTGCGAAAGCTGATGGCTTGCAACTTACTCAGGAAGGGGTGGGGGGTCAAATGCGCAGGCGAGTGGGGGGATAAGTCACTATCCTGCCGCGCCGACACCCTAGCAAACCCTTTGCTGAACCCTGGCGAAACGAAAAAAATAGTCATAAACCTTCGGGCCAGCGACCGAATTGCAAGTGGTGTCACCTGGTATCATCCACTGCCCTAGCGAGTCCCCGAGGTGCGGCTGGACGACGACCGACGGGATCATGTTGAAGTCCCCTCCTATGATGACTGGGTACCCCATGGAGCCAATCAATGAGCCTGTCCGAGAGAGGAGGTCCAGGTTCGCTTCCGATAGGTCTTCGCAATCTCTGAGATAGAGGGGCGCGCACAGAATCTGGGTGCCGTCGGGGAGGTCGACCACCCCCGCAATCGCACGGTGCTTCGCGACATCCATGCCACTCTGCAGCGCGTGGAGGCCCAGACCAGAACGAACGAGGATGGCAACGCCAGCAGAGGGCCCTCCGTGTGGTCCTTTGTCAGCAGGTAGGAAAAGTGGCTTCCAACCGTGTCTAATACTCCAAGAGGATGCTGAGGCGAGCTGGTCGTCACAGATGTGGTGCTCTTGCATCAGCACGATGTGTGCAGAAGTCCGTTGCAGCCAGCGCTGTGCAGAGCCCCACCCTGAGACGTTGCACGTTTCCACGACGGGCTGGAACGCGTCGACGGGGAACTGATCAGGATCCAGGGGCTCGAGGAGAGGGGTCCCAGAGTGCTTGCCACCAGGAGGCTGCCTAGGGCCCGTGAGGTCCCTCACCCTAGACGCGCGCACAGACATTTCCATGGCAGGAGCATATACACTCGCATCCTGAGCAGTTAAAAACTTGGAAACAACTGTGACCCCTTGGGTGAGCTTATCCCAGGCTCCCGAAAGGGGCTCTCGAAGGGTCCGAAGAGTTCCCGACGAGATGATCAGAGGGGCGGGGTCGGCTCCTAGGGAGCTAGCAAACAATTCAAAACCTTGGCGAAGGATCCCCTGGCATCTGGCAAGGGTGTCTTTCACCGCTGAAATCAATCCTCTCCTACTGGAACGGCCAGCACAGGCTGGGCTGCAGGAAGCAGCAGGGGGCTCACAGGAGGGGTAGGCCTGGGTCCAGGTAGTGTGTTCCCCGAAGGCGGCCACTGGGCCACCGAAGCTCACCCCAAGATCCACTGGAGGCTGAAACTTCACTGGGGCACAAAAACTTGGCCCGCCTGGCACAGGAAGTAAGTGCGGTGCAGGCCTCCCCTTGCGCAGGGGCTCAGAAGTGATCACTCGACGTGGTTTATCGTCAAAGAGTCGATGGGGTGCCCCCCCGCCTTCGGGAGCGCAGCCGGCGGGGGCTCATGAAGGATCCGAGCTGCGCGCTCACGAACTCCTTCGTCTCCAGGCACCCCATCTGGAGGTTGTTCAGCGGCAGCAGGAGGAGCAGCAGGGGCCGCAGAAGCCGTAGCCGAGCTGGGTGGGGCCACCGTTGCGGCAGCCGCTTCCCCTTCTCCGCCCTTGGCCTGGGCTCCTTCCTCCTCCTCGGTGCGCCTGCGCTTGGCCTCGGACCGCTTGAACAACTCCGACTGATCTTGTTGAAATTGCTTGACTTTTTGCATGGCCTCGCCGAAAAGGGCCCGCGCAGCTGTCTGGAGCTCGCCCTTGAGCTGAGTGGCTCTCTTTTCGGCCTCTTCCACCTCCTCAGGCTCCAGCTTGTAGTCCGACTGGGGCTTGAGCAGGCTGTCGATGCTGATAGGTATGTCCTCAGCTTTGCCATCAAGGATAGAAGAAATATCAAGTATAACTGGTGCAGCAGACACTTGTGCGTGGAGCTCCTGGACCAGCTTGGTGTGGGTGGCCTCGGCAGCGGTGAGCTCGGCGGAGAGCTCCCGAATCTTATCCTTCTGCTTGGCCACATCTTCCACCATCTTGTCATAGACATTGCATGCTTTCTCCGTTTTCTCGCGTAGGGTACGAAGTTCACCAAATGCTCTGGAGACCTTCTGTGAAAGCGGCACGACGGGGGCCTCCTGCGCCTTGCGCTGTTGAAGAACAGCACGATGGCGAGCGGCTGCGTCGGTGTCGCCCACTTGCTCCAGCATGGTGACCAACTTCTCCAGGTCCGACGTGGTGGTGGGCGCACCCTTGGACATGCCTTCAGCTGGTTGTCCCTGCTGTGGTCCCGACTCGGGCCCAAGAGAGAACTGAGGTCCAGACCGAAGAGGGAACCGTGGAGGTGCGCCTGCTTGCCACTGTCCCTGAGGAGCTGGGGGCTCGGCGGTCTCAACTTCGCTGCGGCTCGTCTTGCAATGCTTGCAGAACCACCAGGATGGGCGATTCTTGCGGCAGCCGCAGGTGCCACAGGTCCAGCGGCCGTAGGTGCTCCAGGAGACGCCTCCGACAACACTGGGACCGCCGCCTGTGCCGCCCTTGCCTCCTTTCCCCCCGCCTTTGCCAAAGCCTGGGGAGGTCCCGTCGGCGAAGCGGACGCGACGAGCGTCCCCAGCAGCGCCAGGATCCACAGGCGGCGGAGGAGGAGGCACCATGGCTGAGTCGTGATGGTACCGTCCTTTCACCTCAGCAGGCTGAGGCGCTCAAGCCTGCACAAAAAATTGGTTTAGCAGACGGTGTTCCTGGCACAGCACAAATGCCTGAGCCAGAAGGGCTTGAGAGGTCGAGGGCGAGGAGGAGGCCGAGGAAAAGGCCGAGGAGAAAGAGGAGGAGGAGGAGGAGGAAGAGGAGGAGGAGCAGGAGCAGGACCCTCCCCCCTGCGTGGGCGGCGGCGGCCGCAAGCGGCGGACCGAGTACGGCGAACGCCGCGCCGGCCACCACCGCCGCCACGAGGCCGAGCTGGGCGTCCAGTGCGCGGAGCCGCGGGGGCGGTCCCCCCCGCAAGGAGGGGCGCTGCCCGGCCAGGCCTCGCCTAGTGCTTCCGACCCCTCCACCTCCTCCCCCAGAAGGAACTTTTCGATTTGGAGCCCCAGAGGCTCGCTGGGGCGCCGGGCGGATCTTAGACGGCCTTCAATGCACCCAGATGCCCGTCAACGATCCCCGAGACGGCCCAAGAAGGCCTCCAGACGGTCCAAGATGGCCTCCGGAAAGCCCAGTAGGCCCCCGAAAGCGGCTTTAAGAGGACGCCCAGGAAGCGTTCCAGGAGCAAAACACACATACTCACACACACAAGCACACACATACATATATATATATATATATATATATATATATATATCTATATATATATATACACATACATATATATATACACACTAGAACCACGCGCGCGCTTCGCGCGCGCTTAGGTTCTAGTCACTCCCGCGACTACGCTCAACACCGCCAATGCCGCCACGGCTACCACCGCCCTTTCCGCCATCACCGCGGTCATGACCACTTCCGATTCCATGTCCATTCTGGGCATGACCACCCCATCCACGACGATTGCACTTTCCGCGATAACGGCCATTGGTTCAACCTCTGCCTGTACCACCACCAATACCACTCCCATTGCCACTGCCACTGCCGCGAATCCACGACCACTATCATCACCACCACGGGTCGCTACACGTCGGGTCCTGAAAGTCTGGCGCATTCCACGGGACTGGTATGTCATCCTGTCCAAGAGATTCGCTAGCGTGACTTGTTCAACGCGGTGTCCCTGGAGTGGGCCCGAAGTCCGAAGACCTTCAATGGGCCCGGTGTTTCGTCGTAAATGGTTGACGGTCCCGGGCCCAGTTTCGGGCCTCAGGAAGCGAAGAGTGGTCCGGAAGCTTCGGGAGCGGGAAGAGTACCTGAGGGCGTCTGGTCGGGGGGCTGTTGGGGGGCCTCTGGGGGAACTTCTTGAAGGTTTTTTGGGGACTTCTTGGGGGCGTTTTGGGGGACTCTTGCGGCCTCCTTGGGACCTCTGGGGGCGGAGGGCTTGAAATGTTCGTCGGGCATCCTCTCTGGGCCACTGCTTGGGGCCGTCCTGGGTCCCTCTTGGGCCGTCTTGGGGACCTCTTGGGCTAGCCAGGGGCCCTTTTGGGTTGACTTGGAACCCTTTTGGGCTGTCTTGGGGCGATCCTGGCGGCCTCCCGGGCCGTCTTCGTTCCCCTGGAAGGTCAAGAGGTCAAGAGGCGAATCCCTGAAAAATTTACATTTTCCGAAGGGAGCGGGGCCATTTGTGCCTTTTGGGGCCCTCTTGAAGTGCTCTTGGGGCCCTCTTGGGCTGTCTCGGGGACTCCGGGAGCCCTCTTGGAGCCATCGTCAGCGTCTTCAAGCTACATTTCGAGGCTTGTGCGCCCTCTTGATTTCCTGGCCCCGGTACCCCATGCGCCGTCGAGGTCGCCGTCCCGGGCCCCCGGTCCTCGTCCCCCGGATATATATATATATATATATATATATATATATATATATATATATATATATATATATATATATATATATATATATATATATATATATATATATATATTATATATATATATATATATATATATATATATATTATATATATATATATATATATACTAGAACCACGCGCGCGCTTCGCGCGCGCTTAGGTTCTAGTTTGCTCCGAAAACGGTGTTCGCAAGCACGGGTCCGATTCCGTGGCGATTCGCGGGAAATCTACGTCCGAAAATGACGTGTTGCCAGAGGCAGGTCCGCGGATGCTTTAATGCAACGTGTCCAGTGTATCCAACGATTGCATACTTGTTACATATGCTACATATTGTATTGTTCTGCAATATTATGCCCCCCCCCCTTGGAGCCGCGCCACATCGTCGGACCAAATCTGGAGGGCCTCATTCTGGGCCTCAAAACATAGAAAGACCTATGGAAAATCAACAATTTCGGCCTCTTGGGCCTCTTGGGACTCCAAGAGGGCCTCAAGATGGCCGACGATGGCCCCAAGACAGCCCAAGACGGCCTCAAGACGGCCCAAAATGGCCCCAAGAGGGCCCATGAGGCTCCCAAGAAGATCCACGAGAGCACTCAAACCCGAACAATCTTTCCATGACACCCTCACCCTTAGACCCGAACCTTGAGACCGAAGACCCGAGCCCAGAAATCGAACCCGAACGCCTCAACATCTCAAATGAAGAGGCTCATCCCCGCTCCACCGTTTCCTCCTTCCTTCTGAATCCTTGGGCGCCCGTTTCCACGTTCGTGCGAGGCCTCATTCCCAAGCTTGTCTTGGGGCGCCCTTGGGCGCCTCTTCGGGCTTTTGGAATAAGTTGGATACGTGGTACGAAAGGAATGGAGTAAGTTTTGGCTCCCGGGGCCCTTTTGGAAGGCCTCTTGGAGCCTTCTTGGGGCGTCTTGACGGCCTCGTGGCCCTTCTGGAGGCCATGTTGGGCCGTATCGGAGCGCTCCGGGGGCCCTCTCGGGGCGACCGGGAAGTCTCTTGGGCCATCTTGGGCGGACTGGGAGGCCCGGGGGCCGCCCGAGGAGCGTCCCAGGAAGCCCTCCTAGGCCCTCTTAGCGCTGTCCTCAGGCGTCCTGGGGCGTCCTTGGGCGCCTCCTGGGGCTGTCTGACAACTCGGACAGCCAAGGGATGAGATATCCTAAAAATGTACGTTTTACGAAGGGAATGGGGCCATTTTGGTTTCCCGGGGCGCTCTTGGGGGGCCTCTTGGAGGCCTCTTGGGGCGGTTTGATGGCCTCTTGTCCCTTCTGGAAGCGATCTTTGGCGGTCTTGAAGCGATCCTGGGCTTCTCTCGGCGCTCTTGGAGCCTTCTTTGGCGGACTGGGAGGCCCGGGGGCCGCCCGAGGAGCGTCCCGGGAGGCCTTCCTGGGCTGTCTTCGGGCTATCCTAGGGCGCCTCGTGGGGCTTTCGGACCGCTCCGACAGCCAAGGGAGCCGATATCCTAAAAATGTACGTTTTACAAAGGAAATGGGGCCATTTTGGTCTCCCGGGGCGCTCTTGGGGGGCCTCTTGGAGGCCTCTTGGGGCGGTTTGATGGCCTCTTGGCCCTTCTGGAAGCGATCTTTTGCGGTCTTGAAGCGATCCTGGGGTTCTCTCGGCGCTCTTGGAGCCTTCTTGGGCGGACTGGGCAGCCCGGGGGCCGCCGGAGGAGCGTCCCGGGAGGCCCTCCTGGGCCGTCTTGGGGCTGTCCTCAGTCGTCCTGGAGCGTCCTTGGGCGCCTCGTGGGGCTTTCTGGCCGCTCCGACAGCTAAGGGAGCTGATATCGTAAAAATGTACGTTTTACGAAGGGAATGGGGCTATTTTGGTCTCCCGGGGCGCTCGTGGGGGGCCTCTTGAAGGCCTCTTGGGGCGGTTTGAGCGCCTCTTGACCCTTCTGGAAGCGATCTTTGGCGGTCTTGAAGCGATCCTGGGGTTCTCTCGGCGCTCCTGGAGCCCTCTTGGGCGGGCTGGAACGCGCGGGGGCCGCCGGAAGGGCGCCCCGGGAGAGGGCCGCACCCTATATACAAGGGGGGTTCCGGCCCGGGGCCCGGGGCCCGGGATCTCCCGATATACACACAGATATACACACAAGGTTGCAGTGGCGCTTCGCGCCATGCACCTTGGTCCTTGAAGTTTGGTATGCTGGCGGAATAGCAGGAAGGTCAAACGACAATTTAGAGATAACTCCTTGTTGCCTTTTCCGGCATCGCCGCTATAATATTGTTATTCGTTATCCTTCCTCCATGCTTCCTTTTCCTTATTTTCGCCGTACCTTGCGCATTCTCCCCATCCCCCTCAGCTCTTTTTTGCGGAGGCTCCTCCTTGGAGAGCCTCTAGGGGCCTCACAAAAGTTGTTTCAGGCTTTCTTAAGGCCTTCTGGAGGCCTCCTGGGCGTATTCTGGGGGCCTCTGGGACTTCCTCGGGCCACCCTGCCTCCAACCGCGGTCTCCATGAACGACCAGGTCACGATTTGGAATGCTTCGGAAGGTGTCTTGGGGCCATCTTGGGCCGCCATGGGGCTCTCTGAGGGCCATCTTGGAACCGTGTGGTGCCGTTTTGGGGCTCTCTTGGACTGCCTGGAAGTCTTTTCGGATGGTTGTGGGGCGATGTTGGAGCCTCCCAGGCGGCTTCGGACGCCCAGAAGACCGCCGTCTTGGAGCGTCGGGAAACCGAAAAGAGGAAAATACCCCAATTCAGCAAAAACCAACAGAAAATAAAAGATTTGTGCCTCTTGGGGCCTTCTTGGGAGTGCTCTTGGAGGCCTCTTTGGGGCCGTCCTGGAGGCCTTTTGGGCCATCTTGAGGTCACGTCGGACACTCTTGGAGCGCTCTTGTGCTGTCTTGGGGGTCTCTGGGACGTCTCCGATGACCCCCCTGATCGCCCTAGGTGTGCTGGGAAGGCTTGGCAAAACGCCCTGCGAGGCCCGCGGGGCCGCTTCGAGGCCCGTCCAGAGGGTCCCAAAACCCCAGATCCCGGGAGTCCGGTTTTGGGGGGGGGGACGGGTTTTCCCCCCGCCCGGGCTTGTAAAAATATAGGAAAAGGAATACATCTATATGACGATTCTTAAAACTCTGAACCCAAAACGGCTGTAATCTCTTGGGAAACCGATGGTTACTTCCGCCGGCTTCCGCTGTCGGAGCTGCCCTCGTGTTACTTTCGCCGCCTTCCGCAGAGGAAGAGATGCCAACTATTTCGATCCTCGAAGGCGAGGCCCTTCTATTGCAAGGTCGCCTCTTGAGGCTTTCGCAGGGGCGCGACGCGCGGGGTGGAGGGGGAGAACTCGGGAGAGCTCGGCAGCGGCGATGTCGAGATACCCCTGAGATCCTGGCGTCCGAATTCTTTCGCAACTGGCGATTTTGCACTGCTTCGGGCCCGAGAAGCCCTGGCATATCGATCCCGCAGAAAGCTGGACTCTCTAGGGCTCTGGTCATGATCTTTCGCGGTGCTGTATTTTTGCCGCAACGTCGACTCTCAGGGTAAGCCAGCTGGGACGCGGTGCCGTCTCGGGGCCTCCCAGGCCCCCTGGTGTGGCACGCTCTCGCTTCGGGGGGAGGGAGGAGGCCGAGGAGGGAGAGGCTCAGAGAGGAGAGGGGGAGGAGGAGCAGTGCGAGGACGAGGAGACAGAAGGAGGAGAGTCGTGGAGGGGAGGATGGGAGAGTGGATGGGAGGGAGAGACGAAGGATGCTGGAGGGATGGAGGGAAGGAGAAACATATGAGAAGAACTGTGTAGGTGCTGCCGTCGCGGTGCAGGTGACGAAGAAGAGCAACAACATTGCTCACACGGTGCCCCGATGGAAAACACAAAAACAACGCCTGGCACCACGCCTCCGGCCGCCCAGACCACGCCTCCGGCCGCCCAGACGACGGTGCAGACGCCGGCCCCGCCGGCCCCGTGGCCGGGACCGCTGCAGACCCCGAGCCGCGACGCAGGATCACGAAGCACCCAGCCGCCCGCATAAGACGAAGCCAGGAGGAGGATGACGTCGGGTGAGGATAAAATCGAGAACCCCTGAGATCTCGCGGCTTTGGAAAATGCCTCGGGCGCCGCGGCCTTCTCAGAGCGTTCTGGAACGCTCTGAGAGCGTTCCGGAACGCTCTGAAACGGATTTACCCTCGTCCTAGTCCCTTCCGACTATCCCCTGGCCAGACTCCCCACTCCCGACCTGGTGATCCAGGGGGGTCCCAGATGTGGATGGGAGCTGTTTCTCGTGGTGGAAGCCACCCTCACCCCCAGCCTGGACCCCGTGGATCACTGGGCCAGGAGTGGGTCGGCGACGAGCGAGGGGGGGAAGCGAGAAGGAGAAGACCTTCGCAGAAGGCGCTGGGACTTCTCAGAAGCGCTGTGGCCCCCGGAGAAGTTTTTAGTGTTTCCTGGGAAGGCTAAGAAAACTTCTCGGAAGGCCAGGGGACTTCCGAGCCTTGTGCGAAGGCCCGCCCCTTCTCACTTTCCCTCAGGCTCTCCGCTAAGGGAGGCGAGGGGGGGAGGCCACCACATACTTTCAACTTGGAACCGCTCGGACGTGTACATTTTCCCCCAGCGAGGGCCCTCGAGGGGCATTGCAGGTCATCTTGCGAAAAATACGCGCGCGACGCCGAACAATACACGGGGGCCCTGGCTGGGGGTGGGGGACCTTGGCTGGGGGTGAGGGGGCCCTGGCTGGGCTTGCCGCCGTGTGGAGGCCCTGGCTGGGGGTGGGGGGGTGGGCTCTGCTGTCCTCAGAGGTGGCCGACCCCAGAAGCCTTGACTCCAGTGAAGGGACCCAGGGGGACACACAGATCAACAGACACAAACCCCTGGATTCACCTTATAATTTTTCCCTTTATCTTCTGGAGTTTCGTCTTCCGCACCGCTGCCCATATCTTCCCACATTTTCCTGGGAAGCGACGACTCTTTGTGCCTGCGTCTCCTTTTGCCTCCCTGCTCCAGGCGTGCCGCCTCGCTTCGCTCGCGCCTCCGCCGCCGCCCCCCCGCCCTCCGCCGGCGCGGGGGGGGGCCTATTTTGTTGTTATACATATAAAGATATCTCTCTCCCTCTCTCTCTCTCTCTCCCTCCAGCGGCCTCCTGGCCTCCGCAGTGGTGAAGTGCGCCGCATGCGAGGGCTCACTCTTCTCATTCGCGCGCCGTGGGAGGAGGGGGGAGGGAGGAGGAGAGGGGGAACCTCCGCCTCAGTGGTGAGATGCGCCGCGTGCGAAGCACTCTCTGTTCTTTCGCACACCCTAGGAGGAAGGGAGGGGGAATAATGAGGGGGAACGACTAGGGGGGGTTGCTGGCTCGTGGGGCCCCAGAATCGGCGATGCATCGCCATTGCCGATAGATCTGCGAAGGTCCCCCGGTCGCCCCGGGATCGGCGACGCATCGCCGATGAATCTGCGATGGGCCCCCGATCGCGGCGCCGCGCAGTCCCAGGCTGGTTGGGACATCGGGCCACTCTCGGCGACGAGTGGGCGATGGGGGGTCGATGCGTTACCCGCTGGGCCTATCCTCCCCCGGCGTTGCCCCTGAGGGAAGGGAGGAGGCGGAAAAGGGGCACGCGTGCCCTCTGGCGGACAGTATCGCTCTGAGCTGTTTCTTCGCCCGCTGGCTCTGGGGGAGCAGCGTTTTTTCTTCCTCCGCCGCCTGCACATCTTCCTCCCCTATCCCTCTTCCCAATCCTGCTCGTGCGCTGCCTTCCTTCTCCCTCCTCCTTCCCGCCCTCTCTCCTCCCTCTCCTCCTGCTCCTGCTCCTGCTCCTGCTCCTGCTTCTGCTCCTGCTCCTGCTCCTGCTCCTGCTCCTGCGCGCCGCGCGGGTCCACTTGCCGCAGGCGCTCCTTAGTCGGGAGCCGGCGCACCCCCCCGCCGCAGTTGCCACCCACCGCTCAGCGGCGAGCCATTCCCAAGGAGGAAGGGGTGCGCCGGCCAAGGCCTACACCTCGCATGCCTGGGACCAGGTCGGCGACGTCCAGGATGGCGCGGACGGCCGCGACGGCCGTTTGCCCGCCTGCCCCAGCCGCCCCCCGGCACCCAGTAGCGGCCACGCCCGCGCACCGCGGCCGCCCGCGCCGCCGCTCGCGCCAGCCCGGCCCAGCGCGGGCGCCCACGCGCCCGACAAGTTCCGCGCAGTCGCCGAGCTCCGCGCGGGCGCCGCGCAGCGAGGGGAGGCCAGGTGTGCGGGTGGCTGCTGGTCTCTGCGCCTGGCGCGCTGCGGCCCGGTCGCCAGGCACGGCCGCTGGCGCCTTCTTCCAGGGCCGCAAAGATGTCGCCAGGGCACGCAGGGCGGCTGGCCAGCGAGCACTGGCCGCGTGGCGCCAACGCAGCGCTACAGCGCCGGCGGGGGCAGGGCCCGCGTGAGGGGGCCAGAGCGCCTCGTGTTGCCCCCCGGGGCTGCGGCGCGCGCCGCCTGCCTTTCTTTGGCTGCTGCAGGTTCCCCTCTCTACCTGCTGCCCGCCAGGACGATGGAGTCTGGCCGCGTGAAGGCGCTGGCAACTCGCCACGCTAAGGCAGAATACAGCGCAATGCTAATTTCCTGCAATGGGTTGGCGGCCAGAACAGGTGCTTCGGCGTCGCTGCCCGCCATGGCCGCGAGCTTGCGGATGGTGGCTAAGGCGCTCTCGCCTGCCCGGCCGCCGATCTCAAACGCGCGCGGCGTCGCGTTGAGACTGGCGTGCCGGCGGCGTTTCTCGCGTACCTCCTGGGCCGCCGCGGCTCCGTCGCGGCCGGCGGCAGCGCGCGCCCTGGCGGGGTCCGGATGGGCGCCCGCAATAGCGATGTCCAAAGCCACTTGTCTGCCATCGTGATTGAAAACGACGTCCGTCGAGCGCGTCGCCCGGCGAGTCCACGTCATCGGCGTCCTCGAGCTTGCCCGCCCGCAGGCTCTGCAGACGCTGTTCCTTGAGCGCCCTGGGGTCAGCGCACTTCGCGGCGAAACGCAGAAGGATGTCCCGCACCTCGTTGTGGCCTCCAACAACTCCGCCGCCCACCTTGCAGCCTTCCGCGTTCGCGAGGCTGGCGATCCCTCCCAGCAGCGCCCCGCGTGCACCCCGGTGCCCAATGTGCTGACAGTGCGTCTCCGCTGTCGCAGGAGAAATGATTTTGTCTGTGGTGCAAAGAAGGCGCTTGCGCAGTGCCATGCGCCACGTCCCGTCGGCCATCGCCCGCGCTCCCTTCTGGGGTGCACACAGGAAGCTGCCCGCTCCCGGGCCGTCGCCCTGGCGCAGCCGGCCCCTGTGCACCTCTTCTGGAAGCTGGTGGAGAAGGTCCGCCCGCGTCGCAAACATCGCGGCGTCCGTCAACTCCCGCTGCAGGTGCGTCGGCGGTTCCTGCGTGGAGTCCAGCTGGCGGTCCTCGTGCCTTAGGATAGATGACGGCGTCGAAAGCTCCTCGCGCCGGACACCCCGTTCAGGTAGAGCGCCGTGAAAGCAGCGTCCGCGCCGCCCGCCCCAGAGCAAATTGCATCTCGCCGACGGCGACGCGCACCCCTTGCCGCTTCCGGCGCAGGAGGGCCCTGAGCGCCAGGCGCCGCAGAAAAACTCCCACCGCGATTGGCCGGATGCCGCCGTTGGACTTTCGCAGGGCGTGCAAGGTCTGACGGAAGAAGATCTCGTTCAACTCAGGCGGGGCCTCGCCGTCCAGCCACTTCTTCAAGGCGCGCGCCAGAAGACACACGTATCGCTCATCCCCAGAACCCGCCTGCCAACGGGTGGCTCTGCCTCCGTGGCGTCCCGCGGCGGCATGCGGACTGGATTCTCGCAGCTCCCGTGCCGCTGCCGCCTGAAAATCCCCTTCGGAGACGTCGAAAGTGGCAGCGACGAACGGCCTCGACACCCAGGAGCGCTCGGTGAGGAAGAGGTTCCCCAGGTCACCCTCGGCGTCCGCGGAATCCACCAGCGGGGCCCCGCCGCGAAGGCCTGCGAGTAATTTCTTCCACGCTCCGTCGTCGACCAACTGCCGAATGCGCTCTGGCGCCACCCCCTGGCGAGCTCGGCGAGCAGGGCGAATGGCGCCTCGAAGCGCTGCGTCCAAAGCGGCCCACTGCCCCGACCAGAACAGAGCCAGCCGCTCCGCTATAGCCCGCTGTTTGGAATTCACTTGCTCCTCTCCCCTGCAAGCGCCGCCGCGCCGAAAGCCTTTCCAGAGCAACAGGCGATCGACGAGGAGGAGGAGGCCTTCCAAACCCGCAGCTGTTCCGCATGCGTCGGGGCCGCGTCCGACGCTTCGAGAAGCACGAATTTGGCTGCCCTGTGCTGCGCCTGCAAGTACTCGGGAACTCGCGGCACGCAGACCACCGCGCCAAGCCAAATCTGGGCACGGCCACGCTTTCGACAGAAGGGCCGGCGACGGCGATGCGTGAGGCGCTGGCCCGGCCGCGACTGCCAGTCCTCCCCCGCCTCCGTTATCCTCTTCTTCAGCTCCGTGGACAGCATCTTGTCCTGAGGCGGCTCCTCCAGCGACAGCTGGTCGTCCAGCTGCGCCTCCAACGCCCTCTCCTCCGCTTCCTCTTCCTCCTCCACCTCCTCCATGTCTTCCACCTCTTCCAGCCGCGGCGCCGCCTCTTGCCGCTGCTGGGTGGCTAATCTCCTGGGCGGCGCGTAACCTCATCGTGCCCGCCGCCTGCTGAGTGATATCGGGGTCCACGTCAGCGTCAATTTGGTCACCATGGCGCACGCACTCCACTGCGCACTCCCAATGCCGGTAGTATCTCCTACTCTCATGTTCAGCTCCTTTGGCTGCCCTGGCCGTGCCCCCCTCCAGCGTCGCGTGGCATTCGACACAGGTAGGCCGACGAGCGCCGTGCGGCTGGACGGAAACAACCCAGCTGCGACAGCGGGCGGGCCGATCGACCTCCATGTCGTCAATTCCTCCTCCTCCTCCTCCTGCCCTCTCCCTGCTCCTGCTCCTGGGCCCCTCGCCAGGTTAGCCGAACGTCCGTCGAGTCGAAGTTCTGAGCGGTCCAACCAGCGGCCCATGCGGCTGGGGCGGCTGGGAGGGCAACCGCTGCCTGGAATGAGTCCAGGGCGCCAGATACTGCGCCCGCGATGGCCCTCATCGAGGCGGCCGCGGCCAGGCCAACCCCGAGGTAGGCAATCGCAAGGCCGTAGGTGAAGAACAGGCTCCGGTCGAAGGAGCTTCGGAGGCGACCGATGGTGATGGACATCATTATGGCGTTGCTGCTCGAGGCCATCAGCCCCTCGACGAAACCAAGAAACCCTAAGGCAAGCGCCCGCATCAAATCACCCACGACGAGCGCGACGCCCGGCAACTCGTCCTGATGCAGAGTGCCTGCCGTGCCTGCGAATCCACAGACGGCCGCAAGAAAGACGATGACGATGAGGAGGAGGAGGAGGAGGAGGCCACTTCCTCCCCGTCGGCGGGCGTGCCAAAAGATCCTCAGGCCCTCTGGCATCACGCACGGATCGTCCAGTTCGGTGTCGAGGTGGGCGGGGTGCTCCTCAGGGCCCGCGCGGGACTCGGCGTAGAACGTGTTGTGCCACATCTTCTCTATGTCATCGCAATGCATCTCGACGTCTTGCTTGATGGGATACGCCGTGCGCTGCGCCTCATCGTCCTCGCTAGCGGACCCAGCCGTGGCGACAAGGGGGGAAAATTGGCGACGTAGCCCGAAGGGCGAAGTGAGGAGGAGCCGCCTGGGGGGATTCCCATCTCATATTTCTTTTGTGGGCTTATGCCCGGGTCTATTCTGGGGTGGAGCGCCCCAGGGGTCAAATGCAGCGCCTCTGGGTCAGCCATGGGGCTCCGCGATGGCGCGCCGTGTCCGAGCCCCCTTGGCTGGCCCCGCCCCGCCGGCGCGCCCGACGACCAGATCTCCACGGGCGCCGACGGCGCGCTGGCGGCAGTCGCGAAGGCTGCAACTAGGGCGGTCAGCGACATCAAGAGCGACATCACGAGCGGCATCGACAAGGCCACGATCCAGCGCGCGGGGTGCCCTGCACCTCTGCTTATCTGGCGCCCTGGGTCTGGAGCCATGGCGAGGGCCGTGGATCCGGGGCGCCGGCGCGGTGCATGCGCGGGGCAGGCGCGAGGCTGCTCCCCCTCCTCCTCCTCCTCCTCCTCCTCCTCCTCCTCCTCCTCCTCCTCCTCCTCCTCCTCCTCCAGTCACTCCCCCCCTCCTCCTCCCAGAAGCTGAGAACCTCTGCGAAAGTTTCGTCACCCTCGCAGCATTTCATCATCCTTCGTACGTGCTCTCCCGTGTCCGCCGCGCGGTGCGCCGTCGCCCCCCCCCCAAGGCCCGCTGCGGGAAGCGGCGGCAACCTCCCCGTCATAAGTCGAGCCGCAGGAAGACCCTCGGCTTCGCCGGGCAGAGGTCGTCCCTCACGGGGGGCACGAGAGGAAGCTGAGTCGGAAGGGGGGGGACCGCGTGGGTAGAGCAGGGGGCAGAGGCCAGTAAGGGTGAGGCGACAGAGGAGGCCGAGGCGGGGGCGGAGGCGGGGGCGGAGGCGGAGGAGAAGGAGGAGGAGAAGGAAGAGGAGGAGGAGGAGGAGGATGTGGAGGTGGGAGGATCAGGACCGTGGGAAGGATGAGGAAGAACACGAGGGGAATGACGGTGCGTGTAGGGAATGATGAGGATAATGATGTTGATGATGTTGATTTTCTTGACGATGGTGATGATGCTCATGATGATGATGGTGATGATCATGATGACGACGACGATGACGATGATGATGGCGAAGAGCAGGAGGAGAAGGAGGAGGATGAGGAGGATGATATAGACGCTTATCTCGGGAAGGGAGACAAGTTCGGTTATCAGTATCATGTTTTGCATTGGTAGGGGGGTGGATGGATGGAGGGATAATCCTTGGAGAGGTGGATGGCACATATCAGAAATACGTAGCGACGAGCACGGAGAGGGAATCGAGGGAGCACGGGAAATGTGAGAAAGGAGAGGGTAGCTCAATCACCCCGCTCTCTGGCTTGAAAGCCACCCAAGGAGCTGAAGCTCGAAGCGGAAAACGCAGTCAATCAAATCTCGCCGCGAGGCCATTTCATGGCTTCGGACCCCTCCTCCTCACCCCTGATCTTGTCCAATGCCTTCACGTGGCGCTTGGGGGGCTCCGACTCCTGCCGCGACCGTGTCATATCAGCCGCTGTCGGATGGCGAGACTGATCGAATTCGTTGAGTAGAGCTTCAATTTGCTGGGTTTGGCATGGATTTTTTTATTGCGCTCGCTGAAGCGCATTCCTGCAATTCCACGCGTCGTTCAGTACTATTTCGATTTTACCATGCTCATCCGCGTGGTGGTACTAGTGTTTCGGGTCGAGCCTCTCGTGGTCAGTGGTTTTCCTCGCCCTCATCCTGCAACTCGAGGTGGCTGGTATTTGTTCATCTTCAACTCGTTGCTCACTGGCTTCCAAGTGTGCGTTGTGCTGGTTGCAATGTTTCCTGGCTGGGCCGTCTTATTCCGCATTCGCTCAAATCTTGGAGGTTGTCTTGCCAACCGTGGTATTTCGTGGAATTCGTCTTCCGGTGCGTGCGCGTGCTCTTCCATGTCGCCTTGCTGCTCCGCGAACTCAGGGCACGTGTGCTGTAGTTCTAGTAAGACAAGGTCATTGATCCCACTGCCATTCCTATTCACATTCCCTCGGCCTCCCCCTCCTCCTCCGCCTCCTGACTCTGTCCTGCTGGGTCCTCCCTGCTCTGTCCCCCTCGTCGTCGTCGTCGCCCACTTCCTGCTCCTTCTCCTTCTAGTCTCCCCAAGCCCCAGCGAGGTCCGGGGAGCCTCCGCGGTCTTCTGGTGGAATCTTCAGGGAAATGTGGGGAGAGACCGAATCCGCCGAGCGAGGCCAAAACATGCTTCTCAACCCAAGGCAAACAACCAATGCTACAAGGATGACGACATTCCTCACGCCCCTCCAGGGGAAAAAACGGAAGACGAGTGAAACGTGGGGGCTGAGCCTCGACTGCTGTGAACCACCACCGCCGTGGCCCCTTCTTCGGCTTCCTGCGGATGAAATTGCCCGGAGCAGCGCTGCAAGCAATTTTATAAAAAGGGTTGGGGAAAAGGGAAGGATATGTACAAATGATATGTTATGGTACGATATGCGATGCTATGCTCTTTTTGCTATACTATGATATGCTCTTCCATGGTTTGACATGTTATGGTTTGATATGATATGACATGATGTGATCTGCTGTTATATATACATTTATGTATACACATACACAAGAACTGCATTGGCGCTTCGCGCCGTGCAGCTTGGTTCTTGAGGCTTTGCATCTGTTGGTCTTTCGCGCAAGCCCAAGTTGGAAACTGGCTCGTAGAGCTTACTGAATGGAGGGATGGGATCGTACTGCTCGGATTTGTGACGACGGAAAACAATGATCGAGGATACGTGCGAGCGCCACCAGTATAGCAGCAATTTCCTGCGTGCCTTCGTCCCTGTCGAGCTGCCGAAGTCTGTCAAGGCAGCGCGACGTGGTGGGGGAGGTGAGCTTGCGAATGGCCGTCATGTACGGGTTCGCGTGGAGGACGTGACGTTCCAGGGCGCGGACACTTTGTGGATTGAGTTGCAAACGGGCAGCCGTGTGCGACTGGATCTGCGGGTCAACGACAATGTACCGAACCGAATTGGATCCCTCGGCGGTCCACGTTTTCCGGTACACCGTCCCGTGGGATATCATGAAAGACGGCTTGTGCGGGGAGAAGTGTTTCCCGCTCCGAAGTACTGGACTGAATGTAATGCACGGCGAGTCCGACAAGGTTGTTGTATGCCCGTGCATGGGCGTTGAAACCTTCGCGTCGGTAGAGTTGGAGAAGGGTTGGCCCGGGCTCTGAGAAATACCTGTTGAAATCGATCGCGTGCTTACCGAGCTGACATTTGAAGCCCGAGTATTCTGTGGAGAATCGGACGACGCCGCAGTGACTACAGATGCAGTCCCGGAGCCTAAGCGAAAGGGATTGGCAGCCTGGGGGCGTGGAGCGGTTTCCACTGGGCGTGGTGCGCGCGCTGCAAGCCCGCGTCGTGTTGCGTGCTTTGAATTGTCCGGCGCCGAAGTGGGTCTTGTCTCGGAGCTCTCCGCAGCGCGTGCAGGAGAGGAGGTCTTGATTGGGGCGGCCGCCCACCCGCCGAGTGGCACAGGACTTGCAGGTCCGAGTGGATTGGTGAAGCTGGCCATTGCTGAAGTGGCTTCATTCGCGAAGCTCCTCGCAGCGGGTGCATTGCAAGAGATCTTGTTTGAGGGTCGACCGCGATTGTCTCCCACTTACTGGCAGAGGAGTTGCAGGCTCGATTGGACTGCTGCATTTGTGTTCTGGAAAATGCAGCTGCAGGCAGGGTTTAGCCAAACTCAGAGCAACTGCGTACAGACGTGGGGGATGTGGCGCATGCGGGCGCCGAAAAACGTAAGCCAACGGCTACGGCTTCATGTGTACGCACACGCTTGCAGACACGTCTGGCAGTGAATGAGGACAACAAGGCTTCGTAGGCCCGCACATTGGCCCGCTCGTGGCTCAGGTGCCCTGGTGCGCAATGCGAAGGACTGGCAAACCATGCGAATGAATGCCAAACAAACCGGCGCAATGTCAAGCAATGCCGCAAAAGACAGAGCAATGCCAAGCCGAGGTCAGCGGGTCGCAATGGGACACGAGAGAATAAATAATTCTTGGAGATTGCACCGAATCCTGGGTTCGCAACAGATTTCCGGGAAATGGGGTTGCGAACCCGGGATTCGGGTCAGTTTGGTGACAAACGCCGTGTGGGCCTTGTTGGAGCCCTGGTGGGCCGGCTCGGGGCCCTCTTGAGCCGTCCTGGGGCCATCTTAGGCCGTGTTGGGGAGCTTGGGTCCTCTGGGGACCTTGCGGGGGCTGCGTGGGCCCTCCTGGTGGCCTCCCATGGCCTGTTTGGGAGCCTCCCATGGCCTTAGTGGGCTTCTTGTGGGGGCCTTTTGAGGGCCTCTTTTTGGGAAATTTGGCGCTTCTTTGGGCAGTCTTGGGGCCATCCAGGCCGTCTGGAGGCTCTCTTGGGGGTCTCTTTGGCCGTCTTGGGTCGATACCGGAAGCCTTTTTGGCTGTTCTGGACGCTTGTAAGATTGGAACAGCGAATCTGCTGAAAATGCACGGTTCCCCAAGGGAATAAAACGACTTCTGCGTTCTGGGAGTCCTGTTGAGGGCCTCCTGGGCCGTTTTGGTGGCCTCTGGAGGCCATCTGGGTCCTTCTTTGAGCGCTCGTGCTGTCTTGGGTATGTCTTGGGCCTCTTTGATCAGCGCTCTGATCGCTTGGGTCTGCTGGCAAGACCCAGCTAAGTGCCCTGGGAGGTCCAGGACGAGCCGGGGGACCTTTGGCAAGGGTGTCCAGGGGTCCAGAAAGCCTGGATCCTGGGGGTCCGGTGGGGGGTTTTCCCCCCCCCAGTCTGTAAATATATAGGAAGAGGAATATAGAGATAGTCAGAGTTACAGACATAAATGTGTAGAGAGGGAGGAAGAGAAAGAGAGAGAGAGAGGGAGAGGAAGAGAGACAGCGAGAGGTAGAACTAGAGAAAGAAAGAGAGAGAAAGGAAGGAGGAAGATATTGCGAAAGGAATGTAAATGAAGAAGGAGGGGGTGGATGGAGCAAGCGCACGAAGGACAAAAGGCAGAAGCCAGCATGTGCGTGCCCGTCTTCTGGCTCGTACCGGCGGGACGCAATCAACGTCATCGTCCTCGTCCTCGCCGCCCTCGTCGTGGTCGTCGCCCTTCGTCCTCGTCGTTGCCCTTCGTTCTCGTCGATGCTGTTGTCGCCCTGGTCGACGTCTTCGTCTTCCTCCTCCTATTGCTTCTCTTCCTCATCGCCTGGACGTGGGATGAGGGAGGGTGGGGAGCCACGGAGGTAAGGAGAAGGGGGTGGTTGTTAAGGAGGGGCATCGGGAAAGGAAGGCTGGGAGGGGCAAGGGGGATGTATGGAGAAGAGAGGAAGATGCCAGACAATAGGCTGTGTGTGTGTGTGCGGAGGAGATGCGGAGTCGAAGGGCGAGGGACGGGGAATGAAGAGAAGGACTGGGACATCCCACCAACCCTGTGAATGGAGGTGGTTTAGCGGGTAATTCTTCCTCCCCTTCGGGGAGTGGTTTACCTAACGCCCCGGCCCCACTTGACCAACCGCCGACCCGAAAACATGCCCCCGCCCCCCACCGTCCCTGTCACAAAAGCTATGCAGCATACACTTTGCGGCATAATGTTGGACTATGGGCGAGCTCCCCGCGATAACTGTGTAGTGCTATGCTTGACAGGGGCTGCGGGGGTGTCGGCATATTGCCCGATGCGCGCGGGCTGACATTTTTTCAACAACCCATGCAAGGCTATCGCGGGTGCACATGCTCTACTCCAGGATGGCCCCCTCGCGGCCAGTTTGCAGCTTTTTTGAAAAAGGATGTGGTGGTGTGGGTGGTTTTGGTCCAGATGTGTTGTGGCGCACTTGACACACCCTGCGCGCGTCGCGCACAGGGCGCGGCTCGAGCAAGTGGCACACTTGGTGCATGAGGAGCACGCGGCGCATCTGGCGCACCATGCGCGCCTGGCACGCTTGGGCTCCTGAGGCGCGCACCTGGTGCGCTTGGTACGACTGGCGCACCTCGCCAGTGTCGTGCACCTGGCGTCTGTATTGGTACCTGGTAGCTGTCCATCCATGTGCGACCGCTGAACATGCTGAGAATCGAGTGCTACGTATGTGTTTGGAGGGCGGGTGGGAGTGAACGGGACGGCTTGCGGCTAGTGGGGTAGATTGATCAGCGTTCATTATCAATATACACTCCCTCCCCCACCCGACTGGCGACAACCCTGAGACCATGCGTCGCCCCCTCCGCCATCTCTTTCACACAAACATTGCGAAGTGCACTTTTTAACAAGGGCGCCCCGCGATCACTTTGCATTGGTTTTTGACAGGGGCACCGGGCTGCCAGAACATTGCCTGCTGTGTGCGATGCCAACACCTCCCCCCACCATCGCGTACAACAGAAACTATACAGAGCGCAATACCAAAAAAAATAATCATGCGCGGACGGCCCGCGATCACTTTGCATTGGTTTTTGATGGCGACCGCGGGGAGTGGGGGGGCCTATTGCCTGCTTTGTGCAATACCAGCGCCCCCCAACCATCCCTTGCAATAAAAAACGGTACGAAATGCACTTTGCACCAAACTCTGGAACATGCGCGGACGCCCCGCCATCACTTCGCATTGGTTTTTGACAAGGGCCGCGTGGGGGCTGCCATCTGCCTACTGTGTGCCTGTGTGCAGGCTCGCCATCCCATTTACCAAGAATGCGAAGTTCACTCTGCCAGGTACGGCCGGGGGGGGGGGCGGCATACTGCCTGAATGCTGTGTGCAGGCCCGCCATCCCTGTCAACAACAAACGCAAAATGATTGCGGGTGCACGCACGCACACACAACACAATGCCCGCAGCCCTGCCGTCACGTTGCATGGTTTTTTTCTGACAAGGATGGTGCCGCACCTTATGCGCGTGGCGCACCTGGCATGTGTGGCGCACCTCGCGGGCTTCGCGCACCTGGCTTGCGTTTGCATGGGTTCCCGATGGTGTCGATGGCGGCCCTTGTCTATGCTGACACTCGGGTGCTACTCGCGTAGTGGGCGGATGGGGGTGAACGAGACAGCTTGCTGCGTTCTCGCTGGGGCCTTGATCACTGCTCCATGTCAATCAACTAGAACCACACGCGCGCCTCGCGCGCTTATGTTCTAGCAGGCAACCCCCGATACCCTCCCATGACAAACTCACAACTGCTTGCATATACGCACAAAACCAAATATGAAGTGGCCGTGAGTTGAAGCAGTATCGCGGAGGCGGACCGATCATATACACATTACCGACAGAGGTACGCCCAGGCGCCTTCAAAGCCACGTAATGCAAAACAATGCGACGCCTCGAAACACATTGAATACTCTGCAATGGCAGAACACAACAATACGCGTTGTCATCTTAAGCGGATGTAGCGACAACCCGTCGTAACGCAAAGAAACGCTACGCATTTGAAGGGGCAGTTCGCAAAGCAACTGCAAGTCAAGGCGATGCAAATCCAGACAACGCATAACAATGTACAGGAATACGTGACAAAGCGTCAGTAGCCGCACCAGATGCAATGCGAAACACTGTGCTGCAGTCGGATGAAATAAATCCGACAAGCCCAGCAACCCAGGGAACGTGGAGTTCGGACGGCGTAGCGACGGAGAATCCGACGACAGAACCCTGGGAACCTGGGCTGAATGTCGTAAGTGCCACCAGGCCCGTGCACGGAGGAAGAGCTAGAGAGGGGAGGAAGAAAGTGAAGGGAAAGGTGAAAATTCGGGTCGCAGCAGGGATGAGAGAACATTCAAATAAGGGGACGGCGGGAAGAGAGACAGAGGGAGGCGAAAAAGTAAGGCGGGATGCAGGAGCAAGGAGGGAAAACATGGGATATGACAGGGTACAACAAGTACGTAACACCCTGCAGTTGCGGATAAGTGTGGGGGGGGGGACGTCGGCAGTCTACGAGGCTCTGAAGAAGCCTGCCGCGGGCGCCTAATTTTAACAAATCATTTAACGAGCTCGCCGCAGGCGCCGATTTGTTCGTTCAAGCAATGTGGGTGGGTCGTGGGGGTGGGTCGCGGGCTGGGTCACGGATGGGTCGCGGGCTGGGTCGCGGGTGGGTCGCGGGTGGGTCGCGGGCCGGGTCGCGGGTGGGTCGCGGGGGGGACGACGACAACATCCAACAAACAACAAACAACACACAACAAGCAATACATAAGAAATAACAGCAACAACAACGGCAACAGCAACAACAGCAACAGCTGTTGCAAAAGCAACAGCAACAGCAACAACAACAACACCAACCACAACAACCTACTGGCACGCGTGTCTTTCATTCTGTATACCCAAACCCTCGATACCCGCCAGCTTCGTCTTTGATCGCACCCCCTTTCGGGGGGAATCTCTTCCCTGTCGGCCACTGGCTGAAGTGCGAGGTGCTCTCGAGCGAGAGCGCCGTTCCTGAGTTCGGGGGCCTCTTTGGCCAGGGGCTCTCGATATTCCTCTTCCTATATTTTTACAAGCCCGGGCGGGGGAACACCCGTCCCCCCCTCCAAAACTGGACTCCCGGGATCTGGGGCTTTGGGACTCTCCGGACGGCCCGAAGCGGCCCCCCGGGCCTCGCAGGGCGTTTTGCCAAGCCTTGCCAGCACACCTAGGGCGATCAGGGGGGTCATCGGAGACGTCCCAGAGACCCCCAAGACAGCACAAGAGCGCTCCAAGAGTGACCGACGTGACCTCAAGATGGCCCAAAAGGCCTCCAGGACGGCCCCAAAGAGGCCTCCAAGAGCACTCCCAAGAAGGCCCCAAGAGGCACAAATCTTTGATTTTTGATTGTTTTTTGCTGAATTTTGGGATTCTCCTCTTTTCGGCTTCCCGACGCTCCAAAACGGCGGTCTTCTGGGCGTCCGAAGCCGCCTGGGAGGCTCCAACATCGCCCCACAACCATCCGAAAGGGCTTCCAAGCAGTCCAAGAGAGCACCAAAACGGCACAACACGGGTCCAAGATGGCCTTCAGAGAGCCCTATGGCGGCCCAAGATGGCCCCAAGACACCCTCCGAAGCATTCCAAATCGTGACCCGGTCGTTCAGGGAGACCGCGGTTGGAGGCAGGGTGGCCCGAGGAAGTCCCCAGAGGCCCCCAGAATACGCCCAGGAGGTCTCCAGAAGGCCTTAAGAAAGCCTGAAACAACTTTTGTGAGGCCCCCAGAGGCTCTCCAAGGAGGAGCCTCCGCAAAAAAGAGCTGAGGAGGATGGGGAGAATGCTTAGGGTCCTTCCTGCTAGTCCGCCTGCGTACCAAACTTCAAGGACCAAGGTGCATGTCGCGAAGCGCCACTGCAGCCTCGTGTGTGTATCTATAGATATATATAAAAATAGTGTATATATGTATATATAGGTATATGTATATGTATATGTATATGTGTATGTATGTATGTATGTATGTATGTATGTATGTATGTATATATATATATATATATATATAGATATCTCGCCGTGTCTGGGCCTCCACCAACTTGCCTGAATTACGAAGACATCTGAAGCAATAGCGCCACTCTTGAGTTCGGGGGCCTCTCTGGCCAGGGCCTCTGGGAATACACCTTGAGGACGTATCGCACGAGAGCCCTTGTCGTCGTAGTTGGGCCTCCACCGATTTGACTGAATCGCGAGAACGTCTCGAGCGAGAGCGCCGTCTCTGAGTTCGGTGGCCTTCCTGGCCAGGGGCTCTCGGAGTAAGTCGTGAGGGAGTATCGAGCAGGAGCCCTTGTAATCGTGGCTGGGCCTCCGCTAACTTGACTGAATTGCGAGGAAGTCTCGAGCGAGAGCGAGGAACTACGAGGCCCTCGTGGTGCTATCGTGGACTTGTGGGGCCGTATCTGAAGAACATGTTGAAACAGAATTCATGGGGTCTCTGTCTGTTTGGGCCAGCTGGGAGACCTGTGATTACTCTCGAAGGGCCCGTTGGGTGGCAACTTTGCAACCGCTAGGACACTGGGCTCTTTACGCAAGTAGGGTGTAATTGGAATATCTCGGAGCATTTTCGGCCCTTCCAGAAACGCACGGAACTACGACTCGAGCGGGGGCGTAAGAGGAATCCCTTGGAAAGCTCGATGAAATCTGCAGTTTCTCGCTTCGCGTCATTGTAACTGATCTTCGGTCCATCCTGCCTCCGTGCCTGCCTTGCAGGTCAGAGTTCCTTGGATGCCTGTTGGGGTCTCTCGGGAAATCTCTGGGGAACCTCTTGGAGGTAGTGTTGAAGCCTCCTGGGACCTCTTGGGGGCCAGTTGGGGCTCTCTGGGCACCTTTTTGGAACATCTTGGCGGCCTCTTGAGCTTTCTTGTGTGGCTCTTGTGGGCCTCGTGGTGGTGTCGGAAGTCCCTCTTGAGCGGAGTGCCCGAATTGTTAGTTCGAGTTTTTTAGTCCCGGGCTTCTCCTGGGGCTCTCTTGGTCTAGGGGCTCGTTTGGGGGCCTCTTTGGCTGTCCCGAGCGTGATCTTGGGGGTCTCTCGGGGATCTTGGGGGCCCCTTGGGCCGTCCTCGACGTCGCGAAACCCACCCCAAAAAAAACCTGCACCAAAATGTGGTTCTCCCTTCAAGCACGGGGCGATTTTTGCCCCTTGGGGCCCTCTTGCAACCGTCCTGGGGCGTCTTGAGGCTACCTGGGGCCGTCCGAAAGCCACGCGGGGCATCTTGCGGCCTCCTGGTGTCTCTCCGACGCCGCTCTTAAAGCCACCCTGGCGGCCTCCGGGCGTCGTCTGAGGCCGCCCCTTGAGGCTCGGAGGGCTCCCGGGGGGCCCCCGGAGGCAACGCTTGACGCTGGGGGAACAGGGGGGTAATTTGCGCCGCCCCTGGGCCCCAGGGACCTCGACGCCGGTTATATATTTGAGTGTGGGCGGAGGGGCGCATTCTTTGCAGCAGACGCAGCACGGCTTGCTCTGACGATTTAAAGGGGCTTTAAATCACACGATTGCTTAATCCGCGGACCTCGTCCGTTTCAAGTCACACCGTGTAGAGAGGGGGGGGAAAAGGGCGGGACACACAAGAGAGACCTAGAGCCACAGTGGTTGCGGAAGGCACGCTTCCCAGCCCCCCTCCTGGCACTCACTACCCTGTACACAGATCCATGAGTGTGGGCGGAAGGGCACATTCTTTGCAGCAGACGCAGCACGGCTTGCTCTGACGATTTAAAGGGGCTTTAAATCACACGATTGCGCAATCCGCGGACCTCGTCCGTTTCAAGACACACCCTTACCCATAACATGTCCTGGGCGGGTGGGTGGGGCACCAGCGACTCAGAAGTTGGCCTATGTGGAGACAAAACTGGGGAGGGTAGGCAGACGCGACCTTGGACCACAGCTGTTTGTTGTCCGGAGTGCGTCCTGCGATCTCAGTGTGAGGCTGGCCAGAGAACGAACAGTGCCCTCCCCTCCCCGCGCAACGGGCCCCAGCGAGCTCCTCCAGAGGCAGGTGGGGGAACAACAGGGTCGTGCGCTTTCTGTACGGTGTGCCGAAGGTATAGTTGTTTATCTGGACAGAGTTATACTTATTTAGCAGACGTTTAAACCCAGGGAGCTCCCACAACATGCTTGAGGCGGGGTTCTCGATCAGGCAAGGCACGCGTAGACACGAGAGGGTGTTGAAAAGTTTGGCGGCCCACTTAGCTCGTTTGTTGCCCTCCAGGACCTTCCGACGATCACTGGGGGGAAGGTCGGGGAGGCCGAGCAGGCGCTCACGGTTGCGAATTGGTGCTGGCCAGCCTTTTTTGCCCGACCGGTTCCGCCTTGCACGGGACCAGGACGTGCACACAAGGCCAATCCAGCACATAACAAAAACATTATGGGAGGCAGCTTCGAGCAGGCGCCTCGAGACATCTTTATGCAAGCGGTCCTCTAGCGGGGAGTCGGCCAACTCCCAGCTACGTGTAAAAAAGCCAACGCTCTTGCAAGCAATGCTGATGCCGCGACTGCCCGCCATCAGCTCTGCCACGACCCAACCTGGCCGAGGGACAGTAGGGGCGAGGATGAGGCCGCCTCGCGGGCCCCAGTCGCCCCAGGCCGAAAAGGGGCGGGCACGACTCACTTGGGGATGGTCTCTGCGGCGACGGTCCGCTGGAACAACGACCCCATCACCTCGAACATCTGTCGGCCGAAGTCCCTCGAGGCAGGGGTCGTGGCGTTGAGGAGTTGGTGCGCTGCTCCGGGCTTCCCGTACCTGTTCAGGGACGAGTCTGTCCTCCAATGCCCTCGAGCCTTCACGGTCTTCCGATCCCGCCGGCCCGACAGGATGACGTCCGACGCTCCCCCGTGTCGCAGCTGGTAGAGACAGACCCGGGGGAGGCCGCGCTTCCTGGCTGCGACTCCGAACTGGGCCGCCACGAACGCGCCGGGGGTGGGGGAGATCAGGTCGGTCGGCGCCTTCCCGCGAACATGGGCCGCCAGGCACTCGCTGAGCCAGGCTGGGTGGTCGAGGATCACGGTCTCGTCTGAGGTGCCTGTCTTGGTGAGCTCTCGATGGGGGCCCCTCGGATCGCCTGGCGCGCCCGCGTCCATCTGGGTCGGGGCGAGGATCAGGCTCCAGCGCTGCAACTGCCCCGAGGCCCTCGAGGGGGCCAACAGCTGCCGTACTTGTAGCTTCCGAAGGGCTCCTGGGCGGATGTAGGTGAAGAAGGTCGACGCCACCTGGAGCGCACAGTCCCTCTGCGCCCGCGCCGGCATCTCGGACGCGGCAGCGCCGAGGAGTTCCCGAGGCCCGGGGGCCCTGGAAGCAGGGGGCCTGCGCTTGGTGTAGCCTCGTAGCCCTCTGTTCACGCGCGGCATCGACTGAGAGCCTGCGCCGCGGGTAGGCGTCCTTGACAGCCGCGACCAGGATGGTCGCGTCGGCTCGGGTGCACTCCGCCTCCAGCATGAGGTCGAGGAACTGCAGCGCCCGCACCTCCATGTCCTCGACGGTCGACGGCGCCCCCCCCTCCTCCGCGAAGAACACCTGAAACGCATCGGAGTACGCCCTGTAGCCGACGCGCGTCGCGTCGGCCGCCGCGGCCAGCTCGCACCTGGAGAGCGCCATGGCCGAGGCGGGGCTGCTCCGGTTGGGCTCCAGGGCCTTGGCCAGCCGGGCGTGCAGCTGGGGCGGCGGCACCGGTGCGTGCGCCGCTGGCCGCGCCCGCGCCGCGCGGGGGGCGGCACTGGCGGCGGGCTTGCGGCGTGCCGCTGGCCTCTTGGCCGGGGCCGCCCCGCCCGCCAGGCCGCTCGGCCTGCGCGCCAGCCCCTCGGCCGCTGCGGCGGTCGCCAGGCGGCGCCTCTTGGGCCTTGGCCCCAAGGTCGACACGGGCAGGCGGTCCGAGCTGCTCTGCGGCTCCTCCACGAAGGTGCCGCGCCCAGCCACGCGCAGCGGGCCCAGCATGCACCAACGAGAGGCCCTCGAACGTCCTCGAGGCCTCGTCGGCTGGTTGCCATTCCGACGGGATCCACCAGAAGTGCGGCCCGATGTTGGTGGCCAGGGTTAGAGCCGCAAGGCGACGGTTCAGTTGTAACATACAGTATGACGGCGATCGGCCCCTATCGAAACAGCAGCAGATGCCGAAATTGTCGAGCAGGAGTAAGTGACGATGATGATGGTGAGAGGGGTCCTTGGCGAGACGGCGTAGAGCCCATAGCATGGCCCTCCCCTCCTTCAGCCCGATGTGTTCGATGTAGCGATACGGCCCCTTGTAGACAACCCTCCACCCCTCTCTATGTAGAACATGACGAGGGACCTCTGGGAACCCCGCGATTTTTGCCCACCCATCGATGACATTGTTGGTGAGGACGGTAGCAGGATCGGTGATCTCAGGGAAATCGTCGAGGGCTCTCCTTCGGGGGGCCCACTCTTCGGGATGGAGACGTTTGAACCTCCACTTCTCATGCCACCTTCCGAGCTCCGAAACTTCCGAGGTATCCAATTTCTTCTCGCACACTCCGAAGCCCGTCGTGGAGGCATCGGTGGCCGTCGCGGTCGACGACCATGGCCTGTCTAACTGGCTCCCAGCACCGCTGCAACGGCGGAGAAAATCCACGCCTCGTACCGGCAAGAGCGCCAGAGTCGACAAGGCCGCAAGTAACGATCACGAATAAAATCATATAGAGCACGAGGGACAGACATCCCTGCGTGGTTGAAAAGCGCTGCGGCGACACAAGGACCGACCACCACTTCAACTTGCCGGCCAGTCACGATGGGGCCGCTCGCTAGCCAATGCAGCGCACCTCGGAGCACCCGCAGCTTCTGCCCGGCACGCCTGGTTACGGGCGGATGGCCCCCCACGTCGGCGCCCAGGATAGTCGAGTGCACGCTGGTCTCTGAGATCTCGTGCATGCTGAAGCCCTCCTCGGGGAAGCGGGCCACGACGCGGTCCCTCAGCTCGGTGACTTCTTCAGCCCTCACACCCAGCACGTTGATGTTGTCCGAGTGGGGCAACTCCACGGGGCCTGAGGTCAAGGGCGGCAGCGGCCAGGCTCCCAGGGCGATCCTGTCGTCGGGGACCGCTGCGCGGCGCAGCATCTCCAGGTGGACACGCTGCGCCGACCAGAAACTCCAGCTCCATCCCATGGGAAGGACAACGAGGCAGGGGTGAACCCTCTCACGCCAAGTGAACTCCTGGCCGCACACGTCCGCGGCCAGGCCGAGCTCGAGGGCCACGTCGACGGGCACCGAGGGCAGGCAGAAATAGTTACTCAACCTCCCGATGCCGCCGCACTGGTAGAAGCAGGCCTCGATGTCGGCCGAGGCAGCGTACAGCTCCTGGCCGGGCTCCAGCTCGATAGCGCTCGTCGCCTCGGAGCTCCCAATCTCAGCGGTGGGGGCGTGGGCGAAGAGAGTGTTGGCGAGCCGGCAGTCCAGCGCGAGCCTCTGCTTCCCGTTCTTCTTGGCCGCGAAGAAGGGGGTCGCAAGACTCAGCGACTCCGGCGCCACTCCAAGTAGACGTCGATCCATCAGGCGCCGGAGAAAGTCCACGTGGGCCTTCTTGTCAGCCCGCAAGGTGACGTCGAAGTAGGGGCGCGAAGGCGTGCGACCCCTACGCTCGGAGACGACGTCGGGGCTCGCGAGGATGAGGTCTTCGAAGTTGGTCAGCACCTTCCGAGCATCCATGTCCAGCGCCCTCGCGATGTCCACCGGGTCCCGCCCGGCGGGGGGGAGAGATAGCCGTTCAGCGTCATATGGTTGCACTGCACTACCATCACCTCCATAATCGATACGAGGTCCCAGAAACTGAGCCGCAGCTTCATGGGGAAAAAGTTGATCAAAATTCTGCCGAGCCTCCCTGGCGGTGTGCAGCAGGTGTCGATGCACCGAGGACTGCGCTGGGCTCGCCGCCCCACCGCGTCGCGCTCACAGCCGTAGAGGGCGTTGAGCGCGGCCACCATGTCGTTTGCATCGTCTAGGGCCATCCGGCGGTAGGTGCTGCAGCGGCGGGCCGTCCTGGCCGCCCCGACGCTCACCCTCGTCAGCCCCTCTGAGCCGGCGAAAGGTAGAGGAAAAGTTCACGAAGTCCACCTGAAGGTCGCGGGCCAACATGATCTGGCGGAGGAGCGTCACGGCGTTGCGCATCTCCCCACCGCCAGCGGTCTCTGCGTGTCTGGCTGGTGTTCGCGACGGGAGGGGGGTCGCCAGAAGGGATCGTGTCCATCCCCCCTCCCAGGGCCGAGGCGGTCACGACGCCGGCTGCGGGCCCTTCTTCCGGGCCGCCGCCGACTTCGCCTCCGCCTTGGCCTCTCGCGCCTTCCTCTTCTCCTTTTCGATCGCGTACTCCTTCGACATCTCGGATGCGACGTGAGCCCGGAGGGCGGGCGTCACCGTCACGCCTGTGCCCTCCTCGTCTTCGCCCATGTAGATGTGAGAGCCCTCAAACGCTGGCTTCTCAGGGTCGTCTCGATGGGCGGTCTCGAGCAGCATTCGGCGTCGATTCAGAAACTCGCAACAGGACAAGTTCGCGATGTTGAGCCCGTCCGACTCCATCGCGAAGGTGAGGGCTCGGCACAGGACTCGATTCTCATGGCCCGACCGCGATCCAGCAGGCGCCCTCGACTCCATCAGCCACCGGTCGTGGGCTGCGGTGAAACCCCCGAGGGAGCGCAGGTACATCTCGTTCACCGAGTCCTGCAGCGTCCCGGGGCCCTTGGTGTCCAGAGGCACGCTGGGATCCCGCACGACCAGGGCAGCGTCCGCGGCGAAGGCCACGGGAGTCGGAGAGCACGGCCGCGGCAGCAGGCGTGGGTCGCCCTTCAGCAGCGTCTGCTGGCGGCTCAGGCCCCAGGCGGCGAGGTCCGTGCCCGGCGCGACCTTGGTGAGCGACGCGATCTCCCCGTTCACCGTCACGAAGGCTCGGCCCCCCACGTCCAGCGCCGTCGGCGGCAGCGGCACCTCCTGCCCCAGCACGAAGGTGTCCACGGGCTCGTCCAGCACCCATGCCCCCGCAGGCCCCGCCAGGCGGGGCGGAGGCAGTGCTGCGGCCACGCCGGGGGCGGGCGGCACCACCACGGGCAGCGGCGTCGGGACGGCCACAGGGGCCACACCTCCCGGGCCAGCGCGGGCAGCGGCTCCAGGCGGCGCGGCCAGCCCGCGCGAGGCCCTCTCGACCTGCGCGTGGCGCTCGCCCTCGGCGAGGAGCTGCGTCAAGTCCGCGCCGGCTGGGCGCACCTGGAAACGGTAGACCTGCATGCCGGCCATCCAGAAGGGAAGACGGCCGTCGGAACTGCCCAGCCGTAGCCCTTGCAAGTCGGCATTGGCTGCATCGATCCGTTCGATAAAAATGTCCAGGTCTGGAGAAACCACTACATATTCGCTCGCAGGCACCCAGCATAGCATGATACGCTCATGGTACAGGTCATCCCCAACATAGCACAGAAAGGCTGACGAGCCAGCCTCCAGGAAAGCCATACTAGGCCTGCACGATGACGCCGAGCCTGCCCTTGCCTTTCACGGGCCCTGGAGGGACCGAGTCTGCGATCTGCGTGACAATGGGCCCGGGCGTCTCGACGAAGCCCCCGCTGTGTGCCCTCCAGGACTCGGCAGCCACCCGCCGCACCGGCAGGCCCACGCCTGCCCAGCAAGTGGTGAACACCGCGCCCACGATCAGCCCCACCAGCGCCTCGAGCAGCACGTCGCCCGTCCCCCAGCCAGGTGGCGGACAGACGGGGCAGGCCGCACAAACGGGCACGAGGTCCGACGGCCCGCACCGGTTGAGCTGCGACTGCAGCAGCTCGATCAGACCAGGCTCCGCAGCCGAGTCCGTGCAGTGGCAGTGCAAGGGCTGCGGCGCCACCAAATGGCTGAGCCAGGCGCCTATCACGTTGGTGACTACCCCGTGAAAATATGCCGTGAGGAAACTCATACACACAAGTGATACCTAGAGCCACAGTGGTTGCGGATGGCACGCTTCCCAGTCCCCCTCCTGGCACTCACTACCCTGTACACAGATCCATTATTCACCCTAAGACGAAGCCAAGACGAGGGTACATTCGGGTGAGGATAAATCGAGAATCTCTGAGATTCGGCGGTTCTGGAGGATGTCTCGGGAACCGCGGCCTTCTCAGAGTGTTCTGGAACGCTCTGGAGCAGATTTATCCGTCCTGGCCCCGCTCGACACGCCCTCCCCCAAGCGACCAGCAGCCAACCCAGACCCATGCAGAGCCCCTCCCACCATCCTCGTCAACAAGAAGAAGCAGAATACACTCTACCTCCAAATCTGGAGCATGCGCGGGCGCTCCCCGCCAACACTTTGAAGGGTTTTTGAAAGGGATGGCGGAGGTGCGCTCAGAATGCCTGCTGCGAGCAAGCCAACCATCCCTGTCAAAAAACGACACAAAATCCCCTTTGTCTCCAAATCTGGAGCATGCGCGGGCGCCCCGCGACCACTTTGCATTTGCTTTTGGAAAGGACGGCGGGGGTGCCCTCACAGTGCATGCTGCGTGCAGACCAACAACCCGTCTCAACTTATATTGTCAAATGCACGTTGCTTCCGAATCTGGATCATGCGCGGGTGCTCCCCGACCACTTTGTATGTGTTTTTGACAAGGGTACTCGGGTGCTACTTATGTGTTGGGAGGGCGGGTGGGAGTGAGCAGGAGGTGTCTGGATCCCTCTCCCTATCCCCTCCCCATGGTCTGGAAGGGATGGGCGGGCCTGGCCAGTTAGAGCGCCCAAGATGGCCCTATATCGACCTAGTATGGCCCCAGAGAACCCAATGAAACGGCACAAGGCAGTGCGATATAGCTTCAGATGGTATCCGATGAAATTCAAGTAGGCCCTAAAACCGCCTCAAGGCGGCTACAGGTGGCTACGGAGCCTCCTAAGGACCCCCCATCGAAGGTTCGAGTCCTTGGAGGGCCACACGAACAATACCGAGTTTTGCCTTCTCGCCCTTTTGCTTCCGATGATCGTTTGAGGGCTCAAGATGGGTCAATTTGCTCAACAGAGCCCCAAGAGGGGCCCATGAAGGCTCCAATACGGCCCCAAGAGCGCCCCAACAAGCAAACATTCGAGCCCGAACGGGATAGGTAAACCTGCCTCCTTTATCTTACCGATGCTTTCGAAGATGGCCCCAGATGGGCCCCCCCCAGGCTTCCCGAAAGGGCACCGAAAGCTCACCGAAAGGGCCGAAAGAGGCTCTTCGAGCGAAAAGTCAGCGAGCGTTCTCATGATTGACTCTTGCCGTCGCCGTCGTCGTCAATCCCAATTCCTCATAGATAACCCCTTCCCGTCGTATCCCCAGGCGTGTCGGTAGGGCGGGCTGGGCTTTTCGCCTGAGACTTCCTCGCAGTTTTCATCGCTTGCACGTGTGTAGGGGTTGTCTTCGTAATCGGATTATCGCACCAGCGCTGCGCGCATTCGTCGCAAACGTTCGCATCGGTTTCAAGCATGGACGGGTGGCAGTTTTCCACATGGGGTTCTCGTCTCAGCGCTGTGCACATGTGTCTTAAAAGCTTGAAGCAATTTGCAAGGACGGGCCACGTGTCGCTTTCAACATGGGACTCTCGCCTTAGCGCCGCGCACACTCGTCTTCAATGCTTGCATATTTTCAAGGGTGCAGGGAGGGGGTGGTTCGTTTTCAAACTGGGGCTCTCGCATTAGCGCCGCTCGCATTCGCCGTAATAGTTGCAACACTTTCAAGGGTGTAGGGCGATTTCATGTCACATTTGAGCTCCCACCTTCGCGCCGCACGCAGCCGCCTTAGCATTTCGCAACAGTTAGAGTGATGGAGGGCGGCTCCTTTTCAACATGGGGCTCTCGTATTAAACGCCACGCGCACTCGTCTGTTTTTTTATGCACCATTTCGAACAGTTTTTGGGGCGGTTCCTTTGCAAATTTAGACCGTCGCTTAAGACGTCTTCAACATTCAATGCCAGAAACTTGAACATTGTTCCACCTGCATGGATCGAGGGCGGTTGCTTTCGAGCTAATGCTATCGATTGAGGCTTCCTCGAAACTCATAACCACATGTGTAAACTAGTGCAATTGTATAAGTAGGACCAAGTATTTTTTCAAAGCGGGGATCTGGCTGGACACTCAACTGGACTGTATGCTCATACTTTTTTCGCACTCCTTCTTACTCTCTAGAAGGCTCTCGCTTGAATGACCTGTTCATGAGGTGCTGGTCATTAAAGTGGGCGCTTCTTGCAGTGAAATGCACGGCTCGGATTGCAGGAACTTCTGAGGGGGCTCGGGGTGGGACGGTGTATTGCAACATCTTTGGTGAATCCTGGGTTTCCTCTGGTCGTCCTCTTCTTCCTCCTGGGCCTCCTTTTTGTTCGGGTTCATGTTGTTGTTAACTGTCTCTTTTTCCATCTTCCTGCTATGGCTTCTCCTCGTCGTTCCCCCGCCCCCTCGTGATCTACCTCTCTCACCAATTCCTCCTTCTCCACTTTCTCCTCTGCCTCCTCCCCCTCGCCCTTCTTCGATGATGAACTCCACAATTTCACTCCTGGGTATGCTCAGCCTGATACCGATGTTGGGCTTCACTGCTGACTCACCAGTCTGCTCCATGGGATGCTGCTACACTTCCCTGATCACCGCAACTCGTCTGGCGATCGTTTCTGGATAAGCTGGTGGGGAGGCGCGACGCGTCCACGCCTGAGAAACAGATGGAGACGGGGAGGGAAGGAGGTAGACGGAGAAGGAGAGAGAGAGAGAGGGAGGGAGCTGGATTGACAGGATGGAAAAGGAAAGCGAGAAGCGGAAGAGGACGACGATGGGGAGGGAGACGAGGCAGAGCGACATGGGGAGGCGGAGGCAGAGGCGGAGGACATCACCGACCGCGCCCGAGCGCGCGTAGAAAGGGCTGGTAAAGTGAAGGGAAAAGAGGAAGGATGAGCGAACTCGACTCGATGCGACCCGAATGGCCCACGAGTGCATGAAGGCAGACCAAAATCAATAAGACCGCCTAACAGCAGGTGTCGCCACGCCGAGCGAGCGGGGCTGATGATGAGGAGCAGGACTCACCATGAGGCATCGGATCCTCCCCGCATGACTCGTCGCAACCCAGCGTGCCGACCAGCGAACACCTTGGCCCGCTCTTCTGGCAATCTGCAGGTATTCGGGCGCCTCGCAATATTCCGAGCATCGTTGGAGGGACTGACAACGATGCCCATGACCCAAGCTGAACGCGGAAACGTCGGTTGTCGATCTTGGCAATCGTCAATCTTGGTCATCGTCAATTCGTGGATCATCAGGCGTCGACAAGAAACGGGAACATCTTGTTCATGGTCATCGTGCTGCTCCCCCGATGTATCATCTGCATCACGGAGCAGATGTGAAACATGTAGGCAGAAAAAAACGAGGAGGAAGGGCGAGGAGGGGGAGGAGGGGAGGGGAGGAGACGAGCGTACGAGCAAGGAGGAGGAAAAGGAGGAGGAGGAGGAGGAAGAGGAGGAGGAGAAGCCATGAGGGGCACCAAAACCGGCGTCCTGTGCAACTGCCTGCTCGCCTTGTAGGCGTCGGCAAGAATCGCGTCGGATCCGCCGCCGAGGTCGCAGGTGAAGAATCCCGGGCCACGAAGGCAATGGTCCAACCGCCGCATCTGCCGCCGGGCAATGAGGTGGAGAAGAGAAGGAGGGCGACGAGGATGCTGTTGTTGTTGTTGCCCGTCGTTTTCTGCTCCTAGCCCCCCTCCTGCTACTCCCTCTGTCGTGCTCCATTCTCCTCCCTCCCCCTTCTCCCTTCCTTCCTTCTTTCCTCTCTTCCCCTGCCTTGGGGGCTACTCAAAGTACACGTTGCAGGTGAGAAAGATAAACTCTTCAGGAGGTACGATCGCAGACGACGAGGGCGGGCATCGAGGGTTTGGGATACTTGTACATGTTGAACGGCACGCGGGCAGATCGGAGCGAACCGTCCTACAATGATTATTGTTGTTGTTGTTGCTGCTGCTGTTGTTGTTGCTGTTGTTGTTGTTGTTGTGGTTGTGGTTGTTGTTGTTGTTGTTGTTGTTGTTGTTGTTGTTGTTGTTGTTGTTGTTGTTGTTGTTGTTGTTGTTGTTGTTTGTTGTGGTTGTTTTGTTGTTGTTATTGATATTATTGTTGTTGCAATTGTTGTGGTTGAACTCTCATTTCTGGACAATTATTGTTGATCCCCCCCGTCCGGTGCACATTGTTTTTTTCGATTGAAGTGCCCTTCCCGGGGCTCGCACCTTGTTTTTTATCAGGGAAAATCTTGAGGGTCAAACTGTGTCGTTGGCCCCCGGTTTACAACAACAACGGCTCCCGCCTGAGACTTCCTTGCAATTTAGCCAGGACCCCCGCTCCCGCCCGAGACTTCCTCGCATTTGATTCCGGAATCGGCTCTCGCTTGGGACTTCCTTACGATTTATTCAGGAATCGCTCCCTCGGCGCTCTGGAGTCGCGCTCTCGCTGGAGATTTGCTTGCAATTTGCTGACGAATAGCGCCGTTGCGTTGGAATTTCGTGGAATTTACTGAAGCGCCGCGCTCCCGACACCCAGGGAACAGGAGTCGAGCTCACGCTTAGGACTCCCTCACAAATTATTTAGGAAACGGAATCTCGCTGCCTTTCGTGGCCCCGTCGCAGCCCTTCGTGGTTCCCTCGCTGCCCTTCATGGACTCGTTGCAGCCCTTCGTGGCCCCCTCGCTGACCTTCGTGGCCCCGTTGCACCCCTTCGTGGCCCCCTCGCTGCCCTTCGTGGCCCCCTTGCAGCCCTTCGTGGCCCCCTCGCTGCCCTTCGTGGCCTCCTTGCAGCCCGTCGTGGCCGCCTCGCTGGCCTTCGTGGCCCCGTTGCAGCCCTTTGTGGCCCCGTCGCTGCCCTTCGTGGCCCCGTTGCAGCCCTTCGTGGCCGCCTCGCTGTCCTTCGCGGCCCCCTTGCACCCCTTCGTTGCCGTCTCCTTGCCCTTCGTGGCCCCCCATATATGTATGCCGTTCGTGGTCCCCGCTCGTTCGTGCTCTTCGTGGCCCCATATGCATGCCCTTCGTGGCCCCGCTGTCGTCTGTTGTGGCCCCCTCGCTGCCCTTCGTGGCCCCGTTGCCGCCCTCAGTGGCCCCGTCTTTGCCCTCCGCGGCCCGATATATGTATGCCCTTCGTGGTCCCCGCTCGTTCGCGCCTGTTGTGGCCCCATGTGCATGCCCTTCGTGGCCCCGCTGTCGCCGTTTGTGGCCCCCTCACTGTCCTACGTGGCCCAGCTTCTACCCTCAATGGCCCCGCAATATCTGCCCTTCGTGCCCCCCGCTCGTTCGCGCTCTTCGTGCCCCCATACGCATTCCCTTCGTGTCGCCGCTGTCGCCCTTCGTGGCCTAGTTCGAGTCCTTCGTGGCCCTGCTGTCGTTCTCTCTCGCTCTCGCTTTCGGTCGTCGTCGTCGTCGTCGTCGCCGTCGCCGTCGTCGTCGTCGTCGTCGTCGCCGCCGTCGTCGTCGTTGTCGTGGCCATTCGTGGCCTTATATATGTATGCCCTTCGTGGCCCCCGCTCGTTCGCGCTCTTCGTGCCCCCATACGCATTCCCTTCGTGTCGCCGCTGTCGCCCTTCGTGGCCTAGTTCGGGTCCTTCGTGGCCCTGCTGTCGTTCTCTCTCGCTCTCGCTTTCGGTCGTCGTCGTCGTCGTCGTCGCCGTCGCCGTCGTCGTCGTCGTCGTCGTCGCCGCCGTCGTCGTCGACGTCGTCGTCGTTGTCGTGGCCATTCGTGGCCTTATATATGTATGCCCTTCGTGGCCCCCGCTCGTTCGCGCCCGTCGTGGCCCCATGTGCATGCCCTTCGTGGCCCCGTTGCACCCTATCGTGGCCCCCTCGCCGTCCTACGTGGCCCAGTTGCTACCCTCACTGGCCTCGTCGTTTCTTTCGGTGGCCCCGCATTATCTGCCATTCGTGGCCCCCGCTCGTTCGCGCCCGTGGTGGCCCCATACGCATTCCTTTCGTGTCCCCGCTGCCGCCCTTCGTGGTCTACTTCGTGACCTTGGTCGCCCCGCTGTCGTTCTCTCTCTCGCTCTCGCTTTCGCTCGTCGTCGTCGTCGTCGTCGCCCTCGTCGTCGTCGTCGACGTCGTCGTCGTCGACGTCGTCGTCGTCGTCGTCGTCGTCGTCGTCGTCGTCGTCGTGGTCGGTTCCCTGTTCGTTTCTCTTGGGGTCGGGTTGCCGCCGATCAGCGCTGCCACTGGCCAGGCCGACGGTCCGCGGCCGCCCCGCCGCTTGCCGGGGCCCGGCCTGCAGGGAAGAAAGGTATACCCCCCAAAAAGGGTACGATCGAAGACGAAGAGGGTGGGTGTCGAGGGTTTGGGAAATACGCGTTATTGGACACTCGTGCAAACAAGGGCGAACATTCTTAAAATGTTTGTTGTTGTTGTTGTTGTTGTTGTTGTTGTTGTTGAACATTATTACTTCTAAAGAATAATTATTGTTGGGGCCCCTGGTGCACGACCCCCCCGCCGCGCCTAGGCCGCAGCCTCATTTTCATCATTTTCGTGAGGAAGTCTCAGGCAAAACGGGGGAGTCCGGATCCGGTTGTGTTGTTACGATCGGTTTTCCCTTGCAAAAAATAAGCTAAAGTGGACATTTCTTGTTCTAACATAACCAAACTTCAAGAATCCCTTGCAAAAAATAAGGTAAAGTGGACATTCGCGCGCGCAAGACGAAATCCTTCCAAAACCTTAGTTTTCGTAGCGATTTTAACATAAAAACATAAAAAAACCAATGGTTTTTCAAAAAAAATGTCAAAATTTCATCCCGCGCGCTCTTGCGGATTCGTAGGAAACCCAACACTTTTTAAACATTTCTGTCAAACGGGCTTTTGCGAGCAACTTTTTCAAACTTCTGCAACAACGGTTGCGCACCTGCCAGGGCCATCATCCCTGTCAAATAATACCATGCGGGACACATTCGTTTTTTCTTCGCGCGCGCACGCCGTCGTCGTCGGCCGCGGGGCCCTGAATAGTAGCCACGGTCGTCCGCATGCCACGAAGTGAAGTGTCCGAACGTCATAGGGCGGGAAGCTGGGTGTGGGTGGTGGCGAAGAGTCGTTTGGAAATTTGGTAGAGCTTGAACCGGCCCCCCCACAAAGTGGGGGTATTGCCCGCCTCCTATGAAAACCCTGGCACTGGTGAGAACGGAGTGTCCCCACGTGCTAGTAATTGTTGTTGTTGTTGTTGTTGTTGTTGTTGTTGTTGTTGTTGTTGAATTCACATCTCTGAAGAATAATTATTGTTGATCCCCCCACCAGTGCATACTGTTTTTCTCAATCAAAGTGTACCCCTCGACGCTCGCACACTGTTTTTTGAAACAAAAAATCTTCCTGCTCAAACTGACCCCCTGGCCCCCGGGTTACAACAACAACGGTTCCCGCCTGAGACTTCCTCACAATTTAGCCAGGACCCCCGCTCCCGCCCGAGACTTCCTCGCATTTTATTCAGGAATCGCGCTCTCGCTTGGGACTTCCTTACGATTTATTCAGGAATCGCTCTCCCGGCGCTCCGGAGTCGCGCTCTCGCTGGAGACTTGCTTGCAACTTACTGAAGAATGGCCTTGCGTTGCAAGTTCCTGCAATTTGCCCACGCGCCGCGCTCCCAACACCCAGGCACCCAGGAGTCGCACCCGTTGTGGCCCCATGTGCATGCCCTTCGTGGCCCCGCTGTCGCCATTTGTCTCCCCTCTCACTGTCCTACGTGGCCCAGTTGCTACCCTCAGTGGCCCCATAGTTGCCTTCTGTGGCCCCGCATTATCTGCACTTCGTGGCCCCCGCTCGTTCGCGCTCTTCGTGGCCCCATACGCATTCCCTTCGTGTCCCCGCTGTCGCCCTTCGTGGCCTACTTCGCGCCCTTCGTGGCCCTGCTGTCGTTCTCTCTCGCTCTCGCTTGCTCTCGTCGTCGCCGTCGTCGTCGTCGTCGCCGTCGTCTTCGACGTCGTCGTCGTCGTTGTCGTCGTCGTCGTGGTCGGTCCCCTGTCCGTCCCTCTTGGGGTCGGGTCGAAAGTCCGCGGCCGCCCCGCCGATCAGCGCTGCCGCTGGCCAGGCCGACGGTCCGCGGCCGCCCCGCCGCTTGCTGGGGCCCGGCCTGCAGGGAAGAAAGGTATACCCCCCAAAAGGGGTTCGATCGAAGACGAAGAGGGCGGGTATCGAGGGTTTGGGAAATACGCGCTATTGGACACTCGAGCATATAAGGGCGAACAATCTTAATATTATTGTTCTCCTTGTTGTTGTTGTTGTTGTTGTTGTTGACGTTGTCGTTTTTGTTGTTGTTGTTGCTGCTGTTGTTGTTGTTGTTGTTGTTGTTGTTTTTTTGTTTTTGTTTTTGTTTTTGTTGTTGTTGTTATTATTGTTATGGCTATTGTTGTTGTTGTTGCTGTTGTTGTTGTTGCTGCTGCTGCTGCTGTTGTTGTTGTTGTTGTTGTTGTTGTAGTTGTCGAGCTCTCATTTATGAAATATAATTGTTGTTGATCCCCCCTCACCGGTGTATGTAGTTTTTCTCAATCAAAATGGGCCCCTCGACGCTCGCACCCTGTTTTTTGATAGGGAAAATCTTGAGGCTCAAACAGTGCCCCTGGCCCCCGGCCCCGGGTTACAACAACAACGGCTCCCGCCTGAGACTTCCTCACAATTTAGCCAAGACCCCCGCTCCCGCCCGAGACTTCCTCGCATTTTATTCAGGAGTCGCGCTGTCGGTGGGGACTTCCTTACGATGTATTCAGGAATCGCTCTCCCGGCGCTCTGGAATCGCGCTCTCGCTGGAGACTTGCTTGCCATTTACTGAAGAAAAGCGCCCTTGCGTTGGACCGTCCTGCAATTTACTGAAGCGCCGCGCTCCCGACAACCAGGCACCCAGGAGTGGCGCTGACGCTTAGGACTCCCTCATGGATTACCTAGGAATCGGGATCTCGCTGCCCTTCGTGGCCCCGTTGCAGCCCTTCGTGGCCCCCTTGCTTTGTTTCGTGGCCTCGTTGCAGCCCTTCGTGGCCCCCTCGCTGCCGTTCGTGGCCCCGTTGCAACCCCTTGTGGCCTCCTCGCTGCACTTCGTGGCCCCGTTGCAGCCCTTGGTGGCCCCCTCGCTTTGTGTAATGGCCTCGTCGCAGCCCTTCGTGGCCCCCTCGCTGCCCTTCGTGGTTCCGTTGCAGCCCTTCGTGGCCCCGTTGCAGCCCTTCGTGGCCCCGTTACAGCCCTTCGTGGCCCCGTTGCAGCCCTTCGTGGCCCCGTTGCTGCCATTCGTGGCCTTATATATGTATGCCCTTCGTGGCCCCCGCTCGTTCGCGCCCGTGGTGGCCCCATACGCATGCCCTTGGTGGCCCCGATGTCGCCCTTCGTGGCCCCCTCGCTGCCCTTCGTGGCCCCGTTGCTGCCCTCAGTGGCCCTGTCCTTGCCCTCCGCGGCCCAATATACGTATGCCCTTCGTGGTCCCCGCTCGTTCGTGCCCGTTGTGGCCCCATGTGCGTGCCCTGCGTGGCCCCGCTGTCGCCGTTTGTGGCCCCCTCACTGTCCCACGTGGCCTAGCTTCTACTCTCAATGACCCCGCAATATCTGCCCTTCGTGGCCCCCGCTCGTTCGCGCTCTTCGTGGCCCCATACGCATTCCCTTCGTGTCGCCGCTGTCGCCCTTCGTGGCCTAGTTCGAGTCTTTGGTGGCCCTGCTGTCGTTCTCTCTCGCTCTCGCTTTCGCTCGTCGTCGTCGTCGCCGTCGCCGTCGTCGTCGTCGTCGTCGTCGCCGTCGTCGTCGTCGTCGTCGTCGTCGTCGACGTCGTCGTCGTCGTCGTCGTCGTCGTCGTCGTCGTCGTGGTCGGTCCCTTGTCCGTCCTTCTTGAGGTCGGGTCAACGGTCCGCGGCCGCCCCGCCGATCAGCGCTGCCGCTGGCCAGGCCGACGGTCCGCGGCCGCCCCGCCGCTTGCCGGGGCCCGGCCTGCAGGGAAGAAAGGTATACCTCCAAAAAGGCCAAAATGGGTTCGATCGAAGACGAAGAGGGCGGGTACCGAGGGTTTGGGAAATACGCGTTATTGGACACCCGTGCAAATAAGGGCGAACAGTCTTAAAATGTTGGTTGTCGTTGTTGTTGTTGTTGCTGCTGCTGTTGTTGTTATTGTTGATGTTGTTGAATTCTCATTTCTACCGAATCGCTCTTGTTGATCCCCCCTGCCCGGTAACCAAAGTATTTGTAACATGGAATGATCTTCCCGGGGCTCGCGCCAGGTTTTCTGCAAAGGGAAACGAAGTGCCATCAAACTGGATTGTCGGCCCCCGGTTTACAACAACAGCGGCTCCCGCCTGATACGTTGTCACAATCTATTCCCAAATCGCGCTCTCGCGCGGCACGTGCTCACTTGTTATACTGGAGTGGCGCTCTCGCTTGGGACTTTCTCACGCTTCAGCAACCCGCTTGCTCGACCTGGCCGCTTGGGCCCGCCTTCCCGACCCGCCCGTTAAGGTCTACCCGCCCTATCTGCCTGTCTGGTTCTGCCACGTGTTTTCTGCTCCTAGCCCCCCTCCTGCTACTCTCTTTCGTGCTCCATCCTCCTCTCTCCCCCTTGTCCGTTCCTTTCGTCCGTCCTCTATTCCCATGCCCTAACGGCTGCACGAAATACACGTTGCAGATTATATATATATATATGTATATGTGTATATATATATATATGTATATATAAGTACAAGACTGCAGTGGCGCTTCGCGCCATGCACCTTGGTCCTTGAAGTTTGGTGTGCAGGCGGAATAGCAGGAAAGTCAAGCCGACAATTTAGAGATAACTCCTTGTTGCGTTTTCCGGCATCGCCACTATAATAATGTTACTCGTTATCCTTCCTCTATGCTTTTTTTTTTTCCTTATTTTCGCCGTACCTTGCGCATTCTCCCCATCCTCCTCAGCTCTTTTTTGCGGAGGCTCCTCCTTGGAGAGCCTCTGGGGGCCTCACAAAAGTTGTTTCAAACTTTCTTAATGCCTTCTGGAGGCCTCCTGGGCGTATTCTGGGGGCCTCTCGGGACTTCCTCGGGCCACCCTGCCTCCAACCGCGGTCTCCCTGAACGACCGGGTCACGATTTGGAATGCTTCGGAGGGTGTCTTGGGGCCACCTTGGGACGTCATGGGGCTCTCTGAGGGCCATCTTGGACCCGTGTTGTGCCGTTTTGGGGCTCTCTTGGGCTGCCTGGAAGCCCTTTCGGATGGTTGTGGGGCGATGTTGGAGCCTCCCAGGCGGCTTCCGACGCCCAGAAGACCGCCGTCTTGGAGCGTCGGGAAGCTGAAAAGAGGAGAACCCCAAAATTCAGCAAAAACCAACAGACAATCAAAGATTTGTGCCTCTTGGGGCCTTCATGGGAGTGCTCTTGGAGGCCTCTTTGGGGCCGTCCTGGAGGCCTTTTGGGCCATCTTGAGGTTACGTCGGTCACTCTTGGAGCGCTCTTGTGCTGTCTTGGGGGTCTCTTGGACGTCTCCGATGACCCCCCTGATCGCCCTAGGTGTGCTGGAAGGCTTGGCAAAACGCCCTGCGAGGCCCGGGGGGCCGCTTCGAGGCCCGTCGGGAAGGTCCCAAAGCCTCAGATCCCGGGAGTCCGGTTTTTTTTTGGGGGTGGGTGACGGGTTTTCCCCCCGCCCGGGCTTGTAAAAACATAGGAAGCGGTATATACATATATATATATATATATATATATATATATATATATATATATATATATATATACACACACACCCCCCCTCCAGGGTACGATCGAAGTCGAAGAGGGCGGGTATCGAGAGCTTGGGATATACATGTTTAGTGGCCCACGGGCAGATAAGAGCGACAAGTCTTAAAACAATTGCTGTTGTCTTTGTTGTTGGTGTTGCGCGCTGATTTCTTACTACTAATTGTTGTTGAGCCCCCCGCGCTCATTACGTTTCTCAATAGTGTTCCTCCTGGGGCTCGCACCATGTTTCTTACAAGGGAAGGTCTTGAGGCTCAGAATGTCTCAGTGGCCCCTGAACTACAACAGCAACGGCTCCTGCCTGATACTTCCTCTCAAGATTCCGAAATCGCGCTGTGGCGCGGGACGTCCTCACAATCTATGCAGGAATCGTGCTCTTGCGTGGACCCCCCTCGGAATTTATTCAAGCGCCGCGCCCCTGACACTCAGGAATCACGCTCTCGCTATGGATTTCCCCACGATTTACTCCGGAATCGCGCTATCGCTCGAAATTTCCTCAAAATTCATGCAAGAATCACGCTTCAGCAACCCGCCTGCTCGACCTGGCCGCTTGGGCCCGCCCTACCGACCCGCCTGTTAGGTCTAACCCGCCCTATCTGCCCGTCTGGTTCTGCCACGTGTTTTCTGCTCCTAGCCTCCCTCCTGCTAATCTCTCTCATGCTCTACCTTTGTTCCTCCCCCTTCCATCCGACCTCTCTTCCCCTATTTTAAGAGCCGCGCGAAGTACACGTTGCAGGCCAAGGAGATATACCCCCAAAGGGGTACGATCGAAGACGGAAAGGGCGGGTATCGAGGGTTTGGGGTCTGCGTGTTGGATGGCACGCGATCGGACAAGAGCGAGCAATCTTACTATGATGAACGGATTCTCATTTCTAAGGAACAGATAGTATTGATCCCCCCTGGTGCTCACTGTGTTTTTCAATTAGAGTGCTCCTCCCGGGGCTCGCACCCTGCTTTTTGAAAGGGAAAGTCCAGCGGCTCAGATTGGGCCACCCTAACCAAAGATCACTCATGCGAAAGGTAACTCTTACGTGTAGTCGATTCCCCAGATCCTCGGCGGTGCACCCAGCCGCCAGCGCCGGGATGCTCACGATCGAGACCGGCATGGCGCCGGTGGGGGTCGACGCGCCAGGGCCACGGCTAAAAACGGCGCGACAGCACTTCGCCGTGCCACGCCGTCGTCGTCGTCGTCGTCGTCGGCGTCGTCGTCGTCTTCATAGTCGTCGTCGGCGTCGGCGTCGGCGTCGGCGTCGGCGTCGGCATCGGCGTCAGCGTCGGCGTCGGCGTCGGGGTCGGCGTCGGCGTCGGCGTCGGCGTCAGCGTCGACGTCGGCGTCGGCATCGGCGTCGGCGCCGTCGCCGTCGTCGCTCCCGCCACCGCGCTCCTTGCCACGCCGTCGTGCGACAATCTTCCCGCTGGTCCTCCACTTCAAGAAGGCGGGCTCGGGGCCGCGGAGAGGAGGGGGCGCACGGGCTGCCTTCAGATCTGGGGATCGCTTAACGGGCGTCTTCGCCAAGTTTTGGCCCCGGGACCCTCACAGATCGATCTGGCAATTTCGGCGATGCCTCAATTTTTTCGGAACGTCGGATCTCAGGGTGCAGCACCACCTCGAACGAAACGAAACGAAACGAAAGGAAACGCACGGAGAGGCAGCGCGGAAGGGCAAATGCCAGGATGAGGAGGCGGGCGAGGCTCGTAGCAATCGTGCAGGCTGCGTGAGAAGAGCGAGCCGGGGGCTCGGCCGGCACGGAGCTCGGGGATTTTCCTCCTGCCTCGCGGCCCCTTCTCCTCCCCTCCTTCCCCTGCAGCCCAACATGTCACGAGCGCCAAGAGGGCAGACACGGATTCAACCGCACGTCAAGCATCATAGCCACGCCATTCGAGGAGATGGGTGTCAACGCGCACCACAATAGCTCGAGTGCGAAGAGCAGTTCTGCAGTGCTGTCTTTTGGTTCTCCTCTTTCTCCTGCTCTTGCCCCTGCTTTATCCTCATCCCGCTCCAGGTCCGCGTCCTCGTGGTCCTCCTTCTCCCTCTCCTCCTGCTCCCCACACGTCCTCCTCCTCCCCCTCCTCTTCCTCGTCGTCGTTGTCGTCTTCCTCCTGCTCCTCTTCCTCCTCTGCCCGCTTATCCTGCTCATGCTCCGCCACCTCCTCCTCTTCCTCCTCTTCCTCTTCCTCCTCTTTCGCTTCCTCTCCCTCCTCTTTCTCTTCCTCCTTCTCCTCCGCTTCCTCCTTCTCCTCCTCCTCCTCCTCCTCCTCCTCCCTCCCTCCCTCACTTCCACCCATCCCCTTCCCCCTGCTCGCCCTGTCCCCTCAACCATACCCACCTCGTGGGTTGTGCAAACGTTGCGCATGCTACACCTGCGGCTCGCTTACGCACGTTCTACATACACATGTGCACATACGAGCTGCAATCATACGTGCGCAATCGTGCGTACACATGTAATTGAGAAACACCTGGGCGAGGTTTTTCCGCGAGATGGCGCCACGAATTCGGCGGCCTTATCGCCATTCACCTGCCTCACAGCTGCCACATTCACCTGCCCAACACTGGCGAAACATATAAATCGATGCACAATGGCATGCGGAAGTGTGAATATTCATGTGCGGCCGTGATAAAGATTATCCCGGAAAAGCAACCTAACAGAGATGTGTAGAAGCATAGCTGGAAACATTGCCTGTGGTATTCATGTAAGAGTGCTGTTGTAGAATTCTGGTGTTCTCGCAGTCGCATTCGGATTCGCAGTGGCAGTCGCAGTGGCAACATCAACGGCAGTCGCAGTGGCACTGCCAGTAGTTGCAGTAGCAACAGCTACACTAGCAGCAGCAACAGCAGCAGCAGCAGTAATAGTAACAGTAGTAGTAGCAGTAGAAGCAGTAGTGATGGTAGTAGTGGTAACAGTGAAGTAGTAGTTGTAGTGTGTGGAGTGAACGAGTAGGAATGATGGGAGCAGTGGCAGTAGCAGTAGAAACACTCGGGACTGGAGTTCAGCAGTAGCAGCAGTAGTGGTAGCAGCCAAAATGTGGCCCGGGAATGGAGTTCTGGGAAGTCGAAGAGCACGAAGTGGCCTACAGTTGGACCCGGGCATCCAAAATGTGGCCCGGTAATGGAGTTCTGGGAAGTCGAAGAGCACGAAGTGGCCTACAGTTGGCTCCGGGCATTCAAAATGTGGCCCGGGAATGGAGTTCTGGGAGGTCGAAGAGCACGAAATGTGTGTGATTGTTTGCTTAAAGCGAGCCCGGCCCTCGCCTGTCCGGCTCCCGCCCAGACCCCCCTGGGAGTCATCAGATGCTCTCTTTTGACCCATTAGAAGCCTATCAGTCTTCGCTGTTAGGTAACATACACGCATACACATACGTATACATATACACACATACATCCATCCATCCATGCAACCATCCATCCATCCATCCATTCATATATACATATACATACCTACCTACCTACCTACATACATACATACATACGGACACATACATACATACATCAGAGTGAGGGGGCTGAACCGAACGGTCATTCACTGTCCCTGGGTGCGTGGCTGAAGTGGAATTCCACGATGCGGATTCTTGAACATTATTTATTCTAAAGAATAATTATTGTTGGGCCCCCTGGTGCGCGCCCCCCCTGCGCCGCCTAGGCCGCAGCTACATTTTCATCATTTTCGTGAGGAAGCCTCAGAAAAGAGGGTGTGTACAGGATCCGGTTGTTTTGTTGTAATCCGCTTTCCCTTGCAACAATAGAAAATGACATTTCTTGTTCTAATATAATCAAATTTCAAGAATCCCTTGCGTGGCTGAAGCGTGGGTCAATCCCGCGCGCTCTTGCGGATTCGTAGGAAACCCAACTTTTTAAACATTTCTGTCAAACGGGCTTTTGCGAGCAACTTTTTCGAACTTCTGCGACAACGGTTGCGCACCTGCCAGGGCCATCATCCCTGTCAAATAATACCATGCGGGACACAAGAAATAATTAAGAATTTTGTGTGGGTCCTCTTAACACCTGGTGCGCTGCTTAACAACTTCTGTGGGTGTGTACTCCGCGCCAGTGTAGTAGCCACGGTCGTCCGCAGGCCACGAAGTGAAGTGTCCGAACGTCATAGGGCGGGAAGCTGGGTGTGGGTGGTGGCGAAGAGTCGTGTGGATATTTGGTAGAGCTTGCACTGCCCCCCCACAAAGTGGGGGTATTGGCTGGCGTCGCATGAAAACCCTGGCACTGGTGAGAACACTGAGCGTTCGGGTAAAGTGATTGTTGTTGTTGTTGTTGTTGCTGTTGTTGTTTGTTTGTTTGTTTGTTTGTTTGTTTGTTCCCTACCTAGGCTCTGCCTAGAAAGATTCTTACTCACTTGGCTTAAAAGGGGCCGGGCAGTGCAAACCGCCCCGGGCGGTTCCCCCAGTCCCCTGGGAGCTAAGTGAAAGCAACAGCAAAGGTAAAAGCAAACGCGCGGTTCCCCCAGTTGCGCTCTCTGGGTGCCAAGCAAAAGCAAAAGCAAAGGCAAAAGTGAAGGCAAAAGCGAAGGCAAAGCGCAGCATGGCATAGCGCAGCATAGCATAGCATAGCCTAGCCTAGCCTAGCCCAGCCTAGCCCAGCATAGCATTGCGCAGCTAGCATAGCACAGCATCGCATCACATAGCATAGCAGAGCATAGCATAGCGGAGTACAACATCCACTACTGCTGCTGCTGCTGCTGTGTATACATATACACTTATATGCGTGTGCGCAAGTATATTCCATGCGTGTTGTCCGTCTGTAGATGTAGACGTAGCTGTAGGTGTAGATGTAGATGTAAGTCTAGATGTAGATGTAGGTGTCGATGTAGATGTAGGTGTAGATATAGATGTCAATGTAAAGAACTCCCCAGTGCCCCGCCCTCATCTCCGTGCCTGCTTGCTTTTGCTGCTGTCTCGGCGACTTGCTGCCTGCTTCTGCTGCTGCTTCACTTACGGCGTGGCGTCGGCGGTTCTGGCGCTACTACTACTTACCCGTTACGAAAATTATTCATCTTCAGCACTGACGACTAGGGCGTCTCCGATTGGCCCCCCTTCCCCCCGTAGACTCCTAGCACGGCAGTCTTCGGCCTGGCTTGGCGGGAGAGATTTCCGGGGTTCTCCCTGGTAACATTAATAGTATATAACCAATTCAGGATAAAATCTCTCCCCCGTAAATTCACAAGGGAGGTCACTTCCAGGCAACTCTGAATGTCTCCCCATATGAAACCACAAGGAATAATCACTCCCATACCACTTCCCACCACAGCGCCCACACATGTCAATTTTAGCCAAGATGAATTAACTTTCGTAACGGGGATGTACTACTACTACTACGACTAAGACTACGACTACGACTACGACTACGACTACGACTACGACTACGCCTACGCCTACGCCTACGCCTACGACTACGACTACGACTACGACTACTACTACTACTACTACTACTACTACTACTACTACTACTACTACTACTACTACTACTACGACTCGTACTACTACGACTACTCCTTTTACTACTACTACTACCACTACTACTACTACTACTACTACTACTACTACTACTACTACTATAACTACTACTACTACTACTACTACTACTACTACTACTACTACTACTACTACTACTACTACTACGACTACGACTACGACTACGACTACGACTACGACTACGACTACGACTACGACTACGACTACGACTACGACTACGACTACTACTACTACTACTACTACTACTACTACTACCGCTACTGCTACAACTACGACGATGAGGAGAAGGAGGAGGACGGCGTTTACCGCTCCTACTAATGTTGCTTTCCTAGAGGCTCCAGCTCCTAGGTAGGGTCGCACTGGGATAATATTTATATGCGCTCAAAAGTGATGCTTAGACATCTTCCAGTAAGAAATTGTGATCCACCTTCGCTGAACTTATAATGTTACGCTGTATATAAACATGTATATGTATGTATATGTAAATACATGTGTATATATGTGGATGACTGGAACCATATATCGGATATCTTGCACTCCTTTCGCGCGGATCGTGTTCCGCCAGGGTGCCCATCCACAGCCTAGGTGGGCAAACATGCATGCCGCAGTGGGCCCAGTTTGGCAACCCGCTCACGCGGATCGTGCCCTCGCAGCGAGCTCCACCTGCGGCCTCATTGGGCGCGTTCGTGGGAGAGGGGCCTCCGCCATGCGCGGCGCCCCCTCGGGCAGATCGGGCCCCGCAGGCAGTGGAGCGCGCCTCTGCGCGCTTGCTCCGCAGCCCCTTGTCCACACGGCGACGCCATGGCGGACAAACGGAACGATCGAAGGGCTACGCCGAGAACTGCTTGATCTGAGGCTCCAGGGCTGAGGCCCTCCCGCGCCGCCCTGTCCAGGGCCAGATCCCCGGATCTGATGGCAGCGCGCTCGTCCTTGTCCACGCGGCTCTGCAGCGTGCCCAAGCTGGTGCAAGGTCGTAATGTGGCTGGGCCGCGTGGCCGCGGGGGCGTCCACGACGCTGCAGAGGCCGTCTTTGAGCTCTCCTGGGAACCCTGTGGGGCCGTCCTCGAGGCCCGGGAAGCCGGTCCAAAGCGTCCCAATCGTTGGGCAACGTGATTTGGTTCAATGACTTTTGTTCTTCGGGTTCTTACCGGTGTCGAGAGCGTCGACGAAGGCCAGAAGGCGTTCGATGGTTAGTTGGGTGGTCCTCAGCGACGAGGAGGAGCAGTACGACTAAGACTCCCTTGATACAGGACTGAAGAGCCCCTTGGGGGTCCTGGGCCGTAGGGGTATGTCCTCCCCGCCAGCAGACCAGCGAGGGCTGGGCGTCGGCGACTTGTTTGCGGCCGTGAGATTTCGAATCACTTTCTCCTCGCGGAGCGACAGGGGGCATGCGCTAAGACGCCTCAGGTGTGCGACCGCTCGCACGCACTCGAACATATTTTGCCACTGCTTGCGCCAGCGGGCACGACGTGTCAAACTGTAGGCTATCATGTAGGATTGCGGAGACTTGCCGAGGTTGCGAAGACGAGGAAACAAAAGAACGTCCCGAAGGGGTGAATACGGATTTGCCCCATTGGCCCCCCTCGCCTCAATATGAGCCCCCAGACCGTCGGCAAGTCCAAGATGCTCCCATGGCCTTCAAAAAGCCTCCCAGGGGGCCTCCCCAACGCGACCCTAACAAGCCACCGAGAGGCCGTCTAAGAGATCCCCACCGAGCGCGTTCCACTACTCGCAAAGTGCCTACTCGCAAACGTCTGGAAACAAACATAGCTTGCCTCGATGAAATATACCGTAACCCCCCCGAGGCGGATCCGGGCTATTTGCGAGTACTTACTTCGCGAGTCGTGGAACGCGCTTGTCTAGATCCCCAAAGCCCCTCCCGAGATGCCGCGCAGGATGCCGCCAGGAGCAAAGGGACCCCAGCGGGCGCCCAGGAGGTCCCCAAGAGACTCTAGGCCTCCTAGATGGGGTCCGACTAAAGAGGTTCGGAGGATCGCGCCGCACCGCCGACGCATCACCGATGCGGCGCGATGCGGAGCTCGATTTTCTCCACGTCGATGCCGCCGATGCATCCTCGATGTCGCCGATGCATCGCCGATGCATCAACGACGTATGGGCGCAGCGGCGAGGTCCTCCGACCCCGTCGACTCCGACACGCTCTATAGGAGGCCTCTGGGAACGCCCCGGAGGCCCAGAGCGGCCCCCCCCAGACCCCCGACGTCATGATTTTTTCGTGACGCGACCCCCAGAGGTCCAGACCCATTCCCCGGGACCGGTTTTTCATCCCGAGTCGTTTTTTGACGGTCCCGAGGCCCGGTGAGGGGCCTCAGAGGCCGAAGATAGCGAAAAACCTCCCGTCGTGATTTTTTCACAACGCGAGGGGGTCTGGGCCCGCCGCTCTCCGCGCTCCTCCTGCCCAGGCGCAGCAGGTCTGCGCCCGCAGGTGCCGCAGCACGACCGGGGCCTTCGTGACGGTGGTGTACGCGCAGCAGGTGCGCCGTGCGGGCGCGCGGCCCTCCCCGGACCTCTCGCAGGGTCTCGGCCTCGGGGTGCCTCGGAAGTCCCATGGCTCCGGCGAGATCTGGCGGCCGACCGCTCCCCGCCAGTCTGGGGAGGAAGAGGCACGGATGCCGCTTTGCTTCGTTTGCGCCTCTTTTGGGCCTCCTGTGAGGCCCTCGTCGACACGACTGGATTCGCCTCGGAATTTTGGTCAGAACGCGCCCCAGGAGAGGTCTGGGTTGCAGCGGTATCGGTGTTTGGTGGCTTCTCCACACAGAAAGCTTCGAGAGCCCGGCGTGGTGGTGAGGGAGTAGACTTCAGTCGGGCGTCCAAGAGGGGACGAGACTATCTAGGCCTCCCAGATAGGGTCGGAGCAGATGGGGTCGGAGGATCGCGCCACATCGCCGATGCATCGGCGATGCGGCTCGATGCGGGGCCCGCGTCCCGGGCCCGTTCCTGGTGGTGGCGGGGCCCGAGATCGGCCCGCAGAGGCCGCCATCGAGAAAGAGCGCCCCGCGGCGGCCTGGTATCGGCCCGAGGAGGCCGAAATCGAGAGCGAGCGCCTGGATTCAACAGAAGAAGCAACAACGCCATAAACATAAACTTTTGGCGCTCCGCGCGGATCTCTTGGGATATGCGATGGACCCCCTCCCTGGCGCGCGGAGCGCGCCAGGGGTGGCGCCGCCGGGGGGGTCCAGCGCGGATCCAAGAAATCCGCGCGGAGCGCCAAGAGTTTATGTGCATACCGTGTTTCCTCATTCGCGAGACCGAGAACGAGCGCCCAGATTAAAAGCAACCTAGACCGTCGGCGATCTGAGGCCCTCCCCCCCCAGCCCTTCGCCCTGGCCCTGGCCCCACCTGGCCCCCGATCAGCTGCTTGTTCGTTTCGCCGCTGGTTCGCCAGCCGTGGCTCCGCCCCCGCCCCCGCGCCCCCCCCCCCCCCCTCCGGGCGCTGGCCCCTTGGCCCCTGCCTCCGCGCCCCTGGGCCTCGTCGTGGCCTCCCGGCCCTGGACCTCCTCCTCCTCCTCCTCCTCCTCCTCCTCCTCTCCTCATCCTCCTCCTCCTCCTCCTCCTCCTCCTCCTCCTCCCCTCATCCTCCTCCTCCTCCGCCTCCTTCCTCCTCCTCCTCCTCCTCCCTCCTCCTCCTCCTCCTCCTTCTGGCCCTCCCCCCCAGGGCCGCCCGGGGGCGGGCCTGGCTGATGCCCAGCTCCAGCGCGTCGCGCGGAGACGAGCTCGTCGGCTGAGAGCCAGCACGTGTCTGCCGGCGGCCGTGGCTGGACCGCCTGCGGTGAGGAGGAGGAAGGAGGAGGAGGAGAGGAGGAGAGGAGGAGGAGGGCGGCGGAGGAACGAGGAGGAGGATGAGGAGGAGGAGGAGGAGGAGGAGGAGGAGGAGGGAGGAGGGCGGAGGTAGGAGGGCGGAGGAGGAGGAGGAGGGAGGAGAGAGGAGGAGGAAGGAGGAGGGAGGAGTAGGAGGAGGAGGAGGAGGGCGGAGGAGGAGTGAGGAGGAGGAGGAGGAGGAGGAGGAGGGCGGAGCAGGAGGGGGAGGAGATTGAGATTGAGATTGAGATCCCCGTTGCGAGTGCAAGCCTGGTTATCGGCCCCTGGTCGCTGCCTCAGTGGGTCAGCCTTGCCACGGGTCTTAGGGGGGAGCCCGGCTTCTAAGCGACGGAGGTACTCTCGGCCTGTACGAGTGGGGTGTACCTGACACGGCTTGCCCAAGGAACTTAGTTGTTGGTCAGCTATGGCCCCACACGAGCCGCATAACCACACTTTCACAAGGGAGTGATACTTAAGGAGATGGGTTGGATGCAGCCAGCCCCTCGCTACATGAATGCGCATCCCTTGGGCAGGGGCGTAAAGGGTCCCGTTAACGTTAACGAGCTCCCCGCAGGGGGTGAGTTTCCACTCCTCGACGGTAGCGTGTGACGCTTTGCTAAAGCATCTGATGCATTTGCGCTGACACTCCGAGAGCCGATGAGCCGAGCGAAAGGCAGAGAGCACATCAGCAGAGGGGCGGGGAGGGGTTGGGGGAGGAGGGGGTACCCCCTCGTTCTTTCTCTCCCTGGCTCCCCGGGCCTGCTCCTGCTCGGCACGAACACAATCGAACGTGGCACGAAGGAGACGCATGCGCACAAGCATGGCACGGTGTTCCTGCAACTTAACCTCCTGGCGCACTGGGGCAGGGACACGGGCAAGGTGAGCTGCAGCTTCGGCCAAGCTGTCTGCAAAAGTGTTCGCAAGGACGTGCGTGCTGACGGCACGCTTAGACACAATGTCCTGTTCACTCTGGTGACTGTGAGTGAAAACGACTGAAATTAGAAACGGCGGCCTGGCACACAACTGGTCGCGGATCCGTGCCCACAAATCGGCGTCAGGGCCGTGGGGCCGCTCAAACATCCTAGTGTACCATCCCGCTGCTAGCGGTTCGAAGCCTGTTATATGCAGCATATATCCTGTGGTGCTCTCTAGGGCCAAAAGAAAAGCACGATTGTCCCCTCGGGCGACCACCTGGCGAGTGCCACAAAGGGGTCCCATATGGAGGCTTCGAGGGACACAGGGGCAAGCGAATTAAAGCAGGCGATCACGAGACCTACCCGTCGGAGCCTGGGCCATTTGGACTCAAGCCCTCTCGACGCGTCCCCAGACACCAGCAGAGGCTCACCTTGAGTCCCGTGCCCGAGACAGCCACCCACAACTTCAGGCACTCCTTCGGGCCACCACAGGTCCTGATCAACGGGCTCAGGGGCCCAGGTCCACGGCGCAGGAATGAAGACTCGGAGCCAGAACGCTTCGTCACAATTCACTTGGCCGATGGCGGCAGGGGCGTGTTGGGCGTTAGCCTCATATGCGGGCGATCCAACATTCTTTTCGCACTCCCAGTACCTATGCAACAATGTTTCGGGATACCGCTGGCACCTATCACAGATCTCGGTGCCTCGGAACTTCGCAAGCAAGAGTTTATTTTTCTGTTTTGGGCCAACAACCCGCAGCAGCGATCATGACAATGGTTTCTGACAGCTTGCGTCCATGTGGGGAGACCTCGAGCTGGTGCGCCAGCTTCTGAAAGAAATCCATGTCCACCCCGCGCTCGAGCCCTCCACCCGCGTAGTGGCGACTTGCCGTCTCCCAGCGCTTCTGGGACACTGAACGAAGCAAGTCTTTCAGCAGGTGATCGTGGCGGTCGATATGCACATCGCCTGTGTAGGACTCGTCTGGAAACTACGCGCCTCACTGGCCACCACGCGGTGAAGGAGCAACGCGTCCCAGGGTGGGACCGCGTGAACAGGCAGACCGGCGAGCTCCAGCTCGCGCGCCTCGACGTCGCAACCCGCGACCCTGTCACTGGGCAGCCCGTTTACGTTGATTGGAGTATTACCTGCGAACACAGCACTTACGCCCCTCGCAGGCAGGCTTGCTCCAACAACGACGGGGTGGCCGCCGCGGCCATGGTCCGGGAGAAGCGCGCCAGGTACCCCCCCGAGCACGGGAACCTGGTCCCCCTGGTCTTCGAGACTGGGGGCCGGCCCTCCGACGAGGCGGCCGAATTTATTCGGACATACGGACAGGATATGGACTCGGCGGAACGCGGGGCCACCCTGGGAACCGTGTGGCGACAACTCAGCCGGCGCCTCCAGGCCGGGAACGCAGAGATGGTGTTGAGCGCCCTCAGTCGGTGAGCGCCCCGTTGTCGCCACTGACGACCACCACAACCAGCAGGCTGACCACCAGCATCACCATCACCAGAACGACCACCACGAGCACCAGCATCACCAGCAGACTGACCGCCGGCACGACCACCACGATCACCACCAGCACGAGTGACCTCCAGCACCACAATTACTAGCCACCACGCCCACCACCAATACGACCACCGCGACCACCACCAGCACGACCACGACGACCACGACGCCCCCCTCCAGCACGACCACAGCGACCACCCCGACGACCGCCGCCGCCCCCCGTCCCCCTCTCCCTTCCCCCTCCCTCCCCTTCCCCTGCCGGGCCGCCCCTGCTGCTACGCTTTTTGCGCGCCTGTCCCCTCCTCCTTCCTCCTCCTCCTGCTGCCTTCCTCTCCCCTTTCTCCCGGTTGTATGAACTCGTGCGCAGGCCGGTCTCCAAAGGGGGGCCGGCCATTGTGTACAGGTGGCGGACTTTGGGGACCCTTGCTCAGGGCAGCTCCCTAAGAGCTGGCGGGGGCGCCAGACCCGCGGCCAGCGGGGGAGGAGGAGGAGGAGGAAGAGGAGGAGGGGGAGGAGGAGGAGGAGGAGGAGGAGGAGGAGGAGGAGGAGGAGGAGGAGGGAGAAGAAGGAGGAGAGGGCACACACATCAGTAGATACAAATCCGAGGATTCCCGTTTTTTTTCCATATTCTCTGCCCCCCCGCCCACTTCCCATATTTTCTTCATATTTTCCTGGGAGTCATCGAGTCATTGTGTCTGTGTGTTTTTTCCTCTCCTGAGGAATTGAAGAAATCGGCAGGAGAATTCCGGGGGTTCTCGTACGTTTCGTAGCTTCTTTTACGAGAGTGGCCCCAATGCACCGTGCCTCCATTTACTCGTCCATCCTCCTCCTCATTCGACAGATAACGGCTGCCCTCTCGCTTGCTCCTACACTTCTCTGGTTACCCCAACTATCCTGGGCATCGTTTCTGGATTCGCGACGCGTCAACAATCGGCAAAATCTCTGGGGTTTCTCGGACGTTCCATCGCCTCTTTTAAGACAGCGGCGCCCATGTACCGTGCCATGTCTGGACTCCGTGCAGGCCCCGCTCCAATGCGGCAAGTGCATCGAATGTCTTGTGGGCTCTGGGGGTCGAAAAACTGTGCACCGTGCCAGTCCTAGGGTCGAGGATCGACGACGCCTCGGGAGATGCCAACGCAGCACGGTGCACACACGTCGTCTGCGGATTCTCGGAGGCCGTTTCGCCTCCAGACGCCTGCCAGCAGCTGCGCCTCGTCGAAAACGTTCTGGGGGTGCCAAGGTCGTCCCGAGATGTCCCGATCGGCCGCCGGAGGCGCGAGATCTGGCCCGGAGATTCGACCTCCTCGCGCCGCGACCAAACTCACGACGGAGGGCCGTCGGTGGTCCAGGTCGTGACACCTGCGGGCCTGAATCCTGCGAGGGTCATGTTGCTCTCCCATCGTTCTTTTGGGCCACATCCCAGAAGTCATTTCGAGCACCCGGAAACGTGCCGAAAGAGTGTCGAGAGAGTGTCGAAACAGTGTCGGGCGCGTGTCTCCCAGGGCCCGACACGTGAAAGCCTCGAGTTTCGGTACTTTCTGGGTGCTCGAAACTCTTCCTGGTGGTCAAGGCTAAAATAGGTTGGAACATCCTAACGCGAGGGGCGTGCGTGCTGGCCCGGGAAGCACGGAGGGCGGCGGCAGCAGGCGAAGGTCAGGGGTGGAGGGCGGGGGAGGAGCGGAGGGCCCAAACTCCCGACGTCATGCGTTGTGTTTTTTTGGTTTGTTGCTTTAGCGTCGGAAATCTCGACCCATTCCCCAGGATGGGGTTTAGGTCGGGTGCGTTCTCCTGGAGGCGATTTCTGGAAGAAAAATGGAGAGGAGTCAAAACGCATTCAACAACAAACCAAACGCAATCGAAAACTCGTCCCCAGACTTTTTTTGTGTGTGTGTGTGGGTGAAACAATGTTGGGATCTTCTTCCTGTAGGGGGGCATGCCCGACTTAAGGTTGGTTTTTCATCTGCAGTCCTTGTTTGACAGCCCCAAAACCCTGTGAGGGCCCCCGGAGGAGCGGCGAAACACCTCCCGTCATGTTTTTTCTTTCATGACTCGATGGGGTTCTGGGGGTGGGGGAAGAGTGGAGGGAGGAGGAGAAGGAGAAGGAGGAGGAGGAGGAGGAGGAGGAGGAGGAGCGCCCCGTGCCTTGGCAGGAGGAGGAGGGAAGGAGGAGGAGGAGGAGGAGGGGGAGGGGGAGGGAGGGAGGAGGAGGAGGAGGAGGAGGAGGAGGAGGAGGAGGAGGAGGAGGAGGGAGGAGGAGGGGGGGGAGGAGGAGGAGGAGGAGAAGGAGGGGGAGGGAGAGGGGGGAGGAGGAGGAGAAGAAGGAGGAGGAGGAGGAGGAGGAGGAGGAGGAGGAGGAGGAGGAAGAGGAGGAGGAGCAGAACGAGGAGGAGGAGGGTGCACACTGGGGCCATCACCAGGGCCCTGCACTGGGGCCCTCACTGGTCACTGGGGCGCACGCTGGGGACGGGGGTCACAGCCTGGGCCCTGCGGAGCCTGATGTGTGTCTCTCTCCATTTCTCATATCTCCTCCCTCTCTCTCTCTCGCTCTCTGCCCATGTGTATATCTATATATATACATATAAACATACATGCATGCAGGGCTTAAATTTACGTGTTTACGTATGCAGGACTGTCTGTCTGTCAGTCTGCCTGTCTGTCTGTCTGTCTGTCTGTCTGTCTGAATGTATCTGTATGTATGTACGTATGCATGTATGCATGCATGTATGCATGCGTGCATGAACGTATGCATGCATGTATGTATACATGCATGTCTGTCTGTCTGTCTGTATGCATGTCTGTCTGTCTGTCTGTCTGTCTGTCTGTCTGTCTGTCTGTCTGTCTGCCTGTAGGTATGCATGTATGTATGTATGCATGCATGCATGCATGCATGTCTGTCTGTCTGTCTGTCTGTCTGTCTGTCTGTCTGTCTGTCTGTCTGTCTGTCTGCCTCTGTCTGTCTGTCTGTCTGTCTGTGTCTCTGTTTGTCTGTTTGTCTGTCTGTCTGTCTGTCTGTCTGTCTGTCTGTCTGTCTGTCTGTCTGTCTGTATGTATGTATGCGTGTAGTATGCCTGCATGCATGTATGCATGCATGTATATGTACGCGCGCACGTACGTATGTATGCACGTATGTTTGTATGTACGTGTGTATGCATGCACATATACATACATAGGTATCCAAACATGCGCGTACACATTGTATGCAATGTGTTTGTTTCCTCTCACTCTCTCACTCTCTCTGGCTCTCTACATTGCGAAGAGGATGTGAGCAAATGGGGCTTGGCTTTGAGAGTGCGGTGCAAAAGCGCCACCGCCACGCGCTACGAACAACAGAGTTGGACACGAGCCCGACCGGAGACTCGCCTGGGGGCTCCACCTGGATACTATGGGAAATCAGGGGTTTTACTTACTGGCTCGAATGGGAACCCCACCCCCATTTGCGGCACCTCAGCGCTTTCAAGAATTCGCCGATTGCAAAGCTTATCATCACAATATCCACACGATGACAAATCTCGAGGACCAACCCAGGAAATCTCTAGGCCACACGCTGTGCCTTGCGAGCGGAGAGTGTGTCGCTCCACCCCCCCGGGGCGGGAAGCTGGGAACAGCTCGGGACGTTGACGCCCAGGGACCGGGAAACGGATAGGTCGCTGTGCCGAAGCGCGGTGGGCCAGAGCCCGGCGGCGCTCCCCGGGGCGAAGGAGGAGGAGGAGGACGACAACGGGGAGGAGGAGGAGAAGGACGAGCGGTGCGTTGCGCGACGGGCGGTTGTCGTCGCGCCCGCGCGCCGCCGCCCTGAAGCAGGGTGCCTCTCCAACCCAAGCCGCGATGCGCGAAGCGCGAACACCTCCTCGTCGTCGTCCTCCTCCTCCTCCTCCCGTTTTCGGGTCATGACTCGGGTCTCTGGCGGCCGTTCGGGACGACCCGAGTAACCCCGGAACGCTCTTGGCGAGGCGCAGCCGCTGGAAAACACCTCGCTGTCAGAAACCGCTGGGGACCGACGAAAGGTACGATAACCACCGAAAACTATGAAACCGACCGGAAACCACGAAAAGATACGAGAACCGACGAAAACTACGAAAACTGCCGACAAAAAACACCGAGAAGTGAACCGGAACCGGCGGAGCGGCACCTGGGAGCCTCCAGACGGGGGTAAATGCAGACGGGGGTCAGCCAGAGCGCCGGGTCTTGCAGGATCCTGCAAAGCCAGGGGCGCACTGACCCGGGCTTGGGTGCATGATCCTGTAGGATCCTGCAGGATCCTGCAAGATCTTGTAAGACCCTGTAGGACCCTGTAGGATCCTGCAGGATCTACTGACCTGCAGGATCCGGTAGAATCTTGCAGGATCTTGTGGGATCTTGCAGGATCCTGCAAGATCCTGTAAGATGTTGCAAAATAATGTCAAGCCTGACGGGCCCCGGCCTGGATTGACCCGGGTCAGTAGCTCCCCGAGGCACGCTGAGCCAACAGCTCCTGGCCGCACGTCCAGGAGGAGGGTCCGTCCTCTGCTCGGGCGGCCGCCGCGCGCGGGGGCGGGCAGCCCCGAGCCGCCCCTCGAGGAGGGCGGAGGAGGGAGGAGGGAGGAGGGAGGAGGGAGGAGGGAGGAGGGAGGAGGGAGGAGGGAGGAGGGAGGAGGGAGGAGGAGGAGGAGGAGGAGGGAGGAGGAGGAGGAGGAGGAGGAGGAGGAGGAGGAGGAGGGAGAGGAGGAGGAGGAGGAGGAGGAGGAGGAGGAGGAGGAGGAGGAGGAGGAAGGGGAGGAGGAGGAGGAGGAGGAGGAGGAGGATAAGGAGGAGGAGGAGGAGGAGGCGGACGAGGAGGAGGAGGAAGACCAGTGTAAACCCAAGACTCATCAACGATGTTGGAATACACCCGCCCTCCAAGCTCCTTTTTCCATGGGACCCTACAAATATTCATTTCCACAGATGGAACTGCTCCGTTGGGGGACAGCCGTGTGAAAATCCTGCAGCGTGCCAAAACACCGTTCTCAGGACTTCAACAACACGAGTTAACCTGGCTGCTACGTCTGGGCGATCCAGGATGGTGCCAGAATATCGTTCCTCGGATATCAACCCCGCGAATCGATGTAACTATTGCGCCCTGGCAAGTCTGAATCGTTTCCCAAGAACTTTTTTTTGTCACGTGAACCAGGAATACCAATGTAACTCTTGGAATCTCTTGAAACGAATATGCGCGGCGCAAAGTCGAGAGCCACGTTTTGAAAACGAACCGCCCTGAATCCTTGTAGCTCTTGCAATTCTAAAAAACGACTGTACGCGGCGCGGAAACGAGAACCACATTTTGACAACAGCCCCGCCTCAATCCGTGTAACGCTTGAAATACGTTGAAACGAACGTGCGCGGCGCTAAAGCAAGAACCACATTTTGAAAACGAGCCACCCTCAATCCGCGAAGGTCCTGCAAATATGTAAAACGAATGTGCGCGGCGCACAGGCGAGAACCGCATTTTGAGAACCACCGGCCTTCAATCCGTAAAGCTTTTACAGTTTTAGGACAAAATTGCGCGGCGCCAAGGCGAGAGCCACATTCAAGCGACCCGCCCTCCATCTGTGAAGCTGTTGCCAATCTTTCAGTTTCAGGGTCATAAATTGTGAGGAAATCTCAAGCGAAACGCCCAGCCCGCCCTTTCGACTGGCCTCGGGGTGCGACAGGGAGGAGTGATCTATGGGGAAAGAGAATGGAGACGGACGAGGAGGAGGAGGTGGAAGAAGGAGGAAGAGGAGGAGGGGGACACGAAGGAGGAACACGCGGAGGAGAAGGAGGAGGAGGGATGATTATGATGCTAATGAGAATGATGCTGAGGATGAGGATGATGATGCAAATGATGATGATGACGATGCTGCTGCTGCTGATGATGCTGCTGCTGCTGATGATGATGATCATGATGATGCTGATGCGGCTGCTGCTGCTGTTGATGTTAATGCTGAAGCTGAAGCTGCTGCTGCTGATGATGATGATGATGCGATGCTGCTGATGATGATGATGCTGTTCAGGGAGGAGGAGGGGGAGGAGGAGGAGGAGGAGGAGGAGGAGGAGGAGGAGGAGGAGGAGGAGGAGGAGAAGGGGGGAGAGGGAGAGAGGGGGAGGAGGGGGGGGGAGGGAGGAGGAAAGCTGGCAGAGCAGGAGCCAGATCGGGAGCCTTGCAGAAGAGGAACGGGACGTCCACCTCCTGCCTGCGATTCGCCAAGACAACGGGCACTGACGCGAAGTCCGGCAGCTGGCAGTCCACCTGGGCGGCCGCCCGCAACCCCCCCCGCTCTCCCGCCCTCTCCACTGACCTCCCCTGCCTGGCCGCCCTTATGCATGCAGTTCGCCTTTCCCCTCCTGCTCTACGCTCCGCGCTCCGCGCTCCGCCTCCTCCTCCTCCTCCCTCCTCCTCCTCCTCCTCCTCCTCCTCCCCTTCCCCTCCTCCTCCTCCTCCTCCTCTCCTCCTCCTCCTCCTCCTCCTCCCCTTCCCCTCCTCCCTCCCCTCCTCTCCCCGTCCCCTCCACCTCCTCCTGCTCCGCCTCCTCCCCCTCCTCGTCCTCCTCCTCGTCCTCCTCCTCCTCCTCATCCTCCTCCCTCTCCTCCCTTCCTCCTCCCTCTCTCCTCCCTCTCCCCCTCCTTCCTCCTCGTCCTCTTCCTCCTTCTCCTCCTCCTCCTCCTTCTCCTCGTCCTCCTCCTCGCTCTCCTCTCTCCTCCTCCTCCTCCTCCTCCCCTCCCCCTCTCCCTCCTCCTCCTCCTCCTCCTCCTCCTCCTTCTCCTCAATTCGTTTTCCTTCTGAATAACTCCCCTGTTGCACCCCGAGGCCAGTCGGAATGGCGGGCCGCGCGTTTCGTCTGAGAGTTCCTTACAACTTATGAGTCTCAAGCGGACAAACTCGAAAGGGTTTCACACATGGATGGTCGGTGGCTTTCAAAAGGTGGCTCTCGCCTTAGCGCCGCGCACATTCGTTTGAACACTTTGCAAGAGTTTCACGCATTGAGGGCGGGCCGTTTTCAAACTGTGGCTATCGCCCAGCTCCACGCACATTCGTTTCAAAGAGCTTCACGGGTTGAGGGCGGTTCGCTTACAACATGCGGCTCTCGCCGTAGCGCCGCACACATTCGTTATGCAAGACATTCACTGATCGAGAGTGGTTCGTTTTCATCATATGGCTCTCGCCTTAGCGTTGCGTACATTCGTTTGAAACATTTGCAAGAGCTTCAGGGATTGAGGGCTGCTCGTTTTCAACATGTGGCTCTCGCCGTAGCGCCGCGCACATTCGTTGTAAACAGTAACACGAGCTTGATTTATTCTCATGGCTACCGTACAAGCCATGGTGTTTTGGAGCGGTTCAGGATTGTCAGTGCGCAGCCGCTACGTTGATTCGTGGTGGAAGTCCCAACAATGGTGTCCTGGCGCGATTCAGGATCGGCAAGACGCCACGGTCAGGTTGACTCGTGGCGTTGAAGTCCTGAGAACCGTGCTTTGGCACGCTCCAGGATTTCTACACGGCTGTCCCCCAACGGAGCATTTCCCTCAGTGGAAAGGAACCCTTGTAGTGGCTATGGAGAGGGAGCTTGGAGGGAGGGTGGATTCCAACATCGTTGAGGAGTCTTGGGTTTACACTGGTCTTCCTCCTCCTCCTCCTCCCTCCTCCTCTCCCTCCTTTTCCTCCTCCTCCTCCTCCTCCTCCTTCCCCCCCCTCCTCCTCCTCCTCCTCCTCCTCCTCCTCCTCCTCCTCGTCCCCCATTTGTCCAGCAGGGCTGTCGTGAGGCCGGCGAAGGGACGCAAAGACCGCCTTTCCCACTGCTGCTCTTGCTGGCCCGCCTCTGTTCTCCGTTTTTCCGGGGACAGGGAGAGGGGAGAGAGAGAGAGAGACCCAGACATGATCGCGTCATTAAACAAAGAGACGGAGCTTTTTCGCCGTTTTCGGCCTCAGGAGGCCCTCGCAAGGCCCCAAGACCGTCAACAAACGACTCAGGAGGAAAAGCCGTGCCTGGGAAACGGGTCGGGACTTCCAGGGACCGCATTGAAATCATTAGGACGTCGCATGTCTGGGGAGAAAGAAAGAGAGAGAGAGAGAGAGAGAGAGAAAGGGATATATATAGAGAGAGAGAGAGGCATAGATAGAGAGAGAGAGAGAGAGAGAATACATAGAGACATATATATGTATATATATATAGAGAGAGAGAGAGAGAGAGAGAAACAAACAGAGAGAGAGAGAGACATATAGGGATATAGCTATAAGTGTATATATATATAGAGAGAGAGAGAGAGAGAGAGAGAGAGAGAGAGAGAGAGGGAGAGAGAGATAGAGAGAGAGAGAGAGAGAGAAAGAGAGACTGAGGGAGAGGAGGGGGGTGAAGGAAGCTGGAAGGAAGAAGGAGGGAGTCAGAGCGAGAAAGAGAGAGAGAGAGAGAGGGAGGAAGAGAGCGACAGCGAGAGACAGGGTGGAGGGGGATGGAGAAAGGGCGGGGGAAGGATGACCGAGTCGCGGGGGATGGCATGGAGTAGAAGGGCGGTGGCATGGGAGCAGGGAGGCGGATCATCGGATGATGCTGCACGGAGGACAAGTGGACGGATGAAAAGGAGGACGAGGAGGAGGTGGAGGAGGCTGTACATAAGGAGGAGAAGAAAAATGATAAGGCTTTCAGATGGTGCTGGAATAAGAACAGGAAGAGGACAACCTCCCCTGGCATTTCCCCTGGCCCCCAGTAGACTCCGCCCTTGTATTGCCCAGGACCCTCTTGAACTTACCCCCTCTGGGATACACCCTCCATCGTCCTCCTCGTTCTCATCATGCATCCTTCTCCTTTATTCGTATGTGCTGCCACCTAGCTGGCCGATGGGGAGCACAACCAGGACCAATCATGCTCGCCAGAATCAACACAGCGCCCACGCTCTCCCTGTCAGCCTTCGGCGTTCTGGCGTCGACGCGGCAGGAGTGCGTGGCGAGAGCGGGACAGGGCGCACCTCGCGTGCGAACGGACACCGTGTCGTCCTCGTCTCGGTGCCGTGCCCGTGTGCCCCGAGGGTCGAGCTCCCGCCTGGGCCTCGCGCGCCCCTCCACGGAGCGCGTGAGCGGACGGCTCTGCAGTTCTCGCCTCGGCGCCGCGCGGATTTCGACGGAGACCGTGGCGCTCTCGCCTCGGCGCGGCGCGGCTTCGGTCGCTCGCCAGGCTTCTGGGGCCGTGCGCGAGCGGGAGCCTCCTCGCCCTCGCGCGTGCGTCGTGTTGGCTTCGCCCGGAGGGGCGGCGTGACCCGCGGGGGCGCCGGGGGCATGCCGCGTGCCTCCCTCGTCGAGCCGCGCTGCGGCAGCGGGGCCGCGCGAGGGCGGGCGAGATGCTGTCCTCGCCCAGGCACCGCGCATCTTGTGCGTGAAAGCGACACTGTCGCTTGTCGGCGGCGGGCGAAAGGGAGAAGTGAGAAGGAGAAGGCCTTCTCAGAAGGCGGCGGGACTCCTCGGAAGCCCTCGCAGCTTGTGACACGCTCTCTGTGTCTCCGGGGAAGGCCCAGAACACTTCTCAGAAGGCCAGGGGGCCTCCGAGCCTTCTGGGAAGGCCCGCCCCCTCTCACTTCCCTCCCCCCTCGCTCGCCGCTGGGCCTGGGCCTGGAGCATGCTTCGTCTTCGCTGCGCTCGCTGGAAATCTGGCCGCCCGAGAGAAGGCGAACACAGTGCTCTTGTCGCAACGCCGCGCGATTTTTTTTTTTTTTTTTTTTTTTTGTTTTGAGGTTCCGCTCGCGCCCGTGCACGGCCCGCGGTCTCCCCCTCACCAAGTCGTTGGGAACAGGATCGCGTGTGAGCGCCTTCCGTGCGCTGGGCGGGAGCGCGCTCGCGTCCCAGTGTCAAGTTGTGCCGTCGCTGATTCTTTGGTTATGTGGGCGGGGGTTAGAATGGGCAGGGCCCGCGCACTTTTTCGACCTGGCTAGCTTGACACTTTCCCCCCCACACCTACTACATCTCCTCCTGTGGCTCCTCCAGACGTGTCAGTTGGGCGGGCTGGGCGTTTCGCCTGAGACTTCCTCACCATATACAGTCCTGGGAGTAGCAGTACTGATAAATATGGAGGAGGTGGGTATCAAAATTCGGCAATCGACTTTGCGCCAGGCACATTCGTCTTAAACGCTTCCAGCAATTACAAGGATGTTGGGTGGGTTCCTTTCAAAATGGGGCTCTCGCCTTAGATGCACGCGAATGTATCTTCAAAGCTTCCAGCAATTACAAAGATGAGTGGCGTGGTTTCAAACCTTGACTCTCGTCTTTGTGCCGCGCGCATTCTTTCAACATGAACCTTTCGCCGTGGCTCTGCGAAGTCGTTCTCAGCAATTGCAGCAGTTGCAAGGATGCGAGGGGGTGGCTTTCAAATTCGGGCTCTCGCCTTAGCGCTGCGCACGCTCGTGGTAAACATTGCAACCGTCACAAGGATGCAGGGCGGGTGGTTTTCAAGATGGACCTCCTTTGCCCGAGCGTCGCGCGCAATCGCCTTTACAACAACGCGCCGCTGTCACGGGGATGGAGGTCGGCTCCTCTTCAAGACGGGGCTCGCATCATCATCATCATCATCATCATCATCATCATCATCATCATCAGCATCATCATTATCATCATCATCATCATCATCATCATCATCATCATCATCATCATCATCACCATCATCACCATCATCATCACCATCATCACCATTATCACCATCATCACCATCATCATCATCATCATCATCATCAGCATCAGCATCATCCTGCTTCTCCTCCTGTTCCTCCTCCTCCTCCTCTTCATGACGGATGGAGGTTGCCTGCGCGCCCCGCGCCCCCGACCGAAGCAAGGATGGAGGGCGGCTCCTTCTCTCGAACTGCAGCTCTCGCTTGGAACTCCCCGGCGTGGAATACGACCAAGCGGTCGAGCAGATGCAGCAACTGCGCGGGTGTAGGGCTTTTGTTCTTCACGTGGGACTCTCTCGCTGCCTACTTCCACGAACTTGATAACTGGGAACGTGAGCTTCTGCGATATATGCCCAGGTGGGTGGGGGGGGCGCGGCTCGTTTTCGAAGCGGAGCTCCCGCTGGTTGCGCTGTTATGAAAGTCTTAGCACGCTCCTTAGGACTCGCTAGGGGGATTCAGGGCACTTCCCTTTCGAGACGGGGCTCTCGCTGCGATCGGCAGAACTCCCTGCTCCATCCCTTCTCCATCGAAATGGGACGAGGCAACAAACCACAATTGTCTCTGAATGGTACTCGTGAACTCGGAGAAAAACTGCCGTGAGATATCAATATTACTGATGCCCGTGAAATTCCCGACCTTGAGCTCCCAACTGTTGATCATGCCAGTGTCATCCGAGGGAATCTGCCACTCTGACGGACTGATGGGGTCCCAGCCCGCCTCGAGCAGATATGTGATGACCGTGCCCTGGGGCCCCCGAATATAAATCTGCCGTCGCTCTGTAGCCATGCTTCTGAGCTCCCGCGCCAGCTGCTGCCGCGACTGCGGGATACCGAATCTGTGGCGCCGAAGTCCAGCATGAGAGCCATGAGCGTAAACACTCCACTGGCATCTTGTAAGCAGGGTCGCGCTGATGAGCGCGAAGGTCGAGCAACGTAGTCAAACGTCGCCCTGTCAATCTCGAAGCAACTGCGTTCGCCAACTTCCGTCTCACTTGTAATAACTGCTGGCTGAACAAGCCGTGGAGCTAATGGCCATATGTGCCAGCAGCCTAAGCTCCTTGCTGCTCGAGACGGCTCGTCAAGCCGTACCGTCTCCACCTTTTTGCTCATCCAATCGTGCCTAGCCGCGCGCGCTGTCCTGGTAGCTCTCGCGTGCCGCTTGCCACCGCCCACGTCCCCGCCGAGGTGCGCCGTCTGGCCCACCGCAATGATGTGGTAGACCTTCAATCGCAAACGTCGTGCAATCAACTTGGCGTCGCACGACCGAATGCAAAAGGTCGCGCTCTTCGGGGAGACTTGCAAACCGGCTGTCTGGGTGGCCTCGCAAATACCAGATAAACATTGAACCATCTTCGCAATCATAACACGTCGTGCTGCACGGTAGCTCTGGCTCAAGTCGTGGATCCACAGCCTGTGTGTCATGTCGACGTGCACCGTCGTTGTCTTCGCCATGCTGTGGTGCGTGACGCACTTGGCAAAACGCGTCCCCGACCTGAGGCCTTGGACGATCGACCTCGCGGGGTCGAAAGGCGCTGAATAGGCGGCAGACTGGCGTGCGCAGCGCGAGGCCATGCGCTGCGGCAGCTCCAGCCCCAAGATCTCCGCGGGGAAATCGAGCCGCAGCGCAGTCTGACCCAACAGCAACCGCCCGATCGTGTCGTAGAAGCTGGCCAGGTCGATGAGCCCGTGCCCGAACTCTGTGGACAACCTCACGGACAACTCCTCGTCGATCGCTCGCAAGAAAGCCTCGCGGATCGCCGAGTTGCCACGAACAGCAGCGTCCCAGTGTGCCTCGCACTGGTCTGTCCATGTACACTGCGAACGTGCCGCTCGCGAGCTGCTGGCCACAGTCGTGCGATGCGCGGAAGCAGTCCTATCGCGCGATCTTCCTGGAACTTCTTGGGAAGCAACGTCCCAATCGTCAACGAAAGCTGATGTGGCCAATCTTGTCGCACCTCGCATATATTGAGAAGCGCGGCGAGCTCGTCGAGGGCGGGATCTGGAAGCCGAGAGGTGTCCAGCGGTGTCAGACGACCCACGCCCATAGCACCGCACTTCATGTGACCAGGCGCTTCCCCCAGGATAACGCCATCATGGGGAGGAAGCGCCTCGTCCGAAAATCTCGGCCGAATATCATGAACAAAAAGCCCGCTTAGCTCGCCCGGCGGCTGGCCTGACGGGCCCCGCAGTGACCTCTCTTGTGGTCCATGATGTCATTGGGGGTGTACCATTGACTTGCCATTGACTTCCAATTTGTCGCTGACCAATGGCTGCTCTCTGATGGCCCTGTGGAGGGCGCTCGCAGCTGGGGCAGACTCCGCCCGCGTGCGGAACTCGCTCATCGCCTGGTCCAGCGCGCGCCGCTGGGCCCGCCGAGCAACCTGATCAGCCGCCTCTGCCGCGGTCTTGAGCTCTCCCAGGGAACTCTCAGCCGTGCGCCCGAAAAACTGCAGCCAGACATCCCAGGAGTAACGGTCAGAGTGCCGAAGAACTTGATGACCGCGCTCTGGGGCCCCCTCCTCGGGGCGGCGACAGCGTCTAAGGAGGAACTGCTGCTTAATGCCCGGATGTTTGCCCCTGTGTCTCGCCGAGGTGGTTGGCGCAGCAGCGACGCGCGTCCACCAACTTGCAATCTTATCCCTGAGGGCAACCTCTCTCGCAGGCTTGGCCCCCCGCGCACCTGTCTCGAGAAACTCGACAGCGTCGCCGCGCGATCTGCCGAGAGCGACCCGACCGTGATGAGAGTGTGCGGTAGCTTCTGCCGCCCGAAACCAGGCTGCGAACAAGGCTGACACGAGGCCCGAATCGCTTGAGCAGAGCCTGGAGGCTACGGAGGAGGCAACAGCAGGGGCAGTGGGGGAGGCACCGGCGGGAAGAAACCCTGCAGCTTTCCTCTGTTCTGTCCACAGCTGTTCAGGAATCAGAAAAGTTTCAAGTTCGGGGGAAACGGGGGGCCCTGAACTCTCCATTGGTGGTGCAGAACCTGACTCGACAGGGGCGGTGCACGGGGTGGGGTTCTCACGCTGGACTGAATTCGACTGAGGCTGATCTTCCACGGGGGAGGCGTGGGCGGTCGGGGAGGCCAGTCCGAAGGTTGGCCTCGTGGATCCACGGGTCCTCCTCGCTGCCGTCGGAGTCAGGGTCCTCGCCGCCGAAACCTGTTTCCGCCTCGCTGCCTACTCTACCATGGGGATCAGAATTACAACATGTTGACTGCTCATGCGTATTGCTACTGCACAACTCGAGCTGCTCACTAAACCACTCGCGCACCTTGCAGTCCCTGCGCTCGTTAGCTGTCTGACGTGCAGTCCCAAGCTGAGCCTTAGCCCTACTTGACTTGGACCCTGGGGTTGGCTGCTTGGAAGGCCGGCCTACACAGGGCAACTGTTTGGGCAGCGAGAGCACGCGCGTGAGCATCTGGCTAGCTGAAGCCGCAATCTTTACACTGAGGCCTATAAGGGGCTTCCAAGGGGCGTTGACAACTGCTGGGGCGGATCGCAAGTGCGGACGGGCGGTCTCATTAAAGACAACTTAATCAATGTGGGGAGATTTTAGCTTGCCGCCTGGCGCGCAGTTGAACTCGGCATCGGGCAGCCAGACAGAGCCGCCGACTCGCGTCAGAAACTCCGACCTCTTGAGGTCGGCAGGGGGACATGTTCCAGTCGGCCGTCACCAGCCAGGGCAGATGGATGGCCGTCAGCGCGCCCCCCAACCTGGCGAAATAGTTCACGTTCTCGTTGGTGAACCCCATGCCGGAGAAACCGCAGTAGATGCACACAGCGAGCGCGGAGCCCTTCATGTCCAGAAGGCAGGAAAGGAACCCATCTAGAACTCCTCCTCGCTCTGCCTGAAGTTTGTTGCACGTGAAGGCGGCGTCGAGCAAGCGAGCTGGCCTATGATTGCGTACAAGTAGCCACTCGCCACCTTCATTTGAATGCTGCTGGTCGCCTTGGGCGTATCGAGACTTGGGCCTGGCTGGCTCCATTGTGAAGCAGACGCAGATAAGAACTTTTCGCTTTGCCAATCCTTTTCCGTGTGCCGATTTCTTGCCACGTGCGTCTCGCGCACGCCTGAGAAGTCGCGCGCGCCGCCAAGCTCGGTCAAGCGCCCCCAGGGCTTGTCCCCCATGCACGTGACGCGGCTGAAGAAAATGTTGACAGTGGGATCGGGCTGCTGCTGCGCAGCCTCACCGCTTTCCCCCGCGATGTTGAAAAGCTGGTTGCCGTACTGCCTGTGCCCTCAGTGACAGTGGTGGCGTTCAGCTCGCTTGAAATGGCCGAAGTTGCACCGGTTGTGGGTGCCATGCTGGCGGCGTCTGAGCTCGCGGCGGCGCCGCTGCTGCCGAGCTCCGCCTCCGATAGTCACTCATCCTTGGCGACGTCGCCAGCGCCAGCCGCAGCCGCCGCAACGCCCGTGCCGCCGCCCTTGGACTTGAGGTCGGCCGCCGCCTGCGCCGCCGCCGCCGCCGCGAACTTGGCCTCCGAGAGCCGCGTGGCCTCCTGCTTGAGCTCCTCGTCCGTCGCCGAGGGCGCCGCGGCGCTGGCGGCGCTGGCCTCCGCAGGCGCAGCCCCCGTCGGAGGCTTGCCAGCCGTGCCCTCCTGAGGCTGGCTCGCCGCGGCCTGGCCCTCATCGGTCTTCCTCTTCTTGCCCGTGCGCTCCTCGACGTCCGCCTTGGCGGGGTCGAGCTTCTGCGTGAACTTCTGCAGCTCGTGGTCCTTCGCGGCAAACGACTCCTGCGTGGTCTGCAGCTGCAAGTTGCGCAAGGTGACCTTGTCGGCCTCCTCGCACTCCCACTCCTCGAACTTCTCGAAAGCCCGTGGGTTCATGTGCGCGCTGAAGTGCACGCCCTTGTCCTGAGTCTCAGCTGCCGTCTTGCTGATTCCCTCCGCCTGAGCAAGAGCGCGCGTAGCACTCTTCTTCGCTGCCTCGGCTCTGGCGAGAGCCAAGGCCGTGTCCTGCTCCTTAGCCTCGGCGGCCTGGAGCTGGCGCCGCAGCCGAAGCACCGGGGTCACCAGCTGCTCGTGCCGATGGCTGGCCGGCTTCCAAGCGCCATCGGCGCGCTTCACCGAGTCCACCTCCGAGACGTCCTGTGCGGCCGACTGGCCCTGCAGCTTCGAACGCTGAGCTGCCAGAGCGGCTCGGAGCTCGGGGTCATCACTGACCTCGACCACCTTCGCCAGCAAGCTGTCGAGGCTCTTGGTAGCCTGATCGTTCTGGCCCCGACGGCGGCCTGGGCTGCGATTGCGACCGCCCTGGCCATGGATACATTGAACGTTCTTGCCGTCGCTGATGTGCTCAACTGCTTCGTCGAAAGACGCCCGTCGCTCCTGAGGCGGACCTCGCTGACGAGACGGGTCGAACATCACTTGCTTCCCACACGACAACCACTTCTGATTGTTGGCCACCAGCTTGCTATTGTATTCGCACGTCTTGCAATGAATGCATCTGCTCCAAGGAAACTTGGATGCTCCTCCCATGTCGTGGAAAACAAAGTAAATATCTCCTGTCTTCGTTGACGCCGACTGCTGTGGGCTCAGCAGCCAGCGAAATCCCCGAAGCACTGCGCGGAAGTGCAGGAGAGGCTAAAGCACGGGCCCTGCGCATGGGGGCGAGGGAGTTGGTGCTCGAGCCCAAATTGCTTGAGAAGGGGGGGAGGAGGAGGTGGATGGGGGAGGGGGAGGAGGGGGGGGGAGGGGGACAGGGGAGGAGGGAGGTGGATGGGGGACAAGCTAGGTGCGCTCGCGTCATATCTGACGTCCTACCCCTCCCTCCCATCACTTACCATGGCGTAGATCTCCTCTCTATTCGCACAATCGGATGTCGAGCAAGGCAATGATTCCGAGAGGGTGCGCGATGCACCGTAAAGCACGGCATAACAAGGCGTAGAAGAACACAGCAAAGCGCAATACGTCATAGCATGGCGTGGCGTTGCGTAGTGAGGAACTGCATCACAAAGCATTGGAACACAACTAATGACATTGCACAGAGGCACAGGACAGAACATGGCATAGTATGGCGTTGAATATCAACGTGTAGCATGGCTTAGCATGGCGTGGCACAGCGTAGTCATGCACTGCATATCTTAGCATTGAAACTGAAGGTATGGCTTCGCAGCGCGGAACACCACATACCATTGCATTGCATGCCGTGGCATGGCCCTGGAAATAATGACGCCAGCGCTGCAGCGGGAGCACGATTCGAAACAAGCGGAAGCGTGGAAATGAGGCCCGCCTCGAGATCCCCCGTTGCCCGAGCTTGGCCGCCTCTGAGACTTCGCCCTTAAAGGGGCCCAGGGACACACACACACACACACACACACCAACGAATAAACACAAATCCCAAGAATCCACATATGTTTCAACATTTTCTGGACATTTGTCTTTCCACCTGCTTCCTATTTTTGGCCGTATTTTCTCCGGGATCGACGATTCTTTGTGTCTCTGGTTTTTTCCCTCCTGATTCGAGATTTCGCCTTCCCTGCTTCCTGCAAATGTCCTGGTGCCCCCCATGGAACGACGCGAGTTCAACCTCGAATGATCGCGACGTTCTGACAGCGCGAAACCTTCGATATCGGTTGAATCTGGGCCACTCGCGGCGTGGCGTTCAACCCTGGGGCTGACCCGAACATCGTTTGTGATTTTTCCGAACCATTTACGAAACATTCGTTTTGAACATCTTTCCTGGGCCTTCAACCGAACGGCCGTGGAAGAGGCACTCGTGGACCCTGGAATTCGCAAACAGATGGTTCCGAACCGTTGGTGAACAGTTTGCGAACACCCAAACACGAACATGATTTTAGAAGAAGAAACAACACAATAAACATAGACTGTTGGCGCGGAGCACCAACATATGATCTTTACCAACAGTTTATGTTTATGGCGTTTTTTCCTTCTTCGGCACAGAGTACTGCAGTGGACCTCTCCCCGGCGCGAGGAACGCGCCAGGGGCGGCGCTGGAGGCGCCGCCAGGGGGCCCCAGGCGCCGATCCAAGAAATCTGGGCGGAGCGCACCAAGTCTATGTTGATACTGTTTTTCTTCTTCGAATATTGGGGAGAAGACGCGTGAACCTCTCGTGCCCCTTCTGGGTTCCACGTGAGCTCACAGAGTACTTGGAGGAGACACGTGAAGCTCCTCCTCCTCCTCCGCCTCCTCTTTCCTCCTCCTCCTCTTCCTCCCCCTCCTCCCCTCCTCCTCCTCCTCCTCCTCCTCCTCCTCCTCCTCCTCCTCCTCCTCCTCCTCCTCCCCCTCTCCCTCCTCCTCCTCCTCCTCTTCCTCCTCCTCTTCCTCATCCTCCTCCTCCTCCTCCTCCTCCTCCCTCTCTTTCTCCTCCTCGTCCTGGTCCTCCTCCTCCTCCTCCTTCTTCTGGGCTCCATGGGGGCCCCTTCAGAGCCCCTTTCGGGCACGAGAAAAGCAAACATTCCTTCGCCGCCGCCCAGGAAGAGGTGACCACTCCTCCGATCCTCGAGGGCGGACCTTTCCTGGACCGCCCCCTTTTACCTTCACTCCCCATTGCGGACCACCTACCAGACCACCCCAACCCGACCCGAAGACCCGAGTTTCGGATTGGGGAGTTAATTCATTATGGTTGTTGTGTATTATCGTTGGACGTTGGCCACACATGAAGCGCGAATTTGCTGCGTCGTAAAAACACAATGCGAGGCCTCAAGGAACTAAATAATAACGCCTGGCTGGCGCAGCGGCAAAAAGAGAGGCGTGAAGAGATCGAACGAAAACCGTGGACCCGCAAAACCAGAGAGTATGCGCCAGCCAGGCGGAACGCCCCCTTTACCTGCACTCCCCATTGCTGATTCCCTACCAGACCAACCCGACCCAACCCGAATATCCGAATCTCGGGTGGGCGGGGTAGGGTTAGGGCTTCATATGTGCCGTTTCCGTGTTTCCCGACCCCCCTCCCACCCACAAGAGTTGGAGGGCACATCGGGGCCTCCGGGTTGGGTTGGGGTGGTTTGGTGGGCGGCGACTTGCATCGCGCAGCCGGACGGGCACGACGATGAAGAGGAGGTTTTCATCGCGCTACCTCCGGAGACGAGCAGGCCTCCTGCCCCCGACGGCACCAGCGTGAGGTCGGGCACGTCCCCCTACGGGCGGATTTCGGGCGAAACTTACAGCAAATAGTAGAACAATGTTCCAAACATGTGCAAAAATAGTCAAAGAATCGTCCCCAGACTATTTTTTCGGGAGCGGCCAAGAGGGGAGTGTCCAAGAGGAGGGTGTGTGTGCAAATCATGACCTGAAGCATGTGCGCGGCCCAGCGGGGGGGCCAGGGACGTAATGAGATAAGAGGAGGCGCCATGAAATCTGGGAAAATATCATGGCCACCGCCATGAGATCCCCCCCCCTGGTCATCACCCCCCTCTTTGCCGCCCCCGATTTTTGACTATTTTTGAATATTCCTCCTGCAGAGGGGCACGCCCGACCGCACGCCTGCGCGGCGGTCGGCGCGCCCCCCCGCGGGCGGCCCGGGGCCTCGGCGGCCCTCGCCGGGGGGGAGCCCGGGGGGGAGCCCGGGGGGGGGGGCGGAAGAGAGAGGGCGGGGAGGCCCAGGGCGACGCGGGGCGGCGCGGCGGAGAAGCGGAGGCGACTGCAGTGCAGGCGGAGGCAGGGGGAGGGGGAGGAGGGAGGGGGAGGAGGGGGAGGGGGGGGAGGGGGAGGGGGAGGGGGAGGGGGAGGGGGAGGGGGAGGGGGAGGGGGAGGAGGAGGAGGAGGAGGAGGAGGAGGAGGAGGAGGAGGAGGAGGAGGAGGAGGAGGAGGAGGGGGAGGGGGAGGGGGAGGAGGAGGAGGGGTCGCTCAAGCCCTTCAGAGATACCTTCAGGTGCGCGTGCGCGTGCGCGTGGGCATCAACTCACGACGTCGGCGTTGTTCGCCAAGAGGCGCGGACACGACGGTTTGGGTCACCTCTGTGGCCCGCGATCTGGCCAGAATCGACGCGTTTCCTCCAAATGTCAACCGCGGTATCCCCAAATTGGTTTGAGCCAGCCGAATTGCCGGCAAGCGCTCATGTGCTATCCCAGGATGATGATGATGATGATGATGATGATGATGATGATGATGATGATGATGATGATGATGATGATGATGATGATGATGTAAATATCACGCAGCAGGCACCACGCACTCCCCCGCAACAAGGGGCAGGAGTCAGGGTGCGTCCGTGTGCTCCCCCCTGGATGTGGTGGCCTGTCTTCGAAAAAATAAAAACCACTGGGAAGGACTGCGTGCGGGGGCAGGGCTTCAGATGAAACGCGAGCATGTCCACCTTGCTCTCTCCCCCCCTCCTTCCCCACTCTCCCGTTCTCCGCGCTCTCTCCCTGTCCCACCCTCCCCACGATCCTCCTCTTCCGTTCTCCCCCTCCCTGTCTACATCCCAATCGCTTCCTGTCATTCTCCCTCCCCCTTTCGGTGTTCTGCCCACCCACCTTTTCCATCATCCGGTGCCCTTCCCCCCTCAGAGAAGCGGAAACCTGCGCATTGCCGATCACAAGCTCCAGCGCCAACTGGTCCTCTGTTAAGCAAAGAAGATTGTGTGCTTGCGCGTGCAGTGCGAACGCGGCCGCAAGGAACCCTCGCAAGAAGCTCAGCCCTGGAAGTCCGCGCGCAGGATGCACACGGGGGACAACCCGGAGGAGGAGGAGCAGGAGGAGCAGGAGGACGACGGGGAGGAGGTCTAGGAGGAGGAGGAGGAGGAGGAGGAGCAGGAGGAGGAGGAGGCGGAGGAGGAGGAGGAGGTGGAGGAGGAGGAGAAGGAGGAGGAGGAGGAAAGCCCCCTGGGAGGGGGTGCTTCGCCGCACAGCACGGGGCCGAAGACGTCCAGGATGGTCTCATCGACCAAGAAGGAGGAAGAAGGGCCAGGGCGAGTGTCGATGACCTGCGTGCAGCAGCCTGTGGGCCCGGATCACGCGAGGGACCTCTGTGGCGACCGTCTCCTGACAACAAAACAGATGGGGAAGTCCCCGGAGAAGACCATAGAAGAAGAATTACAAACCATGCCACAATGGTCCGCCCACGATCACGCCAACCTCGGGGTCGCGTCCAAACAAATACAACCATGCAACACACGTGCCGCTACATCACCTGAACAAAAGCCACGACGGCGATCTGGGACGGAAACAACTGCACTAGCACTGCGCACCGCAGCGCATCAAGGCGCAGCGATGCCGTGCATGTGCGTGCGCGCGAGGCCACACAGCACAGCACAGCACTGCACAGCACAGCACAGCACAGCACAGCGCAGCACTGCACAGCACAGTACATCACCTAGCTGGCGTGCGTGTGTGTGTGTGCGTGTGTGCGCGTGTGTGTGTGTGTGTGTGTGTGTGTGTGTGTGTGTGTGTGTGTGTGTGTGTGTGTGTGTGTGTGTGTGTGTGTGTGTGTGTGTGTGGTGTGTGTGTGTGTGTGTGTGTGTGTGTGTGTGTGTGTGTGTGTGTGTGTGTGTGTGTGTGTGTGTGTGTGTGTGTGTGTGTGTGTGTGTGTGTGTGTGTGTGTGTGTGTGTGTGTGTGTGTGTGTGTGTGTGTGTGTCTGTGTCTGTGTGTCTGTGCGTGCGTGCGTGCGTGCGTTTGTGCGCCCGCCTGCGGGATGCCCGCCTGCACCCTCCGGGTTCTTGGCTGGCTGACTGAGCTCCGTCGCTGCGCGCGCGGCCGCGACGCCAAAAAGTG